>JAQHUG010000023.1:2108409-2122303 GCA_028555095.1 Dicrostonyx torquatus | reverse complement strand
AATTTTGCTTTAAAACCTATTGTTGATCTCTCTCATTGGTTAAAATATCTGCTATCTGCCATATACTGTGATAAGTCCCCTGTCAATGAACTGGGGTGGTCTGGTTCAACAAAAGAGGATGCAAGCATAAATTATTCTGTCAACATTCATTTCCTGTGATGTTAGAGAAGGCATAAAACAGTCTATCAGAGTTATTCTCTCTGAGGTCTAATGGTAACCTCTAGACAGGAGTCTGTTTATAGCCATGGTGGAAATATGGAGATGGAAATTAGGACCTCTCATTGACTAAGCCGGAGTTCTTCTCTGGGCTACATCCCCAGCAGTACATCCACACTTTTGACACATTTGGGAAGTGCTATGAGTGAAGGGAGGTAGTTGAGATATAACAGTATTGTCCTCACAGTGAATTTGTGTAGAGATTATTAAAAAAAAAAAAAGAAAGAAAGAAAGAAAGAAAGAAAACATTATAATCACGAGGTTCTGTTGAGGATAGAGGAGAATTTCAGCCACTGTTTTGACCCAAGAAGTCCTTAGGATTATAGTGAATACCTCTCTTTCATGAAGAGATAGGGCTAGGATGAGCTCTGAGCAGATCCAGGTGCATTTACCAGAGACCCAGAAAACAGAGAAAGAACTGCTGCGGTGAGAGCCCTGGGAACTGACTAAAGACGATAGGACACAGTTGCTTATGCACATGAGAGGGAAGGAAGAGGGTGATGTTTATATTCTGGTCTTGGAGTGTCACTGGAACGAGGACACTGGGATGGAAAAACTTCCCCACAAGTGTGTTGAGGCCCACTAGAATGGCTACTGGGGCGGAGGGCTGACCTGTGGGAGCCAAGGCTTGTGCAGATTAAGAGCTGGAGAAGTGAGTGGTGGATAGGGTGGCGTGTAGCTTCTGTGCTGTCTAGGACAAATCAGCAGCCTGAAGAAAGATGGCATCAGCATTCTGCCAAGTCTGAACTGACTGACTTCCTAGACAATGTAAGTAAATAGGTCCCAGGACATTTCTAGGAGTCACAGACACTGGCATCTCTGGAAGACAACTGCCTTAAAACCTAGAAAAGGTTTATGAAATAGTTTACTTTTTGATAACTCTATGGAAAAGCAGTTTTCTATGTTATGTGATCTTAATCTCTAAAAATATTTGATCTTACAAACACTGCAAGTCTGAATATTGACCGTATGTACGGCATAACCAGAAACCCACTGCTACCCACCATCTGACTTTAAGAACTGGATTTCCATTTCTGTTTAGTCTGCCTCAAAAGGAAGCAAATGTGAAAGATGCCTAAAATCCTAATGGGTAATTTAAGCCAATATTATGTCATCGAGAACTTGCAATGAAGTTGTTACATATAGGGATATCTCCTAACTCAAGCTAAAAATTGAATTCCACCAAGGAACCTTTATGGAAACAGAAACAACGGGCTGAGGATTGATATTCACAGGATTAGAGATGCCATAAAGATCTTTGCAAGGTGCTTAGTAAATATGCTCTTCACTGCGTACCAATAAGAGGAGATAGTAAGCCCATTTGCAGCATTTTGGAGGGGCGCTTGCTGGAACAGGACAGCAGAGACCATTGGCTCTTGAACAACAGAATAGACACTAAGAATTAAGCTTGTTTTTATAAATCAATGAATAATTCAAAAGATAGAAACATCATGGTCATTATTTCATAAACAATATTCATACCTTTTCAAGGTGTGGAATGGATCCTCAGTCAACTCTTCTCAAAATATGGCTCAAGATTTATGAGATGGAGAGTATAGCTCAGTGGTAGAGTGTTTACCTAGCCTGCACAAAGGTCTAGGCTCAGTCCCTAATACGATGATGATGATGATGATGGAGATGACAGTGATGATGATGGTAATGACGGTGATGATGGGCATGTGCATGTGTGGTGTAGGCATAGGTTCATAAGTTTGTATGTGGCCTGTGTGTACTCATGTGGAGGTCATAGGTCAATGTCAGTTATCATCCTCTATCACTCTCTACCTTTATTTGTTCAGACACTGTCTGACACTGAACCTACAGCTTGCCATTTTGACTAGACTGGCTGACCACACGTCCCAGGTAGCTGCCTGTTTTCCTCCAACCCCAAGGATTGCAAGAGTGATTGAAACACTTGGCTTTTACAGAGGAACTAGAGACCCAAACCCAGGGGTCCTTGTTTATGCTTCAAGCGCTTCACTTGTGAGCTCTCTATAGGATGAGAACAATAAGAATAAACTTTATGTTCAGATTCCTTTGTCTACTGAAACTTAAAGCATGCTTGAAAGGCAGCTTTCCTAGAACAATAATGAAGGCAACAGAAGCACAGGGGCCCATTTGCCGAGATGGGGAGCTGAGAAGCATGTGCATTGAAACACAACGCTAAGCAGTAGAGGGGCTGCTCTTTAGGGTTGACTATTGCAAGTAGTGCTTTTGCAAGTGCCATTTTATCAATCAAATCACTGATGATAAATGCATCACATAATTGTTTCTGCCTTCTTCCCTGGCCAGAAGCCAAGGCAGACACATGGCCTTCCACCACAATAGTTCCTCTCTTGGACGCTGATCAAATTTTTGACTCATAGTTATTCAGGAGATGAAAACTGCCCTATCACCTGGCCTGCCTGCCTACCCATCCACCCACCCAACTTCTGTCAAAAAGCCATCCTCCATTTAATCATCTCATTTCAACGTATAATTTTAAATTACGCCACTTACTATCTACTATCCTGTAGTTAAAACCAGAATGCCTATCTCTCTTAGAAGTTCACCCATGTCCTCGGACTAAGTGACACAAGCAAAACCAAGCACACACCTCAACACAAGCACAGACAGCAGTTCCTCACTTCTTACCTGGCCACCAGAAGTGCCAAAGTACTTCCTGGTGAGAGCCAAGATGTCATCAGTTTCCTTCTGTGAAAGGAAATGGGAGTCTTCATCCTGCCTGAGGCCCAGGAGGCTATGCAGGTAAAATGCATACTCTCTGTTGCTCATGTTGAGCTTTGAAGAACAGATCTCTTCCTGGTGAATGATGTAATAGAGGAGGAGGAGAGAAACTCTCTGGACCTCTTCCTCTCTAAGCTCATCCTCGAAATCTCCTCCAGCCGTGAGTAACAGTGCATCCGGCTCCAAGCACTGTAGGGAAAGGTAAGAAAGACAAAGGCAAGTTTGACACACAGTTCCATAGCATTACCACATAAGTGATCAAGCGCTTGTGCTATGTGAATACAGGGCAAGGCGGGCAGTCCTAGCAACTTCATTCAAAGACTGAGTCGTGGTGAGACTTTTATCTGACCATCATCCTTCCTGAGGACCCCTTTTTTGGTACAGGTTGCCTCTCGGTCCTCAAGCTGTTGATGCGCTCTTTTGCATTAAACCAATCAACTCCTTGGCCAGGCATGGTGGTGCACACCTTTAATCCCAACACCTGGGAAGCAGAGGCAAGTGGATCTCTGAGTTTGAGGCCAGTGTGGTCTACAAAGTGAGTTCCAGGACAGTCAGGGCTACACAGAGAAACACTGTCTCGAAAACCATGAAAAAAAGAAGAAAAAAGAAAGAAAGAGGAGAAAGAGAGATGGAGGGAGGGAGGGAGGAAGGGAAGGAGAGAGAGAGAGAGAGAAAGAGAAGGGAAAGGAAAAAGATGCCCCATTCTACATAGCATCTAACCCAAACCCCCCAATTTTCTCCGGCCTGACTCTTCATCTATACTGTCCTTCTACCTTGTTTTGTTCTTTTTTGCCATCTCTCTGCTCTTGTGATTTCATTTCTGTGACATTACATCAAGCTCTTTCCACTGACTTAGAGGTGTCCCTGTTGCCTTCATTTTTTAGGTCTTTAAATGTCACTCTTAGTCAGGTGTGGTGGCACATGCCCTTAAGCCCAGCAGGCAGAAGAAAGAGGCAGGCTGATTCCTGTGAGTTCAAGGCCTGTCTGCTCCACAAAGTGAGTTCCAGGACAGCCAAGAATACACAGGGAAACCCTGTCTTGAAAAATCAAAAGACAAAAAAAAAAAAAAAGAAAGAAAGCATACAGACAGAAATGTCACTCTTCCGGAGGCCTTGCACAAACCTCTGAACCTGTGTTGTCCCTCACAGTCCTGGTCTGTAGAAACAGCAAGACACACGTGACTTTGAAATTTTCTAGACAGCCATGTTTTCAGTAGAGAAAATAAACACATGATATTCATTTTAATACTTTACAAAAAATTTACATATTACAGATACAATTATTTGAGAATGCAATCAAAAAGCTAAAATTGACTAATGAGATACTTTATGAGCTTTTGTTTTTTTTGTAAGTGTAAGCCCAAGTTTTTGAAATCTAGTGTACATTTGCGGGCACATCTTACTTCATACAGTCACTTACCATGTACTCAACAGGTACATGGAGCCGTAGATACTGTTTTGGGCAGCGTACCTCTAGCATCGCATTTTCTGCACAGTGCTGTATTATAAAACTCTTTTGTTGGCCTGTATATTCTGTCTTTCCACAACAAGAACAAGTGTTTATTTGGCCAGGTTTCTAGGTCTTACATTCAGCACTTGGCACAAAGTCTGGTACTTAGGAGGTATTAAAAATGTAATGATCCCCTGGCCCCCCTCTATTCTGACCTAAGAGAGTTGCCAAAGATGTGTCCGTTGGAGGGAATCAGAACATATCATCCCCAAAATGTATCACTGGGGCGTGTTGACAAGTTTGAGCTAAGGGCAAACGGGAAACAGTAAGTATGGAAGTGCACTCTGCCCTCTCCCTTTCTTCCTAAAAGCGAGGATGAAAATTCCATTGAGAAGGGTGTCCTTCATGTACCAAGGACAGAACGTTCCTATCCCAGGGAACTGATACAGTCCTATTAAACTGCATGGGCTTTCTAAATTACCCCTACCATCTTTTCGCTTCCCTGTTATATTTCCTAATAAGTCCTCACAATTTACTACACCTAAGCCATTTTCCTTTCTCTTGTCACATCTCCACAATTTGAACCCAGAGATCCACCTGCCTCTGCTTCCCAAGCGTTGGGATTAAAGGTGTGCACCACCATGCCTGGCCAAGAAGGTGATTGGTTTAATGCAAAAGAGCAAATCAACAGCTTGAGGACCGAGAGGCCACATGTACAAAAAGGGGTCTTCAGGAAGAGATGTGGGTCAGATAAAAGTGGCACCACGACTTCACAATTCATTTTGGGTTGATGTTGCTATGTTGCTAAAATGGTATATGTGCCCTACTTATTTGGGGGCATTTCTTGTCTTTTGTGGCAGCTGCCTTCACCACATAAATTATCAATACAAATAAAACTTACACACTTTTCTTCTGTTAATTTGCCCTTTTTTCTGTTAAAATCCCTTGTTTACATCTCAGACCACTTCAAGACTTGTTGGAAAGACTCTACACTCTGGTGCACTGTGCTATAGAGAGATGCAGATCCTCTAATTGAGAGAATCACATGACACGAGGAGTTCAAGGTAACAACACTGGATAATGATGACAGAAATTGTGGCTAGAAAGTTTTCTCAATAAGAGAAAATCTACAGTCAGGGATAGCTGGGGAGTTCTTTCAGTATCTGAGAAGCAACTCTGTCGCCTAGCAACAACCTCAGGCTAAAGCATTGGAGAATGTCTCAAGTCTCAGGGAGGCTCACCCTACTGTGGGAATAATTACCCCAGGATCTTTTAATATGTTCTCTGAACTGTAAAACTGGGAGGGTCTAACGACATGGCTCATGTGACAGGCTGGGTGACAGATGGTACATGCCATACACATCAGGAAAAACCTACAGACATCCATCTTCAAAGCAGAGCACGAAAGTGCTCTTCCCAAAGCCTCGTAGACTGTAGTCTGCTTCCTCTCCAACTCAACTTCTGGGGACACCAGAGTTCACATGAAAATCTACGTTTTATGTGACTCCACAACAATCCTTCTGCACTGCGTAAGAAGCCTGTGTCCTACAGTGAGTGTGTGCATTGGTGGCTAATGATAGGGCTGAAAGCAAGCCATCAAAAGTAGCTGCACTGAAACTATCATGATAAAACTAATCTGTGTCCTAAATAGCCTTGTGCAGGCACACTACCGATAGTATTACTTATGACTGAGGGACAACTGTGTGTCTAACACCACGCTAAGCACTTCACACACTCAGATGTTTCTCAGGCTGAAAAATTGAGCTCAAATCCTAAGCATCGGAAACAGATGAGGGGAATATCTGGAGTAGACAGGAGGGGGGGTTATGAGGAATGGCGCTGTTCTGGAGTCTCTGGAAAAGGAGCATTCATTGTCTTGAAGACCAGAGACTGGAAGGGACTGAAGGCATTGGGAGCTCTATGTATCAGCACGTACATCTGCGTCCATGTGATCCTACAGAGCTGTAGTTAGCAGCCTCTGGGTCACAACCCCTTTGGAGGTCACGACCCTTTCACAGGGGTTGCCTAAGATCATCGGAAAACACGGGTATTTATATTATGAGTCATAACAGTAGCAAAATTGCAGTTATGAAGTAGCAGTGAAAATAGTTTCTGGTTGGGGGTCACTGTATTAAAGGCTGCAGCATTAGCAAGGTTGAGAACCACTACTATAGTGGTATCCCAGAGGAGACTCATTCCCTTTGACTAAGGATTAGAAAAGGAGGTTCAATATACTTCAATAGCTGGAAGTTTCCAGAATAGAGATTATTTCCCCTCTAAGAAGCTATGCAGGGCTCTGATTTCCACTATGAAAAGGCTTATTCTATGGGGGTTCCTTAATCACTCTGTGAGTCTACTAAAACTCCATTCTAGGGGCTGGGAATACAGGGTGGTTGGCAGAGCTCTTGCCTAGCATGGATGAAGTCCTAGGTTCAATTCTTTCCAGCAAAAACATTATATTTATTCTCATTTTAAAAAATAAAGAAATTTCCAGGTGGTGGTGGCACATGCCTTTAATCCCAGCACTCGGGAAGCAGAGACAGGTGGATCTCTGTGAGTTTGAGGCTAGCCTGGTCTACAAAAGCTAGTTCCAGGACAGGCTTCAAACCTACAGAGAAACCCTATCTCAGAAAAAAAAAAAAGAAAAAGAAAAAAAGAAAGAAATCCAGGATCAGGACCAAACTTTATTTTTTTTAAAGAATACAACTTAAATGGATTTATTGTTAAATGACTCAGTTCTCAGATACCTCATAGCCTCATAGTGATTTTTTTCTAGTTCCATTTTATATTTTTCCTCCTCACAAATTCAATAGTACCACCAACTTCAGTTTTTCTTCCCAAACACTAAGAGATACAAACCACCCTCTTGCTCTTACGCTTTACCTCCGAGTATCTAACACAAGCCACACCTGTCAAGAATACATCTAAAATTAGTGAAGAGTCTCAACAATAAGCCAAACCCTATGGTTGGGGCAAGAACCTGAGTGGCTGTGAAACTGGATAATTTTTTTTCACTGGCTTCTCATGCAGGACAAGAAAACATTTCTTAGGCTCCTTACAGAAGCAGTGTTCAGGGGGGTTAAAACCCCCTCCTACCACATTCCCTTCTCCTTAGTTTTCCAGGGGCAGAAGAAGAGTAGCTAAGAGCACACGACACTCTTGGACTAAGCCTGGGAATAGGTAGAATGCAAGTGGAGGAAAACTGGCCAAACTCTTGGTAATATTACTAAAATACAACATAAAACAACCACTCACTCCTCAGCCTCAAACATGGAGAACAGTCTTGCCTGTTTATCTTCACCCAGCAAAATTAATATTCCACCACCTTAATAAGGCGCGTCATGTTATTAGAGGAGAACATGGCCCCAGAGCAGGTTCTCAGAGGACATTAATAAGATATGGCTCCTGGTTATTTCCAGTGGGATGTCTGTTGTTACTATCTATATCTATTAATGTCATCACAGACGAGCTGCCTATTATTATAACACGTCTCCTTTGGGAGCCATTGGACATTTTCATAATGATAGAGTTATTTATCATTTGCAAAGAGCAGAGGGAAAATTCCATCTGTGCAAGACCCTTTCTGTCACAAGAGGGGCAAAACCAGAAAACATTTGACTGGGAAATGCATTGCCTCACCCCACCCTTAGCCTGGAACTATGGTGGATGGAGAAACCCAGTCAAAACTTTCTTTGGAAGAAGTTATATGCTTCTTTTTTTTTTATTTGTTTATGGTTTTACTTATCCATGTATTTGAATGGGAGGTCACCAACACCAGCCGGACTGGGAAGAAACAAACACAAGATGAGACTAGTCCCTCTGAATGTGGTTGACAGTTGCACTGCTGGGACAGACTGAGGGGCCATTGGAATTGGCACCAGGATTTATCCCAACTGCTTGGACTGGCTTTTTGGGAACCTATTCTCTTTGGATGGATACCTTGCTCAGTGAAAGACCCCCAAAGTGGTCTTATCGCCGAGGAGCCCCCAGACTTAATAACCAGGCCATCAGATGCAAACGCATGAGGTGGTTTATTTCACGATTGCCCAACTTGGGTGCATAGCTTAGGGATAGCTAAGCATCCCGAGCATCCAGGCAAGCAAGCTTTTATAGGCAAAATCACAAGTTTTCCATTAATTATAATATGGGGTATGAGTACAATTGGGATTGGTCCAGACATTTAAACCAGAGTTCAACCCAGAACGAAATTAGCATAGTTCAGCCCATCCCTGAGTATGTGACATCCAGCAGGCTACGTGATTTCTTGCTGACTACGTGATATGTGACATCCTGCCTATCCCACTGTGACTCAGTCTACAATTTGATAATCATTTGCTGTGACAGGTTCTGATAACCATCGCCTAGAAGACTGCAATTGGTCCTGGTAATTGCTAATCCTCCTGCCCAGCGGGGGAGAAAGGAAGAACCTGCTGGTCAAACCTGTTTGTCACATTCTGCAGTTTTTCATTATCTATATTGTGAGGATTTTTAACTTACTTAATGTAGTTCCTTCTAGGCAGAATTGGTTGGGTCCTTTCACTCAGCCTAGATATAGTAGGGAGGGCCTTGGACCTTCCACAAAGCAATGTGCCTTACCCTCTGAGGAGTGGATGGGGGTGGGGCTGAGGTAAGTAGAGTGAATGGGAGGAGAAGACGGAGTGGGTACTTGGATTGGGTATGTATAACGAAAAAATTGTTTTCTTTTTTAAAAAAAATAAAAGTTAAAAAAAATTATTGGTCTGGAATGGGGAGACAAAGAAGGATTTTGTTAGCATTTGTTTTAAAAGCCAGCTTCTCCTCCACAGTGGGACTTGATGGACCTCCTCCTGTGACATGCACAGATGCACAGTGGAATCTGATGGATCTTCTCCCATGACCCCCAAACACCTTAATGGGAGATGGATTCTCAGTCCCCAATTTCCACCAATTTCATGCTACAGCAATCTGGAGAAGATTTTTTAAAAATTCTTGGGAGTGGGGGAGGTGGTACACATCTTTAATCCCAGCATTTGGGAGACAGAGGCAGGTGTTTCTCTGTGAGCTCGAGGCCAGCCTAGAGTGAGTTCCAGGACAGTCAGAGCTACACAGAGAAACCCTGTCTCGAAAAAAAAAAAAAAAAAAAAAACCAGCAACAACAAAAACCCATCCTAGGCAAGTCAAGATTCAGTCTGGGGAGAGGGAAGTCTTGATGGAGTAGCCATGAGGCCTGCACCTCTGCCTCTGTGAGTAGACAGGTCCCGTTCACTTGACAGATTATGACCAGGCTTCTGGAGGCGTGCGTCCAGTTTCAGCTCTAGCTGCAGCAGTGCTCTCCCGCAGCTGATTCCTTACTGCTAATGTTTATCGAGGTGTTAACTACCTTACACACACACACATACACACCCCACACACGCACGCAAGCACACACACCACACGCACGCACGCACGCACAAAATCAGAAAACACCATTGGCACCTAGGAGAGGGCACCCAGGAACTGAATGATAAACAGATATCAGAATGCTGTGATTATCTCGTGGAAGGGGCAATCGCCTCTGCCTAACATCTGCGCACGTTCACTGCAAGCTTACAAAATAAAAATAAAAAGCGATCTCAGCAAATCAGAAAGGAGGAAGGACTGAGCATGCGTGCCAGCAAATCAGCAGCTCTAAAGAAGGAGATGGGGTGTAGACAGCCTAAGCATTATTTTCCCAATGATAAAACAAACCCTTGTCTTGATGGGCTCCCTGCGGGATGCTGAATGAGTTGTAGTAACCCAGACATTATCATACCAGGCTGAACTTCCCTCAGGCATTCGAAGAGATTTGCATGCCATGCCATTCACTGTGATAAAGGATCTCCGTGAAATCCACTGTTCCCATTGGAGCCATTCTGAACACCCAATCCCACTTTATTTTACTAACCAGCTCGCAGACTCGTGGTTTTCCATTTGTTCTCTGTGGACACCCAGTCTTCTCAAGCAGAATTTTGATGAGGCTACGTGGATGGTTGAGGGACTGGTTGGCACCAACAGAGAGGCCCCTTAGGACTTCAAGCAGGCCTTGACTCCCAGCGCTGCTGGTATCCTGAGTGAGGGCCTTGTCCGCCTCAGTAGAGGAAACAAGGCCGAGGAGGTAGGATAGTAGCAGCACCATCAACACTGAAAGATTTGTCAGGGTACACATGTCCACTCTTCCTTTGGCTTGAGCTGGCCTGCGGTGAGGGCTGTGCAGAGGAGAACTTACATCCAGAGGAATTTCTGTGGTGGAAAGAAGAAGAAAAGCCTTCAATTATTGTGCCTGCAACACATTCGAAAACACTCACTAATTGGGTGGCTAAGCTGATTCGCAGTGGCAGCAACAGGGGGTCTGTATGTAGCATGTAACCCCAAAGACCAGCCAGGAAACTGGACTGACACTAAATACACAGAGTCAAATGCTGACAAGAGGAGCATTTCCTCTGTTTGCAGGCAGTGCCCGGCACAGGACCTGGAGTGAGACACACCACTGTAAAACAAATCCTGTGAAGTCGGTGAAGAAAATTCAAGAGAAATGGCTTCCAATAAATTTCCAGTCTCACACCGAATTAGAATCATTCAAGAGGACAATTTACTAGAAAAAAAAAAGTTACATTTGGGAAACACTTGTTAGTTTTATCTTAATAGAAATCAAGACTCTGGAGAATGAAATATCTTAGAAAAACGAGAGCATTTCAAGACTCCAGGAGAATGATAAATCCATGCACTCAAGAGTCTCTGAGAGCAAGGGAAGAGATTTCCAAATCAATCAGAATTTATGGAGAAATAAAAATCCTCAGCTGATTGTTCAAGGAGTACAAAATGTTAGCAGCATCTCCTGTAGGATCCAGAAATGAGCCAATCCAATAGTGACCTTGGGGGTAATAACAAGATTCTGAAATTATTTTTATGGTTTACAAAACAGTTTCAGACTATTATGTTAGTATTTAAAATAAAGTTAGAGGGTGACACAAAACTTTGTAAGCCCAGCACTTACCTCAAGAAAGAGAAATGGTTATTTATCTTGAGCTCCCTGGGCCTTTAAATCTCTGAGAGCATTTTGCAGTTCCAAAGTTCTGTTTTTAAAATTCCTTGACTGTGCGCTGGGAGCTGGAGAGGATTATTTCAGCCCAGAGACATTTCTAGTTGCTATGGAGAGGGCTGCTCAGAAGGTAAAAATGAAGGTGGATAAAAGCGGACAGTTTCTGGCTGACAGATTTTCAGGATAGTCAAATAAATGTGGTTATGGAATTAACCTTTTATATTAACAGTTAGCACAGTATTTTAGAATTATCTACAGACATTTGCCTTTCAAGGGACAGAATCTAGGTCAAAAACTTCCACATTGCAAAGTGAAAGAGATTAGTGTTCGATAAGGTAGTCTCCTGTCCAGCTGATCGCTTTCACTTTTGCTTAAACCAAAAGTTGCCGGAAAGATTGGCCCTTCAAAATTTCATTTCACAAGCTGCAAATGTTTACACGATGTTAGGACTTCAAAAGCAAGTGTTAGTCCTACAAATGAGGAACTCATGCCAATCACTCATTGAATATGAAAACTGGGCACATGGGTGTGAGATGATCACAAAAGAAAGTTTGTAAGGGCGATGGATTTTGGATGAACAGTGCTCAGAAAACACTACGGTTCTGTTTAACTACCCACTGTGTACATGGTTTTGTCTCAAATGTCAAAGAAAGGGACCTGGCTTTTTCTCATGAGCACCATGGTGGTATTAACTGGAGTTAAAGGCTGGACTCAGCCAAGAAACAAGGAGTTAGGCCAAAGACTTTCAATTTGAGGGTTCAGCAAGGGCTGAGGAACTGGAAGGCTGTGGGCTTCAGACTACAGAGCATTGAACCAAAACTCACTAGCATCATATGCTCATCCCCAGTGGGCTGTCCCTGCAGGAGGAACCACCCTGTAAAGTCTTGGTCTACCCACTCTCAAGAGCTTGGTAAAGAAAAGCCACTAAAAAAAGAAAATAATAGTTTACTACTTATGCAATAAATTAGCTGGTCTTAATTTCCTCATTAATTAATTAAGTTATAAGGAACAGATCCTCAAGTATACCAGCTCCCATAGCATCACCTGCCCCATTGCTCCAAGACTAGTTTCTACTTTGCTCTGATGAGTACTCTCAAGACTATGGCCTCGCTAGAGCATTTTCACCTGCTCCTTAGTTCCTTTTTGCTATTGTCTGGCCTGAAAGTCATACATGGCCTCTGGTTCTCTGACTCGGGGCTGTAGCTGACACCCATTATATTCACCCTGCCTGTTTTCCCAGCAAGGTGAAATTAATCTTTCTTAAATGTGTTTCCATTTTCTTTTTTGTTTCATTTGGGGTTTTTTTTTGCTTTTTATTTATTTATTTATCTATCTTTTATTTATTTATTTATTTTGAGACAGAGTTTCTCTGTGTAGCCTTGGCTGTTCTAGAACTCACTCTCTAGACCAGGCTGGTCTTGAACTCACAGAGATCTGCTTGCTTCTGTCTCCCACATCCTGGGATTAAGGGTGTACACCACCACTACCTGACTTAAAGGTCTTTTGTTTTGTTTTGGAAGGAATCCAGACTAATTTCCAGGAAGTTAACTTCATGTGTTTATTAACTACATAAAGGAGATGTTTTACTTTTGATTGAAAAATGTGAGATATTTGGCTCACATTTGTGACACATCTCACCCAAACGCAGTATCTGATGCAGTATTTCCTAACTTAGAGAAGCTTGTTGGTGCTGACATAGGAAGCTGCAGTGGAGAGGGGGCTGAGTCTTGCTGACTAGTTTTCTTTCGCTCAGTTCTTTGCTTATTCATCTGTCCTGAGCTTCAAACTCTGCCATACAGTGTATTTACACATGTTCTGTAAACAAGATAGAACTTAAAGGGACCTCTTAAAATGTAAAAGAACGGTGATTTAAGATGAGACTCAAACAAGGCTTGAGACATCCTGGAGGTACAGTCCTGGGGTACCAACGTAAGCCACTCTTGGGATTGAGTCTCACTTCCATAATAACCCTGAATTTCTGTATGCATTATGACAGATTTTTAAGGCATGTATATGTGCATTTAAGACATGTAGAAGTATTGAGACTTCTGATAATTCACACATTGTACATTTTGATTCAATGCTGTGGCAGAAGACGTTTCTCTTCCTGGGTACCCAGTTGTTCCTACAGAAGTATCTCTGGCACTTTCCTCCATATTCATTTGTGCTGCCTCCTTCCTTCTTTCTAAAATTCTGTCCCTTCTAGATGTCATTTGTGATAGTGTCTCTTGACATTTTTAAGCATCCATTTATGTTTAAGTATTACACCAGCACTTTCATCATGAAAAAGTGATAAATGTCCAACAATCCTCCCTGTACTATTCAAGAATGCTCAGGGTCACACAATTAATGTGTGCTGCCAGAATTCTAAGCCTGTCTGCATACACTGCCAAGCAACCACTGGTTGTCATGTGACCCATGACTTGTTTGTTTTTTAAGATTTATTTGTGGTTGTGCCTACCTGAT
>JAQHUG010000023.1:2069184-2100644 GCA_028555095.1 Dicrostonyx torquatus | reverse complement strand
ACATGACAGACTGCACCCTCAAACTGTGAGCTAAGTTAAACCCTTCCTTCCTTAAGTTACAGTTGACAGGTATCTATCACCCCAATGAGAGTAGTAACTGATCCAGTCTCCGTCTCTTTAGCTCCTTCTCTAAACCAGCATCCCTCGCTTCTTGGGGATTCTTTAAAGTTTTCATGCTACTATACCAGACTAAAATGGCCCATTCTTCTCCCCTCTTCTCCTAAACCTATAGGTTTCTATTTCTTTGAAGACCTAGTTCTGACATCACTTCAAATCAGAGCACTTTATTAAGAGAGCCATCTCCCCAGCTCTGTTTCCCTTGGCTAAGGAAACAGAAACCTGTTATGCAATGATCAGAACAGTATAGTTATCATGGAGGTTCAGGCCCTTTCAAGTGACTAGCAATAAAGAACTAGTTAATTTATGGGACATCTTTTCAGTTGACCACTATGCAGCCAATTAACTAAGTCATTTTATATGTATTACTCGAAAAACCAAAAAAAAAAAAAGCTAGCTTAAGGGAAAAATAAGGGATATAATTTTGCATTTGTATAAAATAACAATGTGAGGAAGTATATATTGTTTTTTCTTTTTGCTATATATAGCAGTTCATATGTATATAAATGCCATTATTTTAACCTTTATATTTTCCAGAGACATGCTGTGATATTTACACACGTAGGAGTGCATACATGGGTATGTATGTATGCATAAAGTATTGGCAACATTAGAACAAAATACATCAAATTGTCATATTGATTTTTTTTTACCCAACTGATATCACCTAAGCTGTTATTACTTCAGGAAAGGTTATTTGGCCTGACTTTCCCTGTGGCAGGAACCGTAAAAATTGTTTTGCATGCGTTGTCCTTCCCATAGCAAGGCTGAAAAAATGGCTGTGAGCACCAGAGATTATTAATGGGACGGCAACAGATTTAAACACACAAGCTCTGAAGTGGTCCTTATCTTCCCCCAGCCTCTAACCCTCCTCACCCATCTCTGAGTAACATTCCTAGAACTTACTGCCTAGCCCACTTATTTATTTGGCCTACTCTTCCTTCACAAATTTAGTATTATTATTTGCCTGAAACATATAAAAGTATCATGCTTTGGGCACTTCTTTAGACTTCACTCTGCTGTACGGATCCCCCTGCTATGAGGGAAAACTGGATCTCTTCTCTTTGCAAATCAGCTCCTGACATGAGTGAGTTCCCAAATGCAGTCAAAGAGCCTGTACAGAGTTCCAGGGAGGGAGTACTTGGGGCTCTTCTTCCCTACCATGGATTATCTATTTGTTTGTGATTCTGCGGTTGAGGAAGTTGATCGAGGTGAGAACAGTGATAAACGAGCAACTGCAGAAAGATTCTGCTTTTGTTGTTCTCAGCGCTGTCGATTTTAGAAAAAAAAAAAAATAGCAGAAGGCCCTTAGTACCACACTGGTCCCAAGGCCTTCGTATCTTGTGGAGAGGGGGACAAGGAGGTTCAGGGAAGCCCATTAACCTTTGCTGACCCCGCTTCAGGACACGCCTGCTCCTGATGCTGCCTGGAGTGCATACTGACACTTGATTTGTGGTTGTTCCTGCCTTTGGTTTGGCTCCACCTTATGGCCACTCTCACTACCCCCTGACCCTTTCTTTTGTCCTCTTGCCCGGGAAGGAAACTCATGCAGATAAAAGTCCTTGCTCTCCTATCATTTTTTCTTCATTTTTTTTCTTTCAAGGTTATCTTGATTTCTTGATTACTCATTGCCCACCATTGCTCAAATTCTGTCTCTGCTTCCTGGGCTGTAGGATAAGCTACACGATGATCCTAAATTTTCTGTGAGAGTGACTATCTTAGTTACTGTTCTGTTGCTGTGAAGAGACCCTGTGACCCAAGCAACTTATAAAAGAAAGCATTTCATTGGAGGCTTGCCTACAGTTTCAGAGGGTGACTTCCGTAACCATCATGGTGAGGGCACCAGAGCAGCGGGTCAGGCACGGTGCTGGAAAGGTAACTGAGTGCTTCTATCTAATCCCCAAGTTGGAGGCAAACAAAGAGGGATTCTGGGCCTGGTGTGGGTTTTTAATATCTCAAAGCCCATCCCTAGTGACCCACCTCCAACCTCCTAATCCTTCCTAACCAGCCCACCCACCGAAACCAACCATTCAAATATATGAGTCGGGGTTGTGGGGGAGGACATTTTCATTTAAACCACCATGGTGATGATAGAAACTGATCTTCAGAGCACAACTGACAACAGCTGTGGCTGCAGGCACATGATCAAGCCAGCTCAAATTCAAGCATGGGTAAGGCAAGGCTAGTGAATTCTCACCCTTAGCAACGGAGCTATTGTTAATTGATAGCTACTGAAGACGGAGGCAGGGGTGGGGAGGGGGTGATTTTCTTCATTGATGCAGTTCCTCAAAGGGCTCCAGTAGCTGTTCCTACATTCGTTCACATAAAAGCAGTGCTAAGCAGACTTTGTGGGTTTAAAAAAAAACAAAACAACAAAAATCGTGAGGTTGAAATTGGAAAGAAAAAATGGTATGGGTGAAAGGAAAATCTTGGAGAGGAGGGAGTATAGATTTTATTAAAACATGCTTTAATTCTCAAACAATGAAAAGAATTAAGGAGAAGGATATTCACTGCTCTGTGAGAATATTTAACCTATTATTGAGGACAGAAAACTTGGGGCACAAAAGTTAAATTGGCTTTGAACTTTATAATAACATGAAACCATCTATGTAAAATCAAGTAAACCACACAGATTAGGGATGTCCTTGAACAAAATGGCTGTCACTGGGCACCAACTGGCATTTAGTCATAGCTGACAAGAAGTCCTCAGGAGTCGTATTGGACCCGCAAAGTAGGTTATAGAATATTCTGGTTCATTAATAGACAGATCTCCAAATATAAATATATCTTCTTATGTGTATGCATGTAGACATACATGTGTACAGAGAGATGTATTTATACATTCATGTCAGATATGTATCCTAGTAAGATTATAAAAATTGTGAAGGCTGAGAATTCCAAGACTTTTCTGCAAACTGAAGACCCAGAGGAGCAGGTGGCAGAATTCAGTCTAAGTTCTAAGACCCACAGCCAGTGACGTGACTTATAGTCCAAACACAGTGAAGTCTGAAGCTCCCAGATCAAACAGGGTGACCAGAAGCCAAAGGGTGGGCTCATTTTCCTCCTCCCTTGGTTCTTTCCAGGTCCTCAGTGGACAGGGAGACACCCAGCCACACTGAAAGGTGAGCAAACTCCACTATTGAGTCTTCCTGATCTCAGGGGGGTGTGGTGACATGTGCCAGTAACCTTAGCACTTGGGAGGCTGAGCAGGACCTACGGTGCCTTGCTCTACCGAGAACTCACCCTCATGTGCTGGGGCTTTTAGCTTTTATCTCAGCCTATGTGAGATTTCTTGGCAGGGGTTCTCCTGGCTAACCCGTTCTGCTTCTTGTGAAGGAGCAAGTGTTTTGTCAGCACTTCTTTGGTATCCTGAGGCTTGGCACTGCACTACATACTTGGTTGAAGACAGTCCAAAAGAACACAGTGGCTTGGGCCATCCAAGGATCAACCTCAGGAAAGGTGACCTGATACAGCCTCTACTTGGTCAGCTTATTCTCCTCACTCCCTGTCCATGTGCAGAGCCCACAGTTCTGTTGCCCTTCAAGGATGAAATCTGACTTTTAAAGAAAACAAGAAAAGAACAAAACAAACAGGAAAGCTGTCCACACTGTGAGGGGGTGCAGCGGGGAGCTTGGGCTTCAGCCGCTCAAGCTGGCTGAGGTGCTCAGAGCGTGTGCCAGATTCCTTGCTACTTGGCAGTAGATCCAAGTCAGCTGCTCAGGCTAAGGTCCCAACTGAGTCTGCTTTCTTCATGTACTGTAGGTTTTGCCAGGAGGGGGTGTACCCTTGCAAAAGTCGAAGGCGAAGCCTACCTGTGATACGGAGGTCACAGGTGCCTGCCACTCATTGCTGACACCTTCAGCCAGGTTGCTATGTATCCCCAGAAGGAGGGCTGTCAGCAGAGGCTGGAGAGTGTGTTCATCATGGATGTCCCTGTTCTGAAAGAAGAGTTTATTTAATGACCCATTCCTAGTTACAGTCAGGCTGAGCAACTGGCTCGGTGAGTAAAGTGTTTCCCAGGCAATTACCAGGACCTAAGTTCCATCCCCAGAACCTACATTTTCAAAAGGTAGCACACACTTGTAATTCCAGGTCTGGGGAGGCAGAGACAGGGAGCTTGTTGGTTAAACAGCTCAGCCTACTTGGTGAATTCCCGTGAGAAACCCAGTCTCAAAAAACAAAAACAAACAAAAAAACAACTGGACAAACTTAAGAAACAATACCTATGATAGACCTCATCATTCGGCCTCCACACGTGCATGTGCTCACCCCTCCCACATACAAACTTATATACAAAAGTAATAAGGGCAAATCAAACTGAGTAACCCAAGAAGCACAGAATAAGGTGCATTGCCCAAAGAGTAAAACCTTACCAGTCAAATAAATAATTCTATTCAAAGAAGTGGATTCCTCCAGAACATCAACCCTTCTCCACTGCACACTTAAGTCCTCACTCACCCGGCCAGGGTAAGACTAGGACCTCTGACTTTGGAATCAATCCTTATGGTAGTACATAGCAAAGAAGCAATGTATAGAATCCTATGAGGCTACATGTTACTACTCCACACTAGATGAGCACCAAATCATTACCATATTATAACAAAGGGTACCTTGATCTTCACACATTTGAGGGGATAATATCCCTTCAAACTCTGTGTTGCCATTTCTAAGAAGCTGCTGCGGTTTCTACTTCTGCCTTTTTTTCAAATAGAGAATAAAGCCGTGTTAGCAAGATTTGCTCGTTCTGTGCTCTCAGCACAGAAGTTCCTGCTTCCTTCCTTTTAGGAGATGAGCAACACTCTGACCCAAGAAGTCTGAAATTCTCCTGAGGTCAGCATCACTATGGAGACACACTTCACTCTCCTCGTCAATAAGGCAGTGATGTGGTTCTTTCTACAGAGATGTAAGATCTGCCCCCGAACTACAGAAACCCTGACCATTCTTCTCTTGGAGTTCATACTCCAGGATTAGACAAATGAGATGTATTTGCTTGCACATACTCATTAGTGGTGCTGATGAAAGAGACCTGGGAACAGTGTAACACCAGAAAAGGGAAGAAGCTCAGGGGAAACGTGTCATGTTACCAGCTTTCCATCACTATAGCACAATACTGGAGTATTCATTTATAGAGGACAAAGCTACCATGTGTGGTACTTCATGTTTATAACTCTAATACTCAGGTGCCGAGACATAAGGACCAAGAAAATTTAAGGGCAGAATAAGTCACATACAAATTCTGGCCTAGCTTGGCTTATACAACAAGACCTTGGCTCAAAATGAGAGACGAGGAGGAGAAAGAGACAGAGGAAAAATGGAGGCAAACAAAGATGGAAGAAGAAGGGAAGATATTTTTGATCATGGTGTTAAAGCTCCCAGCCTATGACTAAGCAGACCCATTGTTTGGGGGCACTGTTCTATTGCTGTGAAGAGACACCATGACCAAAGCATTTAATTATGGGCTTGCTCATAGTTTCAGAGAATAGGCCATTATCTCCATGGCAATACACAGGTGGACATGGTGCTGAAGTTGCTGGTTGTTCTATATCCTGATCCATACAGAGAGAGAGAATTGGGACCTAGCATTGACTTTTGTAACTACAAAGCTCCCCTCTTCCCCCGCACAGTGACACATTTCTTCCAAAACAGCCACACCTCTTAATCCTTGTAATCCAAATGGCTCTGCTCCCTGGTGACTAAGCATCCAAATATATGAGCCTATAGGGGCCATTCTTATTTAAATGATCAAGGAGCCTATGTTAAGGCAACATATGTGGAAGGGTTATAGGACAGAGCAAAGCCAGTCCATTAAGAGCCAGAGAGCAAAGATAAAGGGGTAAGGACTGGTGGGCAGAGCTGGGTGCCCGAAAATTGCTTTCAAGAATATATACCTTTAAGTTCCAAAGAGTTTTCACAAGGTCTTATCTTCCAAAAGTTCCCTCATTTCCCAATAATGCTACTCTGGTACCAGGACTGAGGACCATTTATCTACACCAAGCCCTGGATCCTGAGAGGGAAAAAAATGGAGATGCTTTGGGCTGTGCCCTTGGGTTATGAGAGACTTCTAACAATTTAGAGAAATACTATTCTAACCTGATATGGCTGCAAACACGGTGTTTATCAAATTGGCAGACTAAGGAACGTCTTCCTTAGGCTCTCCATAGAAGTTGACTAAAATACAGATTTCAGGGCTCTGATCAAAGTACTTCATCAAAATTCCAAGCAGGGACTCAAAGAAAGGAGACCTTTAAACAGGCTCCAAGGACTCTAGTGTATAGCAGGGTTGAAGA
The DNA here is from genome assembly GCA_028555095.1 of Dicrostonyx torquatus. Classification (NCBI taxonomy): domain Eukaryota; kingdom Metazoa; phylum Chordata; class Mammalia; order Rodentia; family Cricetidae; genus Dicrostonyx; species Dicrostonyx torquatus. Next base: position 2,094,240 of record JAQHUG010000023.1, on the reverse strand, counting down.
TCCCCCCTGCTACCACCAAAACCATGCACCATGGGCAGAGGAGTTTGGATGTTCTTGTCCTTACAGAAAGTAAATAAAAACACATTATTTTAAATAAATAAAATCTGAAAACCAGCAAGAAAAAGCCTGGTAGTTACGAAGGGTTCTTTAACATCCCCAGGGTACTGGACTCCAAACAAGAAAGCTGTCCGACTGAGGGTTTCCACTTTGCACTCAGGACTAGCTCAAGGTCAACAGTTATTACCAAACAAAAGTAGCAGCTTTCAGTATCTCCAGCCAAGCAAAGGACCTTTCTAATGTCCCTGTCACCCTCTCTTAAAGGAACTGACTCTCAGGGGGCCCTTCCAAATGAAACAATGCTATTTACAGAATGCCAAAGAACTTCAAATACCAAACATGCATTCCTGGTACTTGGTGGTGTGGTTTGGATAAAATTTCCCACTGAAACCATCTCCTCCTGATACATTTCTATGATAATATTTATTGAGACTTAATCAAAAACAATATTTTAAGACCATTTTCTTATGTGATATTTGGACATGATATATATTCCCAACAAAAGACCAGAAACAGGAAAAAGGCAATAATACGATGATTTTTGGTCAAAGCCCATCTTTGACAAAAAATTGGTTATTTTCTGAGCAGTCATGCTGCTCTAGGAAACTGGCCCCCTGCTCATCCTGTAACTGTGAGAGAGAGGTCACTGCATTCACTTCTCAGGAATCCATACTAATCGGGAATGTTGAGGAAGAATTCACACTATCAGCTAGGACTGTTTAATACCATTTCTATGTATCTGAGGCCCTTTGCGCTGCTGTAATAGAAGTAGGTAACTTAAAAGAACAGAACTACTTTCCCCCAGTTCTCCAGAAGAAATCCACATTCAATGGACTAGCATCCTGCTAGCGCCCCCTACATGACGCGTCAGAGGAGGACAGCTTGATTTTCATGTGGTAGAAGGCACAAGGACAGAAGATCTGGATCTGTGCGAAAATTCCTTCCTAAGGGACTCAATCACAACTCCAAGGCAGGGGTCCCACAAAACAGCCTGCCTGTCAACACTATCCCATTAACTACTAGGTTTCAGTACTGCTCTAGTAGGGTGCCAATCAAACTACGGAATGTCAATCAAGCCACTCATTACCCGTAGAACTGACTGGAACTTTACTTCTGCTTGTTGCTTTTATGAACACATATACACAGAGGCCAGAGATCAATCTCAGACGTCATACTCAGGAATGTCATCCTCAGGAAAAATCGTCTCTCACTGACATGGAGATCACAGATTAGGCTGAACTGGCTGACCATTGACCCTTGGGATTACAAGTGTGAACCACCACGCTGACTTTTTACATAGACTCTGAGGATCTGAGAATCAAGATTGGGTCTTCACACTTTCCAGGCAAAACTGAGACACACATACACACACACTTTAAATGACAGTTTCTTTGTACTTTCCAGGCAAAATTCACACACACACACACACACACACACACACACACACACACACACACACACACACCTTAACCGGGAGTTTCTTTGGTTCTCTTGAGTCCCACTCTCAGATTCCAATCTAAGAAGTTGGGGGTGAGGGCTTGGTGATTACGATCACAACCTAAGACTTGTGTTTGGTGAACCTGGCTCTCTCTGATATCCCAGCTGAGAAATCCTCACTATCATGGGGCTTTTATTCTCTTAGTCATACAAAGGCTTGCAAAGAAAGAACCTGCCGACTCTAGCTTATTGCTGAAAAGGCAATAATACGACGATTTCTGATCCTTGTGTGTCTGTGCACATCACAGTTCTGTCGCACGGACTGTGGAGGCCTTTGAGCCTGATTCCCTGTGGCTGTACTAGATCATGGCCCAGGATTCAAATGTATATAAAGCAGACATGGCTCTTAAAATTAGGCCAGGTCATGCAGGATGCTTTCATTATTCGGTCCCTCTGGTAGGTCACGTGAGCAGAGCCTGACTCCACACACATGAGGATGCTCTGAATGCAGGAGGAGAATGGGAAGTCCATCAGAGTCTACAGCAGAGTCCCAGCCCGGCTCTCCCTATGCACCCCTCATTTTCTGCTCAAGGTCCCTTGTTCATCCAAGCAGCTCTCTCAAGCTCCACCTCCACCATCCACTCTAAAACCCTCTTCACAGGAATCTTCAAATGTCTTTTCCCAGACACTGTTCCTGGCATTCAGAGAAAGGCTACTACCTCTTATATTTTAGACCCATTGGCTTATATATGGGTCTCATTCTTCCAAGACCCTAGCAAGGACTTCACATAGTTGTGGGGTTTTGTGTTGTTATTGGAGATGGTGGTCATTGTTAGTATTTAGGCATCTGTACAGACAGGATATGTCCTCTGCTGCAGCCACTAAGAACACCTCCTGTGCACATTTGATATGTTTCTTTTTAAAAGGTGGGCTTGACCACCTCCTCCCTCCCCCGCTCCACTTCTTTCCTCTCTCTTTCTCTTCCACACTCTTATCCCCAGAGACTGGTCTATGCCCCCCACCATCACCTTCTCTGCCCGCTTCTCTCTCCTCTTTCAATAAAGCTCCTATGTGAGCCCTGTGACTTCTCTTCATGGCGTTTTTTTTTTTTTTCAAATTACAGCAGTGGTGGTGGGGGTGATTGTGGTGGGAAAAGGAGTCTTGTTCTACAGCCACGGCTTGTCTCAGACTCAGTCTCTCTGCCTCAGCCTGGAGGACATCACTATAACCATCACCTGATTACTATAGTCATGTTTTTAAAATAAAGATTTTACAAGATATTTTAACTATAATCGTTTTAATTTTTCATCAAAAAAGTATTTTTATTTTTTTGAGATAGCATATATCCTTGTAGCCTGAATGTCCTAGGGCTCATTGTGTAACCCAGAAACATTTCAACACAAAAGAGATCAGCCAGCCTTAGCCTCTCAAGCTCTGGGATAACAAGCGTACGCCACCACATCCCACATTGTAATTGTAATTGTAGATTCTTCATTTCAGCTAACCTCACATCTTCCTCTTGTACTGAATAGTGATGGGATGACCTTGAGCACTTGAGGGAATCAAGGCAAACAGACATTGAGATTATGTGGTTGCGAATATAAAAGAGGTATATAAGTCAAGATCCAACCATGGATATAAAACCTAGAGGGAGCTTGCAGTGGTGGCAAACTCCTGTTATCTCAGCATTTGGGAGGCAGAGACAGTCTAGTAAATTCATGTCTCTAAAAAAGAAAAGAAAGACGGGGAAAGAGAACAGGAAATATTAGCAATGAGAGTGAGACAGAGACTGTATTATTTGACCACACCAGAATGGCTAAGCATGCCTAGGTGATAAGTCAAGTCATCAGGAGAGGAGGACCAGGGGAGAACTGGAGTTCTCTTGGTCAAAGCTGTGCTGCAAGCAGAAATCTCTTCCTTCCAGTTATCATAACTAAGAGAAACTCCATTTCTTATGTCTGAGTGACTGTAGATATTTTCTTAGAGCAAAACAGCAGACAGGAAATACATCAGGAGATTAACTTCTAACAGTAATATACAACTGTATGCAACTTGTGATGTTTGGTATCACTGTCTGCTCTCAAGGATTTGGTAACTTCTCACGATCTCTCTATATTCTATCATTTTCACTTGTGCATCTATGTCTTGTATTCTTTCTTTTGAAGACTTCCTCCCCAGGTATAATCTTAAACGTTGGATATGCCCCTGCAGACAGCAGAACAACGTGCCTCTCTGCTCAATCAATACCTATAGCATGACCTGTCGACACGCCCACCACATTATAGGAAAGTGCTGATGGTGGGTCTGCAGCTCCACTTTCTGGGATCAGGCACAACTTTTTACATATGTGTGAATCTACATAGGATGTACCATGCCCAGCTGATCTATTTGACAACAGAATGGACCAGTGGATAAGCAGAAGCTTAAGAGGATGCTGAAAGATGCAGGAGCAACCCAGACTCTGTCAATCACCTACAATTTTAGAATTCAAGTTGCACTCTATTCACAGGTTTTTTGTTTTTTGTTTTTGTTTTTAGTTTGACTGAGAGAAAGGGTGCTTAAGAATCTTCTGGCTACTGAACAGTGTCAAAAGCCAGAAGCTAGTCTAAGACCAGTGAGGAGTTCAACAGCTTTGAAACAGCTAATCTCAGGGATAAACTTCCAGATAAAAACATGTGCATACACCAAACCCGTAATAACAGCCCAAACCATAAGAGAATGAGGAAGATCCACACAGAGACTGCTCTTTTCTGCCCAAGACTCCCTCTCAAGTGCACCTCTGATAACTAGTGGAGTCTTGGATGGGCACCTGCATACACAAGAGATATCTATTTGGTTGTGTGCTCAAGGGGAGAATGTGAGAGTGTGAAATACAGTATTCAGTAGCTCTGTCAAACAAAGTTGTTTCTTGAAATGACAGTATTTCTAGGTCTGTGATGAACACTGTTTGTAGTACAAAGATTTTCTATGGAAATATAGCCCTAAATTACAATGAATTGATTTGCATTAAAAACTGTAAGCCATGCTCACTTGTGTATTTCCCGTTTCATACTTGCTATTCTTTTCATGTATCTCAAGGAGGGTGTGTGGGGCAGGAACACACATACACAGAGAGAAAGGAATCTTCTCCTTCACGTCATTTCCCAGCCACTGCTCTGATACCGTGGCCATTATTTCTGTTGGAACATGCTCAGTTTGAATAGGTTTCATTTTTACCAATAAAATGAAAAGCAGTTTGCTTTCTATTCTTTGATGTGCAGAAGGGAGCTCTTTATGCCCAACAGCATCTCTCACGATTCTCCACATCTCAATTCCTGTTCCTGCTCCCTATCCCATGTGCAAGCTTGGGTCCTGGCAACTCCCACTCCATCACACCCCTACTCACTCACTCGCTTTTTAACCTTTTTAAAATTATGGGCTTTCTTGAAAACATAATTACTCTGTCCTCAAATAAAAACCCACAAGCACACATACACACAAACCCAAAAAATTCTAGTTAGTCATGATGATACAAACTATACTTCTTAAACCAGGGAGATTGAAGCTAGTGGGTTCCAGCAATCTGAGTCCAGCCTAGGTTACATAGTGAGTTTAAAGCCAGCCAAGACTGCATAGCAAGACTGAAAAAAAAAAGCCTCAGAAACAAAGAAGGGAAAGGAAAGAATGCATTTTACCTAATCTCCATCTCAGTAATGCAGGACAAAGAGGCAAACCTTGGCTGAAAACTTTTGTGCATGAATGACCCCTTAGGCAAGTGACAGCTTACGGCTGGTTGTGCTAGCACACTACTGTCATCAGTATTGGAGATGCAATGGCACAGGTGCACAGGGACCAAGAATTTGAGGCCAGCCTGGAAAGATGTCTCAGAAGGTAAGGCACCTGACAGTCTGAGTTTGATCCCTATAATCCACCTGATCGAAGGAGAGAACCAACTCCCATAAATGTCCTCTGACCTCCATATATGTGCCTGTGGCACACGGATGATTGGGCACACACACACAAACACACAGAGAGAGTCACCAAGTCACATATGTATACACATAAATACAAATAAATCTTAAAAAGTTTAAAAAGCCTGGGACTACATAGACTCTGCCTCTAAACGAAATAACCAAACAAACATAAGAAGAGGCTGTGGGGTAACTGTAGGAAATTCGAAACCTACAAAATATTTTACAGTTGACATAAAACTTTATCTAAAGCAATATTTTTAAATAAGAAAAAATTACTAGAGGGGAAGAGGGTCATTTGGATGTCTTATTCCCAACAGCAGTGCCTTTGATTGCTGGATCCTGAGTTGTATCACTGTTAAGATGGAGGATCTTAGATGATCATGCAACTGTTATAAAAGAATTTGCCTTCTACAGCATTCAAGAAGGGAAAAGTTTAAGTTGGCCTTCTCTACAAATAATTCATTTAATTTAATAATTTAATAGTAAAATGTAAAGTAACTAAATTGTGTATCCAACCAAATTTATACTTAACAAGATCACAAAAATCTAGTAAAAATAGATGTCATCTTTAATGTTTATTTCACATTAATTCATCACATTAATTAGATAATAAATAATTATATTTATTATCTAAGTACACTCTATGCAAATTTACATTTTTTCACATAGTCACCTTCCTGATATACATACAACAGGACACAGAATGCATTTGCAACATTCAGCCTGTCACACCTTGCCTGGGACAAACAAGAGTCTCAGTAGCTTTATTATTTGACAGGTGGATAAACACAGTTCTCAATAACTGGCATGAATCACAACTGCTAAAAAAGAAACTGAGTACACACTCTTATTTCATCTGGGGTTATGTGCAATTGTTTATTTTAACATGGTCTTCTAATTGTTGAGTTACAATTAGGAGCACAACTTATTTCTAGGAGCTCCTTAAAATACCCAAAGTGGCTTAGGTGGTTATTTCTAGAGCTCCTGAAATCTGCAGAGTTGACAAGAGAGACCTACCAACCAATGTAGCAGTGTTGGGATTGTAGTGCTGTGTATTCACCTGGGTATTTTCAAAAGTGGTAGTCAACATGGTTACCACTCTTTAAAAAATAATAATAATAATCTTGCCAGACTAGAAAATGAGCAATTGTTGTTTCTGTGAGGTGAAGAAAAAAGACAGACTGGTGCAACCCAGTACTAATTTTAAAAGAAACAATCACACTGAAGTAACAAACTGAAAACATTAGTTAAAACTGCAGGAAATTAAACTATAAGACAGTTGCACTAGGATACTAGATGACTGCGTGCTCGTTCTGTTCGATGTTGCCCATGAGATCTTTCGTGTCACTTGTTCCTGGACTCTGATGACCGTCAAAGTAGAGAGTGTTCTCGAAGGTGGCCTCCTGAGGGATGTGCAGCACACGCCTTTTCTTATAAAGGAAATAAGCAGCAACACCGGCACCCATCAGAATCAGGAGGACCATGATGACCACTCCAGCTGCTCTAGAAGACCCCTTGGGTTGAGGATCCATCTTCCTTTGGTCAGCTATAGACAAATTGAGGGGGACAAAGGCTTGACACTATGGAAAACATTACAGTTGATCTTGCTGGGAAGCTCTGATGCGTGAATATTCTTTCAAACAGGATTTGCCATAAGATTGAAAGTAGAAGTCAGTGTGACATGGAGGAAACAAGTTCACATGGTGACTTAGTTCTTGGGCTATTTCATCTTTATTAAGTTGCTAAAATATTTCACCTCTATCTATAACACTGAAGTAGTTCATCAGTTGGAATTCACACATATACCTTGTATCAAAATAACTGAAAGATGGCTGGAGGGGAGGCTCAAGGATTAGAGGCACTTAATGCTCTTCCAGAAAACCAGCGTTTGTTTCCCAGCACCCACCCCGACAGCTCACAACTCTGGCTCCAGGAAGGAGATCTAATAGTTTCTCTAGCTCCTCCATGCAACCATACATATATGGCAGCCTCTCACACAGATACATTGAGGATACATACAAACACACATTACAAAAAAATTAAAAATATTTTAAAATGAAATAATAATTTAAGGATGCTTACAAGCATACTTTCAGAAAGTAAGTAACACGGTGGTGGCGTTGGTTGTAACAAAACTTGAAAACGAGGCTAAAATAATAATGGAAATCAGAACTCCTAAATAGAATTAGTAAACAAATGTCACCCATGAAAATAATAAGGTATTTACAGGCAAGCCATAAATCTCACTTTGAGTTTCTTTATCAACCACTAAAAGAGGTAAAATAGGATTAGTTACCTAACTCGTGTTGTCTACAAAGACCTAGAAAGACCTGGAAGGAAATGTCTTCCATTGGATCTCACAAGGCAACTTTTTGTAATACAGCAACATCTTCAAGAACTTTTTAAGATAAAAATATCAATCTGACTCCAAATCTGCTTTTCGTAAACATGAAAGCTGCCCTAATGACAAAGGTTAGCACAAGCCTTTCCACTGAAAGGGAAGGAGGAGAAGCAGGGATATTATGGCTTTTTTAAAAAGCTGAATTGTATGACTAATGCTCACCTTGAGATTTCATAATGCTCTTACCTTTTGTTGTGATGGATGAGTGTGTAGTTACAAGATCAGCAACTGTTTGAAAGAAGAAAAAGAAATAAATCACTACATGATATGTTGATAAAGCATATTCATATCAGAGATGCATGGCATCCCCCACCATTAACTATGATGCGATGTGATGCGATGGTTTAACCGAACACAGGAGAATGCATGGATGCATGCATCTGTACCTTCAGCTATCTACTACCTACAGACATGTCTACCTATCCACCGGTCCACCCATCCATCTTTCTCTATGTCTTTCTATGCAACTTTAGCATTCTATACCTATGAAATAAGTTTAAATACACTAGAAGATTTTAAAATATGATCCTTCAAGTTTTATTTGAGGGTTAATACATCTAAACAGCTCCAAAATCCACTTACACCTAAAGTATTCTAGGCTAGGGGTTTTGAAATTGGCACACCAAAATCTAAACTGTTATAAGACAGTTGAATGAAAAGTAAAACAAGACAACAGCATTGGTCCAGGATTGGTAACCACTTTACACCAAAGGATATATAATCTTAAAGCAGAGTTATAAACTAAAATATCTATGCAGTTCCAAAACAATAAGACCTATTGAGGAAACAGAACTACTTTATCTGATTGTTGGCTTACTTGTTTGATTGATTACAGTCATAAGAATCAAAGTCTGGGTCTTAACCTAAGCCAAGCAAGTGATCTACCACGGATCTATATCCCAGACCTCATAATACATTTATTTCAGATTCCAACTAATAATTTTCTCTTGAGAAAAAAATAGCATCACATGGAAAGGCATAAAACTACCACTAACATCCCATCAGTAGCACATGGAGATTTAAGAGTTGTTTTCCCTTTTGTGTTCTACCATTCAGTCACAGAAGGAGACCGAGTTGGTTTTACATGGCTTAATCCTCTGGCTTCTTACGACGTGGACTAGTGACAGCTTTCCCCCTTCCCCTAGAGTGGAAGCACTGTGGAGATGGGCTGTCCAGACTGCTTGCAACTTAGCAAAACATCACAAAAGTACCAATAAGCCAGGCAGAGCTAGTACGTCTTACTCAAAGCTACAGGTGGAGACCTCATGACAGAATGGATTCTCACCAATATTAGTAAAAGGCTAATAAAGGGGTTGCAACCACCCTAGTCTTATGCCAGCCTGTTATAGTTGAAAAGAAATGATAGTCTGGAAACATATTACCATTCTACAATTTTAACTTACTTTTTGGCATTTTACAAATAAATCCTTTATAGGAAGTACAGTGGATATTTTTCCAAAACCCAGAAGATGAAGATAATACTACACAATCATTCCGTTCACCAGATGGGTCACCCGTGTTCCAGTTGACAAAGGAGACGGGATTATTGTTCAACCAAAGCCACTTCCCTGGTCATCGACAAAAAAAGAAAAAAAAACCCACAAAAACACAAGTTAAAAACAAACCTTCTTACGTCTCTCCTCAGCACAAAATATTTAAGCCTATTATTTTACACTAGAACCAATGGTTTCTACATCTTGATTTCTTCCAGTCAAGACACTAACAAGGAATTACTACAAGAAAGAAAAATAAGACTGTATTTGTTAGATTGTTTTAGTTGAAAATTTATTTCCACTTCATGGAAAAAGAATCTATATACTTATCTTTCTCTAAAATTTTTATTATGGAATAAAAGAAAGGGAAATTGTTCTCTAAAAATTTTTTAACCGACTTAGCTACAGGAGAGTTTTATAATTAACAACTTTCAGGGCTAGACAATTCACAAGCCATTTAAACTTTTGGTTATTGCAAATAAAGTATGATTTTAACTTTTCAGACTAACCATAGATTAGTCATTATTTAAGGCAAGGATCGCTGGATCCAAAACACTGTCTCATACTCAATACTTTATAACATTAGCTATTAAATAATGACTTAGTGAGAGTTACCTTCAACATTTCGGAACATGCCTATCCAGAAATTGGTTTTACTTTTAAGAGGCTCAACACGGTATGACAGAAAACTGGATTCAGCGGCAGTTTCGATAGAAGCCAGGGAGGCACCTGAAAAGCATGAGATGAGAATGAGGAGGAAGAGGAGGATGAAGAGAGTAGCTGAAACTATTCCTATGAACAGTCCTGACATTAAGAACAACAAATGCCACCCTGAGCTGTGCTCAGGACACAGGATACTATAGGGTGTTAATTCGGTGCCACACACAGAATGATTCAAAATGGGAGAGGAAAGCTGAACACCCGTCAGTCCACATACAACGGACAACTCACCATCCATCACCAGAGTTGGCATTAATAGTAAAATCCTACAGCGTGGTAATAACTAGGATATTTTAAACAATCGTGACAGATAGTTTGCTTTGGACCTTATAATTATCTTTCTATTAAGTCTTTATAAGACTGCATAGTAGGTACCTTTGTTAACCCATTTTACATATAAGAACTATAAAGCATACACATAAGTAATTCATTGCCTGGGGGCCCAGCATTAACTGAGCACAGGACCCTGGAATGGCCCAGGCATTCTGAACCTAGAGAGGGAATGTGTAACCATGCAATTCTATTCTACATACTGTATTCTGAGTTATCCCCTTGGGGATTATTAATTGCATGATTTTTTAATCTCCCGCTGAATATATTTCACAGTTATTAGGCATTTCAAACTTCTCAGACATGTTTTGATGAAGGAGAATTACTCCCTTTATCTGCTAGATAACACAACACCTAAAACTGAAAATAAAGCTTCTGCATATTCATTGTAAAATTAAAAAAGAAACACTTAAGCAACATGAAAGAATTTTGACCTTAATTTGAAAAGTCCAAGGCAAAAAAAAAAAAAGAAAAGAAAAGAAAAGTCCAAGGCAGATTTCTGATGCCCTTATCATAAATGGCAGAGTAACCATGTCAGAAAACCCTTTCCTCTGCAAAAGAGAGGGGAACACTGCTTTAACCACAGGCTTGAGGTTTTGTGTGTGTGTGTGTGTGTGTGTATGTGTGTGTGTGTGTGCAAACGCATGCACGTGCGTGATGATGATAATAACAAGAGGTACTATGGTTTTTGAATTGTCCTAATCTTGCTGCCTTCTCTCTGGGACATTTGAAAGCTCACCATGGTCACAGTGAAGAACAGCAGCCCAGGAGTCACAGGGGAGTGTCAGAAGGAATTTGGCACTAAATCACGAAGTTCATTGTAATCCTCATAGCAACCACTAACAACATAACTAAACAGGAAATAAAGGTTCCTCAGCTTGAAGTGGAGCTGTGACCCAATAAGGTCATGCATAGTTCAAAAATCATAAGTTGAGTGGACCATTGCAAACTGGGGACCACGCATATGATGAAAGAAACAGACAGTCAAACATCAAAAATATGTTTTTAATGCATAAGAAGACCATACTGGAGAAATGGTGAAGCTAAGACATAACATATATGGGGTGGGGGGAGGAAAAATAACAGACATAAAAGCTCCTTTCAGTATTTACACTAAAAGTAAATGACAAACACAATATAAAAACAGATTTACAGAATATCTACATAATGACTGAAAAAGATCAAACCACATGCTGTGTAAAAAAGACATACTTGAGTTCCAAAGACATAAATCAATTGAAAGTAAAATCGCAGTAGTAGATACACAATAGAAGACATGCTACACAGTCACTTTTAAAAAGGTCAGAAAGGTGTACTAATATCAGACTCATGAGGTGATTCTTAGACGAAAATTGTTATTAAAGACAATGTCAGCATTCTGTAATGACAAGGTTTCAGTTCACAAGGAGAATATAATTGTTACTGATAGGTGATACACACAAATGAAAACTAAATAAAGCAGAGTCCATCTCACTCCGGATTTAAAGGGCAAAGTCAAGTGTGGGTACCAAACGAACACAGAGGGAATGACACTACAGTCCCTGTGCCCATTGCTGAGCAGAGGACTCTAGAGGAGACACAACAAAAATGTAGCAAAACGGCAACAGTAAAACAGCCAGTGATATCTAATTAAAGAGTTTTTAACTATTTTCTGAGAAACCCTCTTGTGCCAGATATGGTGATTCTTAGGATAGTTCAAGACTCTGAGGCAGGAGGATCATGAGTTCAAGCCCAGACTGGGCTGCATAGTAAGACTCTGTCGCAATGAAATAGCTTTTTTTTAACTTGGGCATGGTGCAGTATGCCTGCTCTCCCACCAGTGGGGAGGTGGAGGCAGGAAGGGCAGGAGTTCAAAGTCATCCTTGACTACATTTCAAGCGCAAGGCCAATGGGACATGGGAAAGACCCTGTCTCAAAACAGCAACCAAGCTACCTTTGCCATTTTTTACAATTGCGTTTTGTTTTGTTTTTCTTTACAAATACAATAGCCAGTCAGGAAAACCATTCTATTAAGAAGCTGGTTCCTGGTCAGCTGTAAAATCTGAATCTCTGAGTGAGGAGGAAGGGCAAAGCTTGGCTGAGGGTCAGAGTTAAGAGCTTAGAATAGTGGGGCAGAAGGAGATTTTAGTAAGTGGAGTTTTTAGTCTAAATTTTCAAAATTTTAAGGTGGAGAAATTAGAAATTATATTTGCAGGAAATGATGTTAACCATTCTGTTAATAAACAACTCTTTTTTTTAAAAAAAAATGCACATGTGGCTGGGGTTTCAGCTCAGGGGCAGAGCCACAGAGCCCTTTCTTAGCGAACCCGGGTTTGATCCCCGGCACCACAAAATAATAGAAAGGTACTTATATCAAGTATGCTTTAGTTTATAGTATTACTGACATCACTGAGCTAAAAATGGGTTGTTATGGAATTTTCTTTTAGGAAACGTGGCACTCACCCATTCGCAGACATTCCAGGGAGGCCTGGCCCCAGTTCCTTGTAAACGAAGACTCGATATAGTAGCAATGGCCATGGAAAGGAATCCACGCAGTCTGCTCGGACTCCGGGCACTTACCGGGCAGTTGTGGAGGTTCAGTAGCAGGGATTTCTGTTAATAGACCGACATTTAAATCATGATCAAAATAAATCATAAATCAAAGCTGGGGTTCCTGCAGCATGTGGAATAAGATTTTCACAGCTAAGAGAAATTACCATTTCATAAAATTTACCAATGTTTGTCATTTAGAGATGCCATTTTTCTTTCGTTTACTTTATCATTTTAAATGTATTTCCATAGAAAACAGTAGCCATGAATCATATTCATCCTAATTTACAATTATCAGTATTTAGATTTCTGTAAAAGTGTTACAGACTGAAGTTGGAAGTGGTGGCATATGCTATTAATTCCAGCACTCGCACCTGAAGGCAAGGCTGGGTAGAGCTTTACATAGCAAGACCCTATCTCAACAAACACAAATAAAGAAATAAAGTTGCAGGTTTAACAAACTGTTTCAAAATAATTAATAAAGTAGGTATCTTTTTCCAGCCACTTCTCCTTTTCTGAAATTCCAACTCCTGTGATTTCTTCTTAGCTAACGCCTGCTCCTGTGGGAAAACTGCTCTAACTAGATTTCTAGGAATGTGTCCACAGCATCGCTGACTCTGCTCAATCCATACACATTCTGAGGCAACTCTGTTGAAGCAAATGGGCTGTGGACTTTCTCGGAAGCTCTGTCACTGTAGATTCAGAGGACAAACTCCATAACAAACATTTGGAGCCCTATTATGAGCAAGCCAACCCTAGAAATGATTTTATTCTCCACTACCCAAGACACATTACTGGTTGTGAAAGTCAGCAGTGACGTGTAATAGTTTATTCCAGAAAACTTGAGATTCCCCAACCTCTTTTGAATATCCAATTACCGTCTGATTTTTTGCAGAGAAAATAAAAACTTTCATTGCAGTATGATGTCTTCCAGTAGCCATCCACATCCATATAAACACATGCAGACTTCAGCTTGGGCTCCCCAGCATCCCAGTTAGTGTACCTCACTCTCCACTTATCGGTCCACGTGTACTCATTATTGGTCTGCGGAAACGAAAACCCCTGTGAGCCTTCGGCCTCACTTCTCATAAACAGCATAAAGAAAACAAGCAAGGAATATGTATGAAACTTAAGGATGTAATTTGACATAGAATATTGAACATTGTAAAATTTAATAAAATTTTGTCATTTCTACCAACTCAAACTTATTTAAGAAATCCTTTCTTAAAACCTGAAAACTATTTTGGCAATTTTTGTCTTACTGAGCTTTTGTTGTTGTGTGATTTTCATTTCTTTTTCATTTTTCTTTTTTCTCTTTCTCTTTTTTTTTTGGAGAGGAAGGGAAGGAGGGGAAAGAGAATTTGAGATATGTTAGAGAGAAGAGAAAGAGAGAACATGAGAATATAAACTTGGGTGAGTACAGAGGTGGAGATGACCCCTGGATCATCCCCCTGGAGTAGGGGAGAGGGCAAACATGACCAAATTATACTGTATGAAAAAATTTTGAGGAAAAAGTTATGACTATTGATAAGAAAGAAAGGGAGGAAGGGAGGAAGGAAGAATGGAGGGAAGACAAAAAGAAGAAAGGAGAAATGAAGAAGGAGAAAGAAGATGACAGCTGTTAAGAAAAGAAGACAATGACTGAAAAATAAGTTTCTTAGTCCATAAAATTGTCTTTGTTTTCAGTTTTTCATGGCCAAAGAGAAGTTGTAGTCTTATAACAATGACATGGCTATCTTACTGAAATTGTAATAAGCATTAATTTCACTGAATCCCTGAAAGAAGCACTTATTTGTCATTATAATTTTCTTACTGTTCTCTTGCTAACACCAATGACAGAGACAGCAAAGACTATCTGTCACTGTAGACTTTAGAGGGGCTAGGTGTCTTGATACCACATGGGTTGCCCTTCAACTATATGGATCATGCTCTTCTTTTAAAAAGCCAGTTGTTTTATTCCATCTGCACATTTCACTTACTTTCTTATTAAATTTTGACAAACAAATATATGATATCATCCAAGCTAATTGGCAACATAAAAAGTACCCCTTGCCAATAGTAGTGCCCATTCTGAAAGTGGTTTGATAAGCAATGCCTGAGAACAGTGATAAAAAAAAAACATTAGCCGAGAATAAACACGTTTTTAAGGTTGAAACACTTTCCTCATTTTAATTCCATCATTTATTTTACCAAGACAACTACTAGAGACCCAACAACAAACATTCAAAGCACACATCATTGCAAAGTAAAATTGTACAGCATTCTCCCAGTTACTCAAAAAATTCTTGAGTATCATTGACTCTAGGTGTCAGAAAAATGGCATTACTCTTGCAATTATAAATATCAGTATTGTGGCAAAGCACTTAATCTTTCTAAAAGTATTTGATGGCCTATTTGAAGGTCATTAGAGATACGTGACAACATCTATGAGGAGAAATGAATAATTTATCAGATACATTAATTATTTTAAAAAATAGTCAAATGAGATATGAAAGTATCTTGTCTAAGCTCAGTCACCAAAGCCATATGGGGCTAATTATTTTTAATACTCTCCACCCTATTCAGGAAGTACCTATTGCATGATACATTTGCATAGCCACTTCCCAACTGAAAGCTCTGTAAAACCTGACCCCAGCCCACTGTCCAGTTTTTACTCTCTCTTTTCTTCGCATTCTTTCTGGCACCCTTCCTCAGCTCTTGCCACTCTGGGCTATGGCTAAAACTGGTGAGTATCTTGGGATGAAGGTGGAGCTCAGTAGTAGAGCACTTGTGAGGTCCCAGGTTGAAGCCCACCCAGTACTGCAGAAAAGAAGGACTGAGTTACTCTACCAAGCCCACTTGAGCCACTCTTCTGCCCCAGGACCTCCGGCAACATGGTTTGCTGCTTTGCTAGCAACTCAGTGGGTCGAGGAAAGACAGGTGGGGTATCAGGAGTCACAAAGATCTATCTCCGGAGCCTCTTTGCTATTTTGTTGCCTCTCTCAGTTCAGAGCTCCATCCCTCCCTCTGTCCTGGTTCTCCACCATCCCTGATCTGTCTGCTATGGAATAAAAGGATGGGACTGCAGTGAAACACTTCTCACACATAGATGGACGCTCCATAAGTCTGGGATCCCTAACAATTCTAGAATGTTCTGCAACAAAAAGTAAAGCATTCCCATCCCCCACTCCCATTTCCTACGCTCCTAACCTACTTTCTTAATTCTCATGGTAAAGTTATGTAACCATGACACTGAAAAGAAATAAACAAATGCATAAAGTTGTCTAGATGTATAATAAAATTTTCAATATATTCAAATACAATTATAGTGAATACCAGACACTTCTCAGTTTGGTTTTTGACACATATCACTAGGTCACTAGACCAGGGACAGCAGTGGCGCCCATGAAAGTGTTCAGCTAAAGAAACAGAAAGAGAAACATATTGGAGCATAATTTATCAATCATGCCAAGCTGTTAATGTTTCTAGCGTCTTACCAAGTTGCTGTTCAGGGCAATCCATATGGGTACATTAAATGGGTGCATTTTCATCCATGCAAATGCATTACTGTAGGGGTCTAGAATGCTAGCCAGCAGGGAAGCATGATTCTGGCAATACTGCTCTGCTTCGTGCCATGGTAACTTCAGTTTCATGAGGGAATAGCTGCTTTTGCCGTATTTCACAAAGCCATCTGTTGGTGCTGTGGTCGGAGAAATGGGCAAGGAAGGGTCTAGGATAGAGAGATTGTTTCATTAGCATTATCAACGAGCAGTGATTGAGCCCCTTCAGCATATATGACTCCCAAGCCCATCTATCATAGAAGTAAATACAAAAGCATAAATTTGGTCTCACAGGGCTTGAAAGTACTTTCGCCAGACTTTTTACAGCATAAAGCTAGTATCTCTGTGTCTGGGTACACAGGTGCATCTTTGGGTACACTCATCTGTGTACAGGAGCACATGTATGTGGATGCTCATATATATGCATGTACATGCAGAGCCAGAAGTCAAACCCAGTTTTTCCCCTAGGGAGCCAATACATTGATTATGAGAAAGGGCCTCTCACTGACCTAGGATCCCCCAAATAGTATGGGCCCCAGAGAGACACCTGTTTCTTCTTCCCCACTGCTGGGGTGACAAGTGTGTGGACTTCACCTCTTCTTAATTTTGGTTCTGTAGGTAGAACTCAAGTCCTTACATTTGCAAGGAAAACACAATACTAAGCCAGACTGTGGTGGCACCCACCTTTAATCCCAACACTTAGGGAGGCAGAGGCAGGGGAGTCTCTGTGAGTTGAGGCCAGCATGGTCTACAGCGTGAGTTCCAGAACAGCCAGAGATACACAGAGAAACCTTCTCTTGAAAAAAAAAATCTACTGACTGAGCTATTTCCCAGCCCCAAAAGCTTTATTCTTTAATTGGTATGTCTGATTAAAGTGCCTATGTAGTGTACATATGCAGTATGTTTAAGCCTGAATATATATTTCATACAGTTTAGAAACTGTTTAAATATATATGGGCTTAGAGGAAAAGCTCAGCAGTTAAGAACACTTGCTATTCTTGCAGAGGATCCAGGTTCAGTTCCCAGTACCTACACAGTAGACCACAACCATCAACATCAGCTCCCGGGAAGGAATCAGATGCCCTCTTTTGACTCCCATGAGCACCAGGCATGGACATGATGTACAGACATGCAAATAAGTAAACCACCCATACACGTAAAATTAAATTAAAACTTGTTTAAAGAATATATGCACATATGAACAAGTGTCTAAGTAGAAAGACTTGCAAGTCTACTGTGCCTAGTGCCTCGATAAAAAGAATGCCACGATTTGATGCTACAAGCTCCTCTCATCATTAATCCCTGCTTTCCTCTCAGGGTTGAATGTTATTATCAAGAGCATCTTCTGGGGCTGGAGAGATGACCCAGTCAATGGTCAAGAGCATGTATGGCCCTTGCAGAGGTCCTGGGTTTGGTTCCCAGCACTGACATAGCTGCTCGAATCATCTGTAACTCCAGTCCCCGGGTGCCTGATGTCTTTTCTGCTCTTCTCAGCGCTGCCTGCACTTGGTACACAGACATGCACACGAGCAATATACACATAAAATAAAAATGCATTGTTTTTAAGAGAATATCTTCTGACTCCTCCAGCCCTTCCATGATTTCACATTTATGTCTACCTAATTTCCCTGCAATATCCCTGTGAGGACAGTGCTGCCTTATCTAAACTAATACTGAGGCATAGAGGCCCTCTAAGACAGGGTTTCTTTAAATGCAACGCTCCCTTCTGCAATGTCCCAGCCTGGGCTTCTAACTGCTGTTTTCTATGTGAATGCTAAGCCACTTAAGACACAGAAAGCAAAGGTTGTTCCTAGGGGCCTCGACTGATGCTCTGGGGCAGAGCCCAGCAAACAGACTAAGCTAAATCTGATCTTTTTTCTAACACTTAAGCTACAATTCTCTGACGGGGGTAAGGAGGGACAAATGACTGATGTTTCTTGACATTGTGTGAAAATCACATTTGTGCCTATCAAGTTTTATTGGAAAGCAGCCACTTTCATTTGCTGACCATGACAGGGTGGAAGGATCTTGATAGACATTGTGTGATCATCACACTTGAGATACTTGGGTCTTTAGAGAAAAATAATCAGTGGCCTCCACTTCTAACTGCCCTTGCCTATGGGTTCTGTCTGGGCCATGGTGATATTTTGTTTGTGCTGTAACAAATAAAGCTTGCGTGAAGATCAGAGTGCAGAGTTAGCCACACCAGTTAGCTATTGAGGCCAGGCAGTGGTGGCGCACTCCTTTAATCCCAGCATTCAGGGGACAGATGTAGTCGGTCCTTTGTGAGTTCAAAGACACCCAAAGCTACACAAAAGTGAACCAGTCTAAAAGAGAAACAGAGCTCACACCTTTGGTCCTAGCACTTAGGATCACACACCTTTAATTCCAGCACTGCAGAGGTGGAGACAGGAGTGATATGGCTGGGTGGAGAGAGGAATATACGGTGGGAGGAGACAGGAGCTCAGAGCATTTAGTCTGAAGATTCCTAGTGACAGGATTGCCCCTTTGGTTTGAGGATTCAGTAGAAGTAAGAACTAAAGAACTAGTGGCTGGCTGCTCTGCTTCTCTGATTTTTTCAGCATTAACCCCTATATGACTCTGGATTTTTATTATTAAGACCAATTAGAATTCGTGCTATAATAAGGCCAATTCCCTAACCTGTTCCACATAGCCAATTTTTTTTTTCTCTTTAACCACATCACTCTCCTCTGCTTCTTCTGCCATCTTGTGTTGGTACAGGGCCTTTGACCAAGGGACCCCAACAGACTCCTAAAACTGTCACATCTTGTATGGAACATTAAAACTCCCAGCCTAAGGAGATCTGGGCGCCATTCCATCAGAAATTTCTGGACCATTAAAATCACTAAATGAAGCTTGAAGTGAAGCTTTAAAAAAATGACTGTTTCACCGAATCTACACACAATCAGGAAGTTTGAGTTTTCTGTCCAGTTTTCTTACTCCTAACAATATCTGTGCAGTGGGGGAGGAAGAAAAGCTACAAAAACATTGGGAGATTGTTTCTATATGGTTAGATCTTAGGTGATGCTTATTTTAAATTTTATTTTCTGTATGTGGGTGTTTTTTATGCATGCATGTCTGTATACCAAGTGCTCATAGAAGCCGGAAGGTGTTGGGTCCCCTGGGACTGCAGTTACAGATGGTTGTGAGCTACTTAGTGGGACCTGAACCTGGGTCCTGTATCACTGCTCTGACTGCTCTGGAGTGTGTTTTCCAAAAGCTCCAGGCACCACTGAGAAGAAGAGCATTCGAGGTGGATCTTAAGGGAAGACAGCTGTCTCTTTTGTTTCCCAGCCTGCACAACGTGGACGGGTTTCCCCACAGCCTGTTCCACGCTGCGTTCTGCATTGCCACAGGCCTGAAGGGGTGTGGAGACCTAGCACTGGAACCTCTGAAGCACAGCGCCAAAACGACCTTCCTGCTTCACGTTGATTCCACTAGGCCTTTGCTCACAGTCCCAAAAAGAAATAGAAAAAAAAAAAAAAAACTGACTGACATATATTCCAAATTTCTAACAATTTCTTTTTAGGTACGTTGCATTTGCACAGAACTTTCTGTAATGATAAGCGAGCAGATTTGTAAATAAAGTAAACAAAACACCACCTCTTTGGGGAGGGAGAGACCACTTCTTTCGTCTGTCATGGGCTTGTGTGAATTTAAATTTCAAAAACACCAACAAACTACTGATAGACAAGCAAATGGCCTTCCTTTTGAAAACACAAGTGAACATCCAGCCCTTGCTGCTGAGAATTGGTCTGGTGAAGTTCGACAGGACTCACCGGGCTGCGTCTGGCAAATATAGCCCTGCTTACTGTCACAGGTGTCATCCATCCACGACCCCGCCTCTCGAGATTTGCCGCCAATCACCACAACACAGTCAGCCTGTACATTTGTGGATAAGGGAAGAGGAAACAACACGTACAAATTAATACTTATTTAAGTCAGTTCGTTAGCAGGGAAACGGTGACAGTTTTTCAGGTAATCCTTCTGCGCAGAGTACTCAAGCCAGCATGGCTTTCCGACTGTTGTCCCTACCCCTATGTAGGCCCCTCACACCTGAACTTTCCCTCTCTGTCACTCTCCTAGTGTGCTCTGCTTACTTCAAGCTCAGGAAGTTTTCAGCCCGCATTTCCACAATCAGGCTAAATAATTTCTGCCGAGAAAACATCCACTTGACTCATCAAGAGAATGAATGTATCTACCGCGGACATGGCTATCAAGTTCATGGCCATAAGAGCGAGCCACGTTGGTCAGACCCCTTCTCTACGCAGGGTTACTCTTTGCTCTCTCTCTCTGACAACACACAGATCATCACGGGGCATCGAAGGTCCTCTCAGTTCTGCCTACCCCAAGCTTATTCCCACTTCTTTTCTAACATAAAGACTCGCACGGCTCGCAGAGCCATTTCCTCAGTCACAGACACACCGGGCCTTTTCAGGATGACTTTGTTCAGCCCACTCACCTAGTTCGGCTGTCATAGTTGACCTCTCTAGTGTTTCTGATAATTATGTTTTAAGTATTTTGAAAAATTTCCCCACCACTGATTCTTCTCCACCGTCCCCCGCCCCCATACATATATCATGTCAGACACTGACAGTGTCTGACACGAAGAGCCCCACAGGTATGTGCCCCCCAATAGTCATCCTATCCACGATGCTGCCCCCTCTCTTCCTGTATTGGGCAGCCGACTCTGTTGTGTTATACTCTTATTTCTCTATTAAATCATTTATAATAGAAGATTTTTGCTCTGGTTTAAGGCTTTCATGAGATAAAAACACACTCCTATTTTTTCCTGCTGTTCTTAATCTCTATGGTGGTTTTTGATACCAGCTAATTGATTTCTCAATGATATAAGACTAGAGTAAAGTTTTTTTTAAACGAAAGTAGAGAAGCAACCGTCTATAATGGTAATGTATAGAAGCACTTAGCATGGTATTTGACAGACCAAGTGTTCTATAAATACAGGATGAGGAATGGTTATGATGCTGAGGATGTCTTCAAAAGCAGTGACTACTTCCAGGTCAGCATCCCAATCCCTGAAAATGCTCTAAGAGATGAGGGGCAGATGGGACAATCAAAACCATAGGTTCATGTTTTTGTCCCGAGAACCAGTGAGGCTTAGAGTGAAATTGGATTTCTACTGTTTGTTTCCTGTGAAAGGTTCTTAACTAAACCTACAGCCCTTCCTTTAAGGTGTGCAAAAACAGAACCCAAGGAGTCTGGTGGGTCATTCATAGAAAATTAATGAGATGCCTCTGTGCACATGGAGAGGGTATGAGGAAGTGATCTGAAAACTATTCTCACATCTTCATAAGACAAGCTGCTTCTTCTTCCACCAGGGTAGCCTTTCCCCCAGTTTGTATAATGAACTCCTCGTCCATCTGTCCAAAGGAATGTGTGTTCTGAATTGACATCATTCAGCCCGGTCCAGGCATTAAAAGTGGAGTCTTTCATATGATAGGTAATAAATGCTGAAAGAAAGAATACAAGGTGATTTCAAACTTGGGATCGTGAACAGTCAAAGCACACACAAAACAATTAAATATGTTAATTTCAAAATACTGGACACATAAGTTACTATTTCCAAACAGAAAACATGAAAATAGACAGTCTAATCTTCATAACACATCAGCAACTGAGTTTTTTTAATATTTATTTATTTATTATGTATACAATATTCTATCTGTGTGTATTCTGCAGGCCAGAAGAGGGCACCAAACCTCATTACAGATGGTTGTGAGCCACCATGTGGTTGCTGGGAATTGAACTCAGGACCTTTGGAAGAGCAGGCAATGCTCTTAACCGCTGAGCCATCACTCCAGCCCAGCAACTGAGTTTTGAACTTCGACATGTTTCCTATGACTCTGAGGTGTAAATAACCACTTCAGACAGTTGGGATAGCTGTATTCCACCCAGCAGCACCAGAAAGAGCTAAATGAGTCTTGAATTCATCCCGCATCCCTTCTTCATACTGGGTACCTCAATATGGGTTGTGGCTGCCTGTTGGCCTGCAAAAGAAGCATACTCATCTAATTCATTAAAATTTAGCCTACTCGGCCTATTATGCTAGATTGTGTTTCATTTTATTGATTTTATTAAGCTATACATTTTCCTCTGCTCCCTTCCCTATCTCTCCCTTCCCTTCAACCCCCTCCCATGGTCCCCACGCTCCCAATTTACTCAAGAGATCTTGTCTTTTTTTTTTTATATACTTCCCATGTAGATTAGATCCATGTATGTCTGTATTAGGATCCTCATTGTTGTCTAGGTTCTCTGGGATTGTGAATTGTAGGCTGGTTTTCTTTAATTTGTATTTAAAAACCACATATGAGTGAGTACATATAATAATTGTCTTTCTGGGTCTGGGTTACCTCACTCAATATGATATTTCCTAGCTCCATCCATTTGCCTGCAGAATTCAAAACGTCATTATTTTTTTCTGCTGTGTAATACTCCATTGTGTAAATGTACCACATTTTCCTGAATCATTCTTCAATCGAGGAACATTTAGGCTGTTTACAGGTTCTGGCTATGACAAACAATACTGTTATGAAGATAGTTGATTGGTGCATGTGTGTGTGTGTGTGTGTGTGTGCGCGCGTGCATGCGCGCACGTTATGAACTTGAATGTAATGGTCACAGGTGTTGGGTGCCTACAGAGGTCAGGAGAGGATGTGGGATTCCTTGGAACTGGAGAACAGATGGTAGAGAACTGTAGTCCCAGCATTCTCGAGGCTGAGACAGCAGGATCATAGGCTAGGTATCCTCTGAACTACAGAATGGATTTAAGATCTTCCTGGGCAATTTAACATGACCCTATCTCAAAATATAAGATGAAGAGGTAACTGAGGATACAACATGGGCAAGGCCCTGGTTTCTGTCCACTCTACTTCTCCCTCTCTACAAAAAAAAAAAAACTATAAATTATCAACTGTCCTGATTCTATAAATAAGATAATCTGATGGCAATAATTAGAAAAGAATTTCCCATCAGAAGGTTCTGAAAATCAATGCCATTTATCAAAGCAAGAAGCAACCTGTTCCCAAATTTTCAGTATCACAGGATACCCAAACAAGGGTTACCTAATTGGCATCCATCCAGGCAAGCAGTTCCTGGGGGCCATTGGCGGCCTAATAAGAGATGCACAGACCTAAACATCCTTCAGCTAAAGGGCTCATATCATAGAATTAGAAGATCTAGAGTATATCGAATACTACGGCTTTTTGTTGTATCAGTAATTCTGTGGCAGAGAGGTCAGGAACAGACATCCAGAAACAACAAAAGATTTCAGTGTCCAATGTCTGGTACCTTCCTTTCAGCCTGCCCCATGCCTCTCTCAGCAACAACCTCTTGAACTCACCATCCACACCTGAGTCAGGATGGTCAGCTAGACAGACTGTTTACTGGAGCAGAAACATATGTCCCCCCTGAATATGGACAAGAAATGGAATGGCTCAGCATTTGAGCACTCTGATAGAAAATGCAGAATAGGGGGCTAGAAAGGGGTCTCTATGGTCGGGGGTACTTGCTACATTTTCAGAAGACCAACATTCAGCCCGGGTGTCTACACTGGGTAGCTTACAGCCACCTGTAACTTCAGCCTCAAAGGATCCAGCGCCCTCTTCTGGCCTCTGCAGGCCATCATATGCATGAGGCTTTCACACACAAATTTTTTAAAAAATCTTATTTTCAAAGTGCAAAATAAAGTCTTCAGAAACATCATCACTTGCTTGCACATGAGCAAACAATTCTGCAGAACAGTCCATGCTAGATCAGTGCCGGGCTTTCAGACAGGAGAGCCTTGCTCAGACAGACTTTTTCTCAATTAATTCAAAATAAAAATATCCCCAAACGTTTATCTTCCAATATCCTTTAGTGAACTAAGAGCAAAGATTGATGTTCATTTTTGGTTTTATTTGTTTCCTAAATAAGACCGGAACGTTTGCCCTACGCTCAACTTGAAAAGCCGTGTGGAGCAGCTCTACCAGGGAGCATACAGCACTGACTTCTCGTGCCAACAGCCGCATTACGAATTCAACAACGTGCGTCTGTTTTGCCAGGAATAATGTTATTTTATCTGAAAATTGTTTCCTTCTGCACGTCTCTACTGCTCAGGTTCTAATTCTGTTATGCCAGGAACCAGCACTTTGTGGTGGACAGAGGAAGTCCATTACTGTGTTTCTCTGAGGGGTAGCTGAGGCGGTAAACGCGGTAAGCCAGCTCGAGGAACGTGAATGCTCTGTTCTCGGATCGGGTGTCGTGGTTTGACCCTTTGCTCTGGGTGTCTGAACAGCTGGTGAGCTTGTCAAGGACTCCTGTGGAAGCTTGGTTGCTTTCATGTAGAATGTGTTCGAAGAGAGTACACAACTGCGCATTCACAGAGCATGCGTCTGCGAGAGCGACACATCCAGGTCTCCTTTCCTGTACTTACTCAAAAATTTTAAATAATGATTATGAAAATTAAAAATGCTCTGTGGACGGAGATAGGAAGCAGTAAGAGTGGGGACTCAAGTTTGGTTCTCCCAAACCATGTGAAAGCTGGATGTGATGATGTACATGCCTGTAATCAATCTCTC
>JAQHUG010000023.1:2055685-2069064 GCA_028555095.1 Dicrostonyx torquatus | reverse complement strand
AGACACACCTATCCAACTAAGATAAGAGATGTTAGAGACTATCTAGTCTAATTTTTTCCCCACAACCTTCTTATAAACTTAAAAACACAGCAAACCTCTATTGTACTTTTTCTGTACACAACATGCTGGCCAGTATATGTGGCTCTACGGTGTCCTCTTAAGCATCCCCAAAATTCTTTGAAAACCTAGATTGATGATGTATCTCATCAATCCTGGCTACTGAAACGGCTTCCTGAATTTTGAACCTCAATGTATTTTCCTGCAACTGTCACTCAATGGCCCAGCGCTTCCTCTTAGGTCCAAATAGGGTGACCTTTCAAAGACCATGTGTTCTCTTTCTCAGAGTGTTTAACCTGAGGGTCTCTGATTCGTGACTGAATTGCTGTGGGTTTCCAAACCACAACGGTTAGGTATGAATCTCCTGAACTTGGTCCACGCCCTCCTGGAAGCACAGATCATAACTTAAATAGCATTCCTACCCAGCAAGGGACGCCCCCCAAAGTCGTGCAAGCATGGTCTGTGTAGAAGAAAGAAAGTCTGTGTGTCCATGCATGTGGGCATGTGAATTGAGACCAGGTGGTACCTCTGTGATTCTCCTCAGGAACCTGAGGTTTTTTGAAAATGGGTCCCTTACTGGCCTAGACTCTGTAGGTTTTGTAAGATTGGCTGGCCAGGAAATCGTCAGGGGTTTTCCTCTACCTCCCAGCGTTGGGACTTAACACGTATGTCAGCACCCCAGGATTTGAGCCCCAGTGAACTCAGGTCCCCATGCTTGTGAGGACGCCCCTTACTGACTGAGCTGTTTCCCAGCTCCAGTCTCTTTTAACAGAAGAATGGCCTTCCCAGTGCTCTGTGGTTGCGGTGAATGTTCTCTTGCCAGACACTTCTACAGCTCCAGTTTAGCCTGTGTCTCATCGAAAGCTTTTTCCTGCATTTGTTCAAAGTTCACATTAAGACCTCAGTTTTGTCTAACGCTAAACAAAATCACTCTTAATAAGGAATTTATAGGATTTCCCTCACTGGCTCCTTTCCTGGAAAAACTTAAGAGTCAGTTATGATAAGCAGTAGTTTATCTCTTTAAAGGCAAATTTACATACATATTCATTACTGAGAGGAACGTAACTTGCACACCTTGCTCTTTCGCGTTCTCTATGGACACCAGGTTTCCTTTAAGTGCCATGCAAGCTTTTCGTGCATCCTTCCAGTTTTTCTTTTCCTCTTCAGCAAATCCAAAAATTTTAAAGCACTATGGAAGGGGAGGACAAAGCAGAGGTTTTAGCTATAAATAACAAACTTCACACCAAAAAATTAAATTATTCATGAAAATCACTGCTAAATACAATTTTCTCAGGACCAGATGAGGATTAATAAAAAATAAGTCAGCTTAATGGGTCAAAGATTTTCTTTGCAGAGTTTTACTTTCCCTTGAGATAAAGGGTACAGCTCTTTGGATATCTCAAGTATTTACTTTCCATTTAGAATCTGTGGTAGGAATCTCCAGTTTTTCTTGTAAAAATCGTCCTAGATTGATGGAAGTATGAAGAAGGCGGAAAGACTGGCATCTGTCAGTGTCCCACAATGAACAGAGCTGTGGGGGTTTAGCACGGGATGCTCCCCGTAGGCACTTGGTCCTCAGCTGATGGTACCAGTTTTTGAAGAATACGAAGTCTTTGGGACATGGGCCCAGCTGGTAGATGTAGGACACACTAGAGGAGGCCTTCAGAGGTACAGCTGGACCCTCTGCCAGTCCTTTGCTTTCCAACCCACTAAGGTGTGAGGAGCCTTTACCATAGGCTTCCATCTCCACGGAGTCATTTTGCTCCCCCTGCTCTGCTCTATAGACTCAGTCCTCTAAATAGGGAGCCCAAATCTCTCTTGTTTTTACTGTGCGTCTTGTTACATCAACAAGAAAAGCAATTGATGCAAATGCCAAGACTGAGATTAGTTTCCCTGATACCTTGTTGTTGTACAAATGCCAACCTTCCTGGCAGCCCCCTGGCGTCGGGGGTGTGGTAGGAACGGCGGTGGCATTGATGCTGCTGTTATGTCGCTGGCAGATGAAGTTATTTGGAAAACCACAGTTGATGTCATTCCAGAATCCTGCGAAGGAGAAGAGCTAAGGTCCATCTATAGACTCTTAGTCAAAACATACCTTCAAAGGCACGATATCCAAGAAGGAGTCTCAAAAACACGGTTCTAAATAAATTTTCCGTATTTTTTTATACATTACTAGAAGAGCCTTTGAAATATCTCTCTCACTGTTTTACTTAGCTCATAAACGTTTATGTTTTTTTGCAGAACGGTTTCTATATGCTGAGCAGTATCTTGGTGTCGCACATATATTATTAAGTTATTAATTATCAATAGTCAATCTAAAAGTATTTAAGTATGTGTTCAGCTATAGGTGATACTTCACATAATCTTGTCAACAAAAGACGAACTGCATCAACATTCCCACTTCATGGGATAAAACAGACTAGAGAGAGAGAAAGGTCATTTCGAGCACATTGTAGGTCTTTCCCTCACATAAGAATATTAAAAACGTCTCACAGTTGGAAGAAATAGGACGATGTGTCATTTTTTAGCTTACTTGTGAGCATCCTGATAAATTTACCTTTGCAAACTGAACCATTATCCTGATAAAATTGGGAATCTCTGTTGTTTTCCTATGTAAGTGCACTGCTTGTTCCTGTTAACCCAAAGATACAAGGAGTGCAGCACATCACCCCCCAAAGCAAGTTCAGTAAGATGAGTGCACGACCTACCTGAGTTTGTGTACATGGTTACGCAGTTCTCATCATCGTTGGCGAAGTTGGGTTCCCCTGTAGCCCAAGCCACAAAATCCACTTTGCTTCCGTCCATCCAACTGGGAAAGAAAATTAAAGCTTTTTTTTTTTTTTAGCAATTCAGCCACAAAAGTGACTGGTTACAATTTAGAGATGGGGAAGGACAAGCGCATCAAGATGAAGGGAGCATGGGATGCTTAACAATCAGAAGGGGAACCGAGAGAAACTAGCGGGAACTCCCAAATGCCTGTACTTGGCATCCCTTGTGTTCCTCTGCAGAAACCCTGATACCTTCAGGTCAAGTCCACAAACAACCACAGTTAGATCCAATCTTGTAGAATATAATCTGTCTTTATTTTGGGATTCCATACTCCACAAAAGAATCTACTAAGAAGATGCCTAGAATGATGTGAATACTGAATGCTGGTCCACCCTCTTTGCTCTCCTCAGAACAAGCTCCTGAAGAGGTATGTATGTATATGTATGTGTATATATATATATATGTATGTATGTGTGTGTGTGTGTGTGTACCAAATAGTCTGGAAGCCAACTGTATGTATACATATGTATGTGTGTATACATATATGTGTATGTGTGTATATTATGTATATATGTGTATGTGTGTATATATGTATATATATGTATGTATGTATGTGTGTGTGTGTGTGTATATATACCGAATAGTCTGGAAGCCAACCGTATGTATACGTACGTATGTGTGTATACATATATGTGTATGTATGTATGTATATTATGTATATATGTGTGTGTGTATATATACATATATATATATCTTGATTAGTGTGGAAGCCAACAGCAAAATTCCTTCCACAGTACTCTTGAATCATGATTTCCACATTTAAATCATAATTTCCTAAAAAGGGGGCAGCAAAATACAGAATTTCTCATTAGCTTCATTCTGAGTCTTTTGCTTATTCTGTTTTATCACAATGTGGGTGAGCCAATAATTATTTTCACAAGTTACAGAAATTCAAAGCCTCTGAAAACTGATAAGAAGAGAAATCATAAAACTCAACCCTCTTATTTTAGATATGATCAAAAATGCTGGTCCATAGGGACATCCAATGTCTCTGTGTCCTAGAAATTATAAGCTTGACTTTAGGTCTCCATTGGTCAAAGAGAGCGATCAAAGTCACACAGAATGTGTGTCACTATGACAGCTGTATGAAGAACAGATAGACTCATCTGCTCTTGAAATTCAGGAAAGCGTATTAATGAACACAGAAAGAAATTCCCAAGATATAATAGTTCCCTGCTTCCAGCTCAGCCATTCATGATCCTGGTGTCTAATGAAGCAGCAAGTCTGCTCTTCGGAGAGGAAAGTTTCACAGTCAACTTGAATACATTGCTGTAAGTTGGAGCAAAGAAAAGGGGACACTCAGTTCTGTGTACCAGCACTGCTCCAAAAAGGATTGCAATTTTTAAAATAAATTCAGTATTCACCTCTATTTATCACATTTTCTTAGTCAGTGATTTACTGATGGCTGAAAACCCTAAAATAAAAACTAGATTTTATGCTTTTAGATAATTAACAGCACTGAAATTCTTAATAGAATAATCTTAAATAGGTTTCCTTTCATATTTTAGAGGGTTTTTCTTTTTGAGATTCAGGTTGTCATAGAACTTTTAATGCATTCGGCAAGAAACAGCCTCAAAACAATCCCTAGGTGTTTACTGGTTCTCTATCATAAAGCACTTTAGCCTGATTTACTTACATGAACTTTTTATCCAAGCTGATCAACAAGCCAATAAAATACGGTGACTGTCCGCCATTCTTGTTCATCTAGAACATGAAAGTTTACATATACAGTTTACAGGCATCTACTAAGCAGCTTCTCAGATAAAACCCACACATCAGTAAGGCTACAGTGTTTTCCAAGGAGGAAGTCATGCAGAACCATATGCACGAAGATGAGAAGAATGTTCTCACACTGCAATAATCTCTGTCTATAAAGCCTTAAATCATTCATTATAATACCAAATGTTTACTGCAGTTGGTGGCTGGAGACTCTTTAAAAAATAGGCAGTGGAGAGAAGAATGTAGAGCTCAATAAAAATAATAAAAAATAAAAAAAGGCTGTGGGGAGGCACGCGCCTTTAATCCCAGCACTCAGGAGGCAGAAGCAGGCGGATCTCTGCGAATTCAAGGCCAGTCTAACCTACAAGAGATAGTTCCAGGACAGGTTCCAAAGCTACAGAGAAATCCTGTCTTGAAAAACAGAAAAAAAATAAATGAATAAAAATAGGCAGTGGGATTTGTACTTCAAAAGAAGCCCTTTTTCACACCTAAGGATTTAATATGTGGCATCTATTCCAGACAGGCATTTGTGCAGCATTAGCCTGTATCCTGAGAGTTTCAAAGCAAAGCATAGCCACAAAGATGATCATGTAAGTTGTGTCTTAATATAGGCAAGTGAACTTTTCCTTTGAAGACTGATAAATTCATTTTCTGCTACTATTCTCCCCACTTCCTCTCTGGCAAATGATAAGGAAGTCACATGTAGTGTTCTGTTTGTGTTTTTGTTTTAGTGGAAAGTTACTCAACCAAGCCCAAGAGGAAAACATTACCCTTTCAGGAATAGCTGACAATCCCGGTACAACTAAGATTTTTTTATAAGAATAATAAAACGGCACTATCTGTTCACTAATAATTTGATCCTACAAAGACAGACCTTTAATTAGTAATAATACTGCTTATTATGCATGTGGTCTAGGAGTAAGACATAATTAGTTAAGATATAATCCTTGAAAATTAAATTCACAAACTCAAAGGGATTGTCACAATGTTTAGACTGATGGCCCTGTCTCAAGACCTCGGGAACTTTAATCATTTACCCTCAACTTCAAATTTACTACATAAATTGAAAGTATATTCTCAGGTACCAGTTTCAGGGATCATCTCTTTTTATAGCATGCTGGTCTCAGGTACGAGTTTCAGGGATCATCCTTGTTTATAGCATGTTGTTGTAAGGTACAAGTTTCAGGGATCATCCTTATTTAGAGCATGTGGGTCTAAGGTACCAGTTTTAGGAATTATCTCTGTTTATAGCACGTTGTTCTCAGGTACCAGTTTCAGAGACCATCTCTGTTTATAGCACGTTGTTCTAAGGTACCAGTTTCAGGGATCATCTCTGTTTATAGCACATTGTTCTAAGGTACCAGTTTCAGCGATCATCTCTGTTTATAGCACATTGTTCTAAGGTACCAGTATCAGGGATCATCTCTGTTTATAGCACGTTCTCCTCTTAACCATGTTCTTACATATTTCCACAGGAACTTCTTTTCGCTTTCACTTTTAATAGTAGCAAGATCACCAAAATTCTTCTTGCAAAATGCCCGTGCGTTGTCCATGGTTTCCTTCTCCTTGCTAAAATAATACTGATAGTCTTTGTAAATAACCCATCCATCTGCAGTAACTGGCGGATCTGATGAAAGAAAGTCATAGGAAAAGATGATATTTTTTAGTTAGATAAATTAAAGAATATGGTAAGTAGGGGAAAGAGCTATGATATGAACAACTGTCAGACTCCAGAATATGTAGAATGTCTCAGTCAGGGGTAGACTGATTGTTCCATGCCAAACACCTACATCTACCTTCTGCCAATCCTATAAAGACTGACCCGTTTCTCTTCCTAAGTAAGACCCATGGGTTGCTAGTGGGTAAAAGAACTCCTTATACTACTTTCGTTGGCAGGAAAGCCTAGCTAGGAAGACTAGGTGCCTGTGATGTTTGAAGATCAAGACATGAAAGCTATCAAAACTCAGATTTCAACCCACTACAAAAAAAAGAAATGACTTCTTTTTTAATATTTATTTATTATTTTGTGAATGTGGGTGCTCTGTCTTCGTGCACACTAGAAGGGGGAAATAGATCCCATTACAGATGGTTGTGAACCACCATGTGGGTGCTGGAAATTGAACTCAAGACCTCTGGAAGAGTAGCCAGAGCTTTTAACTGCTGAGCCATCTTGTTCACAGTAGAGTTGGAGTACCAAGCACTTCCTTCATGAAGAAGGAGACGTCTAAGACTTCTTTCAAAGCATGGAACTTTATGTTTCTATATTGCAAAAGGTAACAAAGACATTTATGACCTAATTCTAGGAGCCTGTCTACATCAGATTACAGTGTAAAGGACTTTGCAAATGTGATTTCAAGGATCCTGAGAAGGAAAGATTATCCTGGATTATCTCAGTGCCCTCTGGGAAGGATGCAGAAGGGAAGGTCCAATACACGAGGAGGCAATGCGACAGCTGAACCAAGATGCTACAAGGCTGGTTTGAAGAAGGAACCAGAGGGCATTTAGAAAAGAATTCAAGGAACATAGTGAAGGCACCCGACCAGAACCTCTGGAGGGCGTGCTCCTGTGAGTGAAGGTTTGTGCTTTGACTCAGAAGAACCAATGTCAGATTCTTGACTTCCAGAACTTTCTGTGAATAACAGTGTTGTTTTGAGCCACCAAGCTAAAATACATTGGCTGTACGCTACAGAAAATCCTGGATCCGTGGACTTGACTCATGAAGTCACAGGAAATTGTGTGAGCAGGGCAACCAGTGTGTGTGTTCTGATCTCTGGAGACAAAACTCCAACTTTTCATGAAATTCTCTAAGACACTAAAATCTCTGCCCGCCATCTTCCCAGGATTTTTTTTTTCACTAAAAAGGGAAAGGAGTCAGAAAAGGCTATAATAAAGAAATCAGAAAACACAGAGACACCTACTGTCTTGAGGAGCGGGTGTGGGCTCAGGTAGCAATGTTTTCCCTGTAAAATAAGAACAGTATATAAAGTAATCAAGCATCTGTTAGTACCACTCCTTGAATTTTCCTGTGTCAATAAAACCTTGGCAAACCCTATTCTTCCTCCAATCCACATCACACTGTGGTAAATGAATGAAAGGAAAAAGGAAGAATTGCAATTTATATGAATTTAATAGCGACCCCCATCAGTGGGAAGGCATTTTCTAGGGCTCAAACAGTGCCATGTAAAGGAAATAAAAGAACACTAATTTTAGAATCGTGGAGCCCAGTTTGGAATCTGAAGCACGGGATTAAACTGCTTGGTCTTCATCCCAGCCCCTCCAATCACAATAAGGGATTAACAATGTCTGTAAACAGCACAGAAAAATTTACATTGTTGATATACAGTCAGTGTTCACTACACAACAATTTTCCACATAGACATTTTAGTAGTGGCTTTGAAGTAATGTACAGCTCATTAGCTGAAACTATTTGACGTGAGTCATATGTGGATAAGTCACAAACTTTTCTTATTAAAGAATATTATTCTTATTTTAATAATAAGATTATTATTATTTATGTATATCTTACTGGAATTTTTAAAGTTTTTTTTTCTTTCTGGATTTTGTCGGAATCTGACAAAAGGGCACAGGTAATAGCCTCCTTGTTAACATTTCTCTATCTGCCAGAGTAAAACAAAGCTACTAACAGCATCAAAAGACCACTGCAAGCCACTGACAGGAGGAGACCCTTCTAAAATGCAGCCCACTGAGCCCTCTACTCGGGAAGCTCAGGACGCTAATTCCAAATGAGGAAACATGTGCATACAGCCAGCAGAGGGCAGTACCGAGCAGGCCATTTAACTGCAATGAAGGCATGATTCCCCAACAGCAGAGGGCAATGTGGTTCCGCTCGTCTATTGCAATAGGGTCAATGTACATTCTGAATCCAGGGTGAGCTTCCCCATTTCCTCCTTTGTCCTAACCCAGTTCCTCTGGCCTCAGTTCCTGACCTGGCTTTGCGGTAATTCCCAAGTCACCTAAATAATAATACCAGGGACCTCCTCACACTGCTGGTTCATAGTGCGTGCTTTGAATATTAGAATATTCTGACTTGGAAGGGGTGTCTACCTGAGTCAGGGATAAAGTAGAAGATCAGAGGGTGAAAGTTCCAGAAAGCAGAAACTGCATTGCCTGACTCCCACTCGCCCCTGCAGCCGCAGAATGTGGCCACAGTCCCAGCTGCTGGTGGGAACATTTCTGAGGACATGACTCTCATCCAGGATTCTCGGGTGGCCTTTTGATCTTCTGTTCCTTTGGAACATTTATCTGTACTCAACGCCTTCATTCTTATCCTGTGAAATAAGGGCCTGACACTTTCCTGATGCTGGTATTTTTGTTTGTATGTTTGTGCGAACGGAGGGAACATATTGGGGAGGGGGGGTCAAAAGGCTAGCTCTGTGATCTAAGAGAAGCGGGGCAGGGATCGTACCTTTTTGTATCTGACAAATCCAGTTGTTGAGGTGTTCACAGTTAATATCATTCCAGGACATACCGGGGTCGCCTTTCAGTTCACCACAGTATTCAACATTTTGGTAATTATTTGGCTCACCATAAGCCCAATTTTCATAGGAAACCTATATTGGAAACATTATACTCTATCTTAACCACAAAGCCAGGGCGCTATGCTGTGTTAGAAACATTAGGCTGCAGATATTAACCATAGATAGCACATCAGTGCGAATCCAAATGGAAAAATAGATGTTTGAATTGTTTCATTCATTTGCTTTTGACTTCTGGCTCTGGAAGAACATTTTATGGACATGTGTGAGGAAGAAACTGCTTTTATTACATGGAAACTTCTGAAGCGGATTAGAGTAGGGAATCGATTCTTATAACATTTTCTTTATTCTCATTAAACAAAAATGGATCCAGGGGCCGCAGAAGGGGGATTTATATATAGGAAAAAGTGAGCAAGAAACTTCCACTTCTCAGCCAGCAGTTGTAATTTCCTAGATTTACAGGCCATTCTTGAGGGATGGTATTTCAGGAAGTTGTTGGAAGCTTTCCCCCATTACACAGGCTACAGAAAAATAATTAACTCTTCTTAAAGAAGAAGAGGGACTTATAAAGCCTGGCTGACAGAACAGTCAGCCTTTGCCAAAACGAACAAGGGAAACATGCTGGGGCTCTGGGTTTGGTAATGTGGGTTTCGATAGTTTTCGGTGTCTGAAGGGTTTTGGATCAAATATTACGATCTGTTTTCTATAAACACAAACATGGAATCCAAACATCAATGGAACTACCAAATAAACCATCTCACTAAGTTCCTTGAAAAACGCTTGTGGGCTCGGAGGTGGCACTGATATCATAAACTATCCTTTCCCATGAAGACCAGAGCTGCTAAATGGTGCCAGCAAAAGCCAGAGCTCCCCACTTCTCAAATCTGAAGAAGTGCGACTGACTCTAAAGGCTACCAAAGTCGTGTCCAGGAGTGCTGAGCTAAAGGCAGCTGCAGAAGAGCTGTGAAGACGTTCAACGACCTACATGCTGGGCTTGTACAGAATGGAGCAATTTTACAGAAACTTTTCATTCTTTATGGTATTTTCATCCCCTTAGCCACAGCTATGCTTAGAGTACACGGAGACCAGGGCTGGGCAGTGAGTGTATACTGCACCTATATTTATTTTGCAGCAAAAATTATCTTATTACTTACCTTGACAAAGCATCAATTAAGTCAAATGATAATATCAAACTAGATACATTACAAGGTAAGAAAGTGGTATATTTTAAACTACTTACAGGAGAACCATCGCTCCAGGTGAACCCCTCTGAAGGACTTCCGTAGGTCAGCCCCAACCAAAACAGCTCATGGTAGCTTCCACTGGTCCTGCAACATACAGAGGAAGTACATGTTGTGTGCATTCAAAGGACCATCAAGAGTTGACAGGTACCTCTGAAACATGTGTTAGCAAAGAGATTAATAACTAAATGTGTCTTACAAAAGAGGTCTCTGATGGCTAACACTGTCCACTTGATGGGCTCTGGAATTATCTAGCAAACAAGTCTCTGGTCACCTTCACGAGGGATAATCTAGATCATGTGAGTCTTTAGGCATGCCTGTGAAGGATTATCTTGATTACATTGAAGTGGGTAGACATGCCCTAAAAGTGGGTGGCACCATTACCTGGACTGGTGCCCTACACTACAGAAGAAGAAAGCGAGCTGAGCATCCCATTTATCTCCTGTTTCCTGACTGCAATGCAGTGTGCCCAGCCTGTCTCCCTATTATTATGCTTTGCCGGGATGGAATGAACAATCTCTTAAGCTATATGCCACAATAAACTCTGTCACTCCTAAGTCATACCATAGCAAAAGTGACGAAGAAAATGTGAATTTGGGCACCACTCATCAATGCCCCAAAAACTGGTCATTTTAGGAGGGAATCATAGTAAAGCATTGAAAGACGGTCATCAATTCAAATAAGCATTGAATGTCTTATGCATTTACAGAGTGGTTGACACTAAGATTTATAACTATTAAAGGATTTTGAAATGAAATTTAATGCCGGGCGGTGGTGGTGCATGCCTTGAAGTCCAGCAGGCGGATCTCTGTGCATTCGAGACCAGCCTGGTCTACAAGAGCTAGTTCCAGGACAGGCTCCAAAGCTACAGAGAAACCCTGTCTCGAAACACCCCCCTCCCAAAAAAAGAGAAAGAAATTTAATCAAAAATGGCCTATGGATTTGTGAAGTGATGCAGAAATGTGAATATTTTCTCAGCATCACAGGCACCAAATAGGTAACAGACAGAAGAGCTGTACAGAAGAGGGACTCACGTGATCAGCCTCCAGATCACTTGCTGTTCGTCTTTATTCTTAATACTCGCTAGCTCTCCACCCATAGCCCTGCAGAAATCGCGAGATTCAAACCAGGTTTTCTTCTCGTGCTTTCCTTTCGCATACAGCTACAGAAAAAGTTTGGAAAATGGTTTTACATTCGGTAACTTAGCAAATCAAGATAAATAAATCATCACTTTCAATGAAGTTTCTTTTATAGAAAAAGCAAGCAGTGTAATGGTCTCAAACAATGCAGGTCTCTTGGTTGAAAATCAATTTATGAGTGCCTACTTGGATAGCTAGACGTGGGCCAGTGTTGGGGGGTTACGGTTTCATTGAGAAAGCCTTAGAAAATAAAAACAGTTTAAAACACAGGAAAAATTAGATTAAAATATTGGAAACTGCAGACGTGCAGACTGGGTATACAATTTATTGTGGAAGACAGGGAACGTAATTTGGTGAAGTATGAAAAGTTGCTTTGGGACACAAAAAAATAACAACATTTTGATACAAAATAAACATGAATAAGCAAAACACTGTTCCCTCGGTTATCCTGTTCAGTTTAAACAATGAATATCCTGGCAAGCTTTCAGCAGTGTTGGTGGTGTCCTTCAAAAACTGTAGTCTCTTTTTGTTAAGTTTACAGAAATGGGTGAGAGTTAAGCTAAATTTTACAAACCATGTAACAAAGTACTAGGTCTTAATACTTACTACTCAGTACTGGGGACTGTAAACAGAACCTAGGATGGTAGTGCAGAACATTCCTAACGATGCAGGAGCTAGTTAACTGTAGCAGGAAAAGGAAAGGGCTCGTGGCTAAAATGGTAAGTGACTCATATGTTGGAGTGAGGTAAGATTCAGGCAAAAAAAAAAAATGTTAGGGATGAGATACAAAAAGGTTTGCAGCTGAATGAAGATGCTAAGACAAACAGATAAGAGGAGGGACAGGGCCTTGAGCTGGTGATGCTAGGCCCGCTAGTCTAAAGACCTGAAGCCCTTGAGGAACTATGTAAGGCATCCCTATCTCCTCACGCGGCTTCTAAGGCATCTAAGCAGAACAGATGAAGATAGCTGCTAAGAAGGCCTAGCTAGTCCAGGAAAAAGAGCCTAGACCATGCCATAGAGTGAGCGAAAATCAATGCAGTTACTTCCTGATGGCTGTTGAGAGTAAGGAGTGTTTGAACCTGTGATCACCACATTCACCCATGGAGGCAGCAACACCAGCCAGTGGAAAGTCAAGGCCAACAACTAGCAAAGCAGAAGTCAAGAATGAGTAAAGAGAGCCCCCCTCCCCCCACCGGTAACTGGGTTGGCTGCCCAAGAACAGGATGTGACCATCTCTCCACAGAGAATGGGGTCATCTAACTGGTCAGCTAAAGAAATTACCTTAGTCTTTGTCTGGGTTCTGCCAGAGTTACAAACTCCCCTGAACAAAGAAGTTCAGCAGTTTTTCCTCTTTGGGGAACCCTTGCCCTCTTGGGAGTTACTTTTTCTATAATTCTCCTTAGGAAAGCCTGTTTCTGCTTCTGCATAACCCCACAAACAGCTTCATCTTTTACTTTCGCTGGCATTAAGACATAAAAATAAGGATATTCTCTCAGGTCAATTTTTGGTGACTGTTCTTGGGTCAAGGATACCTGGGCCAAGAAAGATACAATTTCTCTCAAAAAATGCACCGGTACCAGCACGTGAACAGTTCAGAAGCTCACTGGAGCCACCGATTTTTAAATGTTTTTCCTCTGTTATTCTTCATGAGTCATGGCTCTCACCACCACAGGCTTGCAGAAAAGGGGGTTAGCTTCCTGTGTGTTGTGGCTGCCTTGGTAGTTAATGGCTACACCTTGTCCTGGGAACGACTTAAGATCCATGAGTAAGTGTACCCTCTCTGACAAGGAGGTAGGGAGTGGGATGGGGCGGAAAGAAGGGGTGGCAAAAGATGAGGGAGGAGAACTGGGGTTGGCACATAAAATGAAAAAAAAACCTTTTTTTTTTTTTGGTTTTTC
>JAQHUG010000023.1:2026941-2055584 GCA_028555095.1 Dicrostonyx torquatus | reverse complement strand
AATGGCAGGTCCTCAACCGTACCTCAGCTCCTACACTCTGATTCTGGTTTCCTTCACTATCTACCGAATTTAATTAATTCCCACATCTTAGTATTTATAAGGGTAGTCTATACATATGTAAACAAAAATATTTCTGAAACCACATAACTCATACCGATGCACGTAACTGGATCTGGTGAACATCTGAGTTTTGTTGCTCCTGCAGTTGCCAGTTCACAGCACAGCTACAGAAATTCCACTGAATTAAATCCCCACAGCCTGTTACCTTCGGGATTTGGATGATGGTAGATCTGGCATTTGGATGATGATGCAAAATCTCCAAAATCTATTTTATAAATCCTCTCTTCTATTGGCCCCATATATTCCTTTCAGGAGAATTATATGTTAAGCTCTGACTAGTCAAGCTAGATTAAACAACTCATGGATCCCCACAGCTACTAATAGGGATGACCAGCTCAACTAGACACACCATGCCCTTCTTGAGTTAGAGTTCAGACAACTTCATCTTCTCACAAGTTATTGCTTTCTTTATTCAGCACTGGAGATGGAACCCAGTGCCTCTCACACACACTAAGCAAGGACTCTACCCCTGAGCTGCAACCCGCGGCTCTGATTGAATTCGTCCTCTCTCACCAAACTGTCTCCTGAAGCGAGTCAGGGTCATGTGCCTCTGAAAGGGATTGAACAAAAGAGGTCTTGAGCATAAGACTTTATCATTAAAGAGTAAATACATCTCTGTATTAAATCTAAATTTTTTCTATGAAGATTATGACAACATTCTTATTTCATTAGAGATGTGATTTGTTTGTCTGTTTTGCTTTTGTTTCTGGTCCTGTTCCTATTTGTGTTTGACTGGTTGATTATTTTAATGAACTTGGTTGCAAAAGAAGAAAACAGAGGGTTCAATCTAAGAATATATAAAAATAGTGGCAGGACACATTTAAAGGTATTGAGGGGCTCCATACTTGCAATATTGTCATCTTCCATCACTATAGTCATTAAGGGCTAAATCAAAGAAGTGGAGCGTGAACTCCGGAATACACACAACATGATTGTAGAATAGTTTATCGTTGAAGTTAGCATAAAGCCTGGGCTTGAAGGCAAGGGCAAATGTGAAACACCAGAAGTTACAGTGAAAAGGAACAAATTCTTTAGCAAAATGAAAATCGCAAGCTCAGAACAGGGTTAAAAAGCCATGAGAAATGGAGGAGAAGCAGAGAGAAAACGTCAGCAATGAAGCAGATGATGTCAGTGGTAAGGTCCAGTCTGTACTGTGACCTCTGCTTGTGGGTCTCAGCTAGTGAGTCATTTGTATCTATCCAAGGCGCTCTCCATCAATAAAATAAGATTAAAATTTCTGCAAATGAAACCTGAGTTGCGTGTTTTATTTTTCTGTTTGTTTTTAGTTCTTGAGTATTTCAAATATTTTATTAGTTTAGCAAGTAAAACTTACCTTGAAACACATGCTGGTTTTGCTGGTGGTACCCCAGTCTTCTGGGCACTTCGGTTCAGGGGTTGTTGTGGGCTCTGGTGGGCGAGTCACTCCTTCTGCCCAATGTTTGCACACAAATTTTGCCTTTTCTTCACATTTCAAAATGTCCCACAAACCACCTGCCACCCCAGTTTTCATGGCAACACATCCCGTCTTTCTTCCTGCATTAAACACAGAGCAGAACTCAATCAGTGGGTTCTTGCTGAAGACCTGCCAGGCTCAAGAAAGGCAGAGCAGTGGGGTAGCACGGCGCATTCCTACACACGATAATGAAAGGCAGCATTTAGAAACTGTGTCACTGTATCTTTACCTTTCATTTGTGTGTTCTACATTCCCAAAGTGATCATCGTAACTTTGGGAGTTTTGAAAGCATTTTTATATTTTCACATCTGGCTGGATGGCCCCATTTAGACATTTAATGATAAAATACTTCTGCTATAATGGAAAAGATAATAGTATAATGGATTTTCCTTCCTGCCCTTCTGCCGGCTTTCCTCATTCCTTTTTTAAGTTTTTGAGATTCCCTCCTCCTACCATGGTAACTTCATTCCTCAGAACAAAAGCACGTGATAGATTTGGAGAATTTGGATAAGTTTTTCAAACTCTCTTGTTTCCTCATCTTAAAATGCAAACTCTGCTGTGCAGAGCTGGGATACAGGTTATGAAGAAGTCCATAAAAACCAAGCATGATCACAGTAGCATTGACAATGTGTTATTCTGTTTTGTGGTCATTGCAGCAATAAGTCCATAGAGGTTTGAAAACATCAAGGTGCTTGCTGCTAATCTTTTCATGTCGTTTTCAAAAAAATATTAAATGCTTAAACGTTTATTATCACAGTTCCAGGGATTAAACGTTTATTATCACAGTTCCAGGGATTAAACGTTTATTATCACAGTTCCAGCGAGATATATCTTTTCTAGAATGTTTTCTCTAAAGTCCGCAAGTTCCTGACACCTGAGCCTTTGCTTCAGATTCCTGGAGCCATCGCCTCCATCCACAGTCTTCCACTGGCACTGACAGCAGATGGATGAACACAAGAGTCGTTCGTCTCTCTCGATATTCAGGCAAGGCACACAAATGCCTTGCCTATTCTTGAAGCTGAACATTTGGGCACTCAGCCAACATCTCTTGAGCCAAAAACATCATCTTTCTATCAAGTGGATATGCTTTGGTGGGGCCTGATGGCAAAGGCTCAGTGGGTCCTTTTTTTCCTCTTGCCCTATTGGCCACCAGTCTGCAAAGGCAAAGGAACAGAAGCCACGGCAGAAAACTTGGTACAGGGCTGTGAGCACCAATGGAGACAGCCCTCTGGGAGACTGCTTTTGGTAAAACAGCTCAACTTTATTTCAGAGTATAAGGAATATATAGGATTGGGGAGCCTGGGGACAAACCCTCATTTGCATTAAGTGGCACTCTCCTATCACAATGCTCTGTATGTGGCAGTAAGGTCCTATCGAAATGGCTAGAACATTTGTCTAATTACCACGTGGATCTTCAGGGGAAGAGCGTTTGCAGGGAACTGTGTCAAGGGTCACCCTTGAGATAAGTCGGGCATCCTAGGTCTGCAGACATCCTCCAGATAAGATTAGGTAGAGAGCAGGAAGCTTTTCTGGGGGAGGGAGAGGGTTTCCATGTTGCTGACCTTTTGAAAAAAGTTACCAGGCCCTGAGAGACTGCAACCTCAACCAGTCAGCCATGTCTTCCAAGAGGGCTGTGATCTCAGCACATGGAAGGCTGAATCAGGAGGATCCTGAGATGAAGCTCAGCCTACACAGTGAGCTCCATACAGCTACATTGTGAGTTCCCAGTCTAATTCTGGAGTATACAAGAGACATTGTCCTCAAGACTCTCAATGATCATGGCTGAGTTATGGTTCAAGTCTAATGAATTATTATCCTTACAGGCATTTCAGGGTTCATCGCTCAGAATCCTCCTGGTGAATAAGTAACAGAGACAAAATAAAGCTACATAAGAAGAACTGTGACTTTCACCAAGAGTGAAATAAGAAAAAAAAAAAGAAAGAAATGCATTTGTTTACATGATCTGGAATCTCACAATTCCTATAATGTTTAATAATTTCACAGTCAAATAGCAGTTGCACCAACAATAATCTGATTAGTCGCATCTGTTCCTCACTCAAAGCTGAGAAGCACATTCAAAGAACTGCTGGAGGATAGGATGTGATGTATCGGGCCAAGTAGCAAGCACATACATGGCTGTTATTCCTCTTTCAGCTTGCAAATCCGGTACAGTGATTTGTTCTCTGTAAAGGGTGTTGACCTTTCTTAGTGAAGTCATATTCAATGAGATCATTAACCAGTAACGCCAGTGTAGAAAGATGATAAAGGAGTTTTCAGGGTCCGTTGGAGAGGCCACTTAAGATCTCCAGTTAGAGAGAGCAAGTCACAAGGTGAGGGCAGCTGGTTGGTTCAAAACCAAATAACTAGGACTTGATGACTACCCAGATTAGTGCAAATCTAGGCTTGCATTTCTAGTACGATGATTTCTGAGTTCCAATTTCTGCATCTTTTAAATAAAGGTAGTTAAATGACCCTTGTCATTCTTAGAAGGGTAAAATAAAATCCCAGGCATGAAAATGGCTAAAGATAAAGACAAACAAAGGACACTAGAATTCCCCATGGGTACTCCTGGTCCCCTTATTCAGGCACATTAATACATATCCAGTCTCACTGAGAAGTTTTACACCTACTTTCTATAGAGCCTTAAGTTCTCAGAAATTAGGCAAATATTCAGAACATCTGTGAGTACTTGGAATTTTGCATCTTTTCAGATACACCAGTCCCAAATTACTTAACAAGTTTTTCCTCCTTTTTGCCCTATAAGGCTGCAAGCTGGGTGGAAGCAAAGGGCAAAGGAAGTGTAAAGGTTATTGACAACACCACTGACTTCCATACTGCATCTGGAAGGTGCGCGGAGCAACGACTCTCGGAACACAGCACTTGCGTACCTGGCATGTCGGCATTCCAGTGTGTGAACTGCACCTGCTCGTTCACGGTCCACTGGAACATCCCTTTGTTTTGGACATCTGAAAGTCCTGTCCAAAAGTATCTTTCAGGCCTCAATCCAACCAAACTAGTCAGGAAGGCTTGCTCGTATCTTTAAAAAATAAAAATAAAAATAAATTCAACTAAACGTTAGAAACATTTATGCAAATTTCTCATATTATCAACATGAAAATTATTGCCCTTGTCTGTTTGAGCTATGGTTTAGATAATAATTCAAAAACACTGCATTACTCTTCTGTAGCTCTTTCCTCTGGATTCTAAGAGTCTCTTTTGAAAGGAGACAGCAGCTCATTGATGCAGTAAGCTAAGGAAACTCAGGAAGCTCAGGGAATTTGTGAAAGTTACAAGACTCGCAGGGCCTCTCCCCAAGATTATAGAAGCAATAAACATCACTAGGGAGAACTGACTGTTCTATGGAGCTGCCTTTATGTTGATCAGGGAGCATCAGGGATGCGGCTTTCATGAGGCGTCATGCTAGGATGGATTTTCAGAGAGACAGCTGTCAGTGAATGCACCGTGGTCATGTATGTAACCTTTACACATCCTCCTCCTCTAGGCAACTCCCATGATGTCACTGATTCACCAAGCTGGACCTGGGCAGAATCATGGTACTTGATGATGGAGTAAATAGACATTTCACATCTTCCCAGAGAAAGTCATTCAGTAATCAGAGTTTTCCATCATTTAAATTGTAA
This sequence comes from Dicrostonyx torquatus, assembly GCA_028555095.1. Lineage (NCBI taxonomy): Eukaryota > Metazoa > Chordata > Mammalia > Rodentia > Cricetidae > Dicrostonyx > Dicrostonyx torquatus. The sequence goes on along the minus strand of JAQHUG010000023.1, from coordinate 2,050,370 downwards.
TATCTTTTCACTAAGGAAATGTAAGCTTGTAAAGAAAAAAAAAAACCAGCATCTAGCTGAGTCAGTCAGACTCAAATCATCCTTTTCTGGCCCTCATATTGGCCTCTCATCCTTCACTAAATTTAAGGAAATTTTGAAAAGGCAAAGGAGAAAATTATAGTCATTTTAAAAATCATTTAAAACAATCAATCCACTTTTCACACAGGCCAAGTGGCCTGCTCAATTATTGATTACAGAAGTAGAGGGATTTATCAAGGATACTTACAAATGGGGCCATCACATTTACTTCCCCCTCACCTGGACAGGCAAGGTAATAAAGATTTGTCTTAGCTGAAAAACTTGAAATAACACAGACAACACAGGCAGAAATGGCTCGGAGAAGAGGCCCTCAATTTTCAAGAACATAGCCTCAGAGAGAACAGAGGCCCGTGGACAATGCTAAAACCAGCAGACATTCTATTTAACCATCGTCCAAATAATTCCAGATGCCCATATACAATAAACAAAAAAAACTACAAGGGCAATCTACTTTTTAAAATATGAAAAGCAAGTGTAATGACAGTGAATTCTTAAATAGAAATAGCACAGAGAACACATGAAGAATAATTCTTCTCTTGTAGGTGAATTTTTAACAAACCAATCACAGCACAGTCCAGAACGCATCCCCACAGTACTTAAACAATTCACTTCCTCTGCCCTAAGATAACGTATCTGTGTTCTTGTGGTCAGGTGTTTATATTAGCATTTCATCACTGTGAGAGGAATATGCATGTTGAAACACAATCTTCTGGTATCTATTTTTAACAGAGGATATTTAACATCAGAAGGACTCTGTGGATTTTGAGTCTGCCTTGAAGAATTGAAACTCCAATAACTTTTACACTTTTTGAAGTTTGAGTATATTACCCAAGCTATGCAAACAGTAAACAAAAAGAATAAATAAACCTCAAAGATGGATGAACCCTCAGAGGTTAAAGTTACATTTAAAAAAAAATCCTCTATTTTCTATTTGATTTTCTTGGCCTATCCATCTATTAGCCAAGCCAAGCAAAACTTAATTGATTAATTAACTAGTCAATTAAGATAAAGGAAGGATAGAAAGAATTTGTAGATTATTTGCAGATGTTGTGTTATATATTGGGAGGTGGGGGAAATCATAATTTCAGGCCTTTAATTCTGAGCTGTCTTCTTTAATAGTAGATGATAAGACCCACTATCAATCCCAGGGGGTCTCCATGCCACACCCTGGAGAGAGGAAGGTTGCATGAAACACAGAAGAATCTCGACATATGCTGTGTTCTCCTGCTCAGACTATCAGCAAGCATACTCAAGCAATGGTGTCTAACAGCCCACAGTGTTCAGAAAGCTTTTACATGACTGAGCAGATGGAGATTCCTGGAGAGTGGCGAGACAACAGAGAAGATGGGATCTCCATGCATCTTCTCCTCCTCCTGTGTGTCCATCCACCTGTATGCCCAGCGATCAACACTGGCTATCTTCCTTAATCTCTCTCCACCTGTGCTTTGAGTCCTGGTCTCTCACTGAACCTGGAGTTCAACTCATCCAGGCTGCCTGACCAATGACCTTTTGGAGTCCTCTCTCTGCATGGACTACAATGCCTGGATTTTTCCTGGGTGCTGGGGATCCAAACTCAGGTCCTCACTTGTGTGGTAAGCACTATATTCACTGAGACCTCTCCCCGGCCCTCTTCTTTAAGATAATCAGGAAGTCTAAGTGCTTCCCACAGTTCTTTGAGATGTTCAAGCAAATGAACAAAACTCAGTGTTGGGTTGTAGGCATGCCTTTCTAGAGCTGGTCATTCAGGAATGCAGGCAAAGCAGCTTAGGGCTTGCAACCTGGAACCTGGCATGAGTAAAGTACAGCCTGGAGGACTAGACCCTTGGCCTGCGGGGTCCGGTGACATTGCCAAGCAGACAGTGTAGGAACTGAATTAGATTAGGAGACCCTGGGCTGGGGTCACTGAAGGATTGCTGCTGGGTGGTGAGGGAAGTCTTTACACCTTTGAGATTACAGAATTGATGGAGCTGCGAGTGTGCATGAGGAAAGCATGCGTGTGAGCTGCTGTGTCCTCTCTCTGCTACTTTCTTCCACAAAGCAAGCGGTAAAAGTACAAAGTGGGGTGTTTGGTGGACAAATCTTACCTTTTTTGCTTTAAAATTTTGACAACTAACAGATTAGAAAACTCTAGATCTGCAACATACGTCCAGCAGAATAGTCATAAACTGATTACAATCATGTTGGTTCACTCCTTTAATCCCAAATATCTGTGAGTTCAAGGCCACTCTGATCTATATTGCAAGTTCGGGCCAGGCAGGGCTACATATTAAGACTCTTTTCTAAAATAATAATTTAAGAAAATAGAATCATAAGAGTAACAAAGGAGTTTTATAATGTTTTTAATTAAGCCACCAAATAAGAATATTTTCCACATCTCTACCTTTATAAAGTATGACTGAAGAACATATATTATCCACTTCAAAATTCATAGCATGGTAATTTTTACATCTTTTTGAACACTTTTCACTATTTGACATATCTTAGAACAAATTAAAAATAATTACATACCTGTCTTCAACCGTTGTTAAGTAAGCTTTCTCATTTGTGCATGTTTGGTTTGCATCAGCGAATGTTGAAGGGGTGTGTCCAATCAAGTAGCAGTAGAAACCGTGTCTCTTCCAGCCCTACAAATGTCACCAAGTAACAAACAAATGAGAGATTTGTCAGGCATCCTTATTGGGAAATATTTCTTAAATGATTCCTTCAGGCAACATGAGTTGGTAAACAGGAAAGTCTAAAGAGCACTAATCAGAATGATATCAAATGCAACAGAGACTGTTTATGCACGTAAACAAAGAGCACAGTACGACATCGTTCTTCACACGACAAAGGACGGCACTAAGGGAAGGGAAAGCTGTCCTCTTGTGTTCTGATGCATCCTCCAAGGAACACTGCTTGTGACCGGTGCCTGAAGAAACTGAAAGATACAGCCTAGGATTCATTTCCCGTGAGATAATCCCAGAAAATAAGCTGCGGAGCTGTAACCTTAGATGTCTGCTGATGTCAAAGGTAGATGATGAAGATAAATCTACGCTGCCTGGCCCCTGGAGAATGCACATCAAACCTCAGACAACATAACTCAATGACATCTCTTGCCCACACGTCAGGTACACAAACTACTACATAAAATCATGCAAATAAAAATTTAAATTCCCAGCAAGAGTTGAGAGGAAGAGAGGAACTCTGCAGGTTAAAAAAAAAAACTAAATTGAAAGCTAAGTTTGTGGGTGACTAGGAATGTATCAAATGTAGACTGAAGTCTGGGGACAAGGTCGTCCCATAGCACAGTGTTTGAGCTTCTTCTATGACAAGAGAAAATGAAAATTCTAACCACACAATTCCAAGTTAATAGGCATGTTATCTGGGGTGTTAGAGACCAGAAAGGCGTATTAACTTTCAAAATAAATGTCATCCAGGTATGCCTGAAATGCCAGAACTTGGGAGATTTAGAAGTTACATGTCAGCTTGGACTAAATATAGCAGAACCCTGTTGAAAAAAACCAAAGGTGGGGGAAGGTATCTCAGTGGTAGAGTGACTGTTCAGTGTTTTCAGGATTGTGTGTTTTAAGTCCAATACTGCAAAAATCAATCACTTGCCAAGACTGTACCAGAGATAGGGTCTAGTCCCAACTTTGCTCTGTAGACACTGTGTGAGAACCCATGACCTAATGACCACAAAGAAACATTCTTTTTTTTTTTTTTTGGTTTTTCGAGACAGGGTTTCTCTGTGGCTTTGGAGCCTGCGCTGGAACTAGCTCTTGTAGACCAGGCTGGTCTTGAACTCACAAAGATCTGCCTGCCTCTGCCTCCCAAGTGCTGGGATTAAAGGCCTGTGCCACCACCGCCCAGCTGTGCCACCACTGCCCGGCAAGAAACATTCTAAGAAGAATATAAAACAATAGAGAGTTTTCCTCAAACCAAGACATGGAGGGTAGGAGCCCCTGAGAGAGGAGAGAAATGCAGATGGGCACTAACTCACAAACAAAAGTTATAACCCTATGAGAAAATGTCTTGTAGATGAGAATCACCGCGTTCACATAATGAACAATCAGAAAACTTCATTATACAAATAATCAAGTTTGAGATGATTTAATAAATAAAGATCAATAATCAAAAAATAAAAAATAAAAAAGATATTGAAGGTTTAAACCAAAAGAGAATTTCTAGAATAGAAAAAAATACAGAAATAAAGTTTAAAATCAACAATCAGATTAAATACAGTAAAGACGGTTTCAGAAAGAAATAGTAAATTGGGAAGAGGGATAACAAGATAAAAAAGAAGCTTAAAACATATTCATAGGAAAAATATAAACACTAGTACTAGGGATAATGTGCTTACTGAGAACATGGGAGGACTAGAGTTCAAATCCCCAGGACCCATGTAGAAGCTAGGCAGATATAACATCCACCTGTAATGCTAACTCTCAAGAAGCAGAGACAGGAGAGCCCCAGGGTAAGATGACCAGCTAGAGAAGGCAGAATTAGCAAGATCCACATTAAGTGGGAGACCCTGCCACTGCAAGCAAAACTTGGTAATCAAAAAAGACACCCAGCACTAATGTAGGGCACACACAGGCACACATATACACACACACACATACACCTATACACATGTGAACAGGCATAAATGCAAGCATGTGAACCACAAACACATACAAAGCACAGGGGGGAAAAAAGACACTAGGAAACTGAAAATCGGCCCAAAACAAGTCTCAGAAGCCCAGTGAACAGATTGAACAAGGGACATTTCTCCAGAATAGAAAGGTAAATGTAAGTCCTCAAAATGAAGAATTCTATTCCACACAATAACAACAAAAAATAAATGGGTCAAAGAAATGATAATAGGAATAAAATACATTTGGGATTTATTGCATCACAATAAAAACACGATTCTAAGCAGTGGTTGATCCTTGTGCTCAGTTCCATCTTTCTTTTCTGTTAGCATTTAAAACACATGCATTTTCATGCCAGATTCATTAACTCTTCTGCGTGAAAATCCTGATAACACATTATACGTCAGGCTCAAAAGTGGTTCAGAACCACTTTGGTTAACTTCTTTGTTTAGCATTTCCATTCTGGGAGCATAGAATAGAAGAAGAATCCCCTGAGGTTGGTGAGACAGCTCAGCTGGTTCAGCAGCACAAAGACTTGAGTTCAATCCCCTGGAATGAAAGACAGGTCTCCTAATCCCAGCACTGGCCAGGAGGAAACAGGTGGATCCCTGGTGTTGACCAGTCACTCTAGTCTGTTTAATGAGCTCCAGGCCAGAAAGAGAACTTGTCTCAAGAAGCAATGCGAGGTCATCATCAGAGAAGCTTCCCATAGCAGCAGATGGAAACAGATGCAGAGACCCCCAGGCAGACATGCAGAAAGAGAGTCTAAATTGAAGTTCTCCATCAACTCCCTCCCCACAGAGCTCTGTAAATCCCACAGAAGAGAAGGCAGAAAGAGTGTAAGAGCCAGAGGGGAGGAAGGAGAACAAAGTCCTCTGAATCCACTAAACGAGGCAGCTGTGAGTTTGCAGAGACGGAAGCAGCAGTCACAGGGCCTGAAGGCTGCAGGAGGCATTACCTGGTCCTCTGTAGATAGCTTTTAGCTGAGTATTTTCATGGGGCTCCTGACATTATCAGACACAGAAAGATATTGAATATTTACATTTGAAACATTGGTCTTTGATGGTAAGTAAGCACTGTCTGCCCTATAGAAAATAAAGCCCACTGTATCGAACGGCAACCTTAAGTCACTGTGCATGGTCTGTACTCACTTTCCGGCAGCCTCTTTCGGCCTCCTCTGGGACTGGACCATGGGCTTGTGACGCCATCTTACAGATGTAACCAAGTGGCTGTTCACAGGCTCTGTCTGCCCAGTATCCATCCTACAAGAGCAGAAGGAAAAATAAATGAAGGGGTGTGGTCTTGGCCATTTCGGCTTATAGCCACGCCCCACCATTAGCTAATTATTCTGCCCCTAATTAGTTGTAATTAATTAATGGGGTGGACCACCAGGTCCCAAGAGGGGTATAAAATGTGTAGCCCAGGCTGGCCTCGAACTCGTGATCCTCCTGCCTCTGCCTCCTTCAGCAAATCCTACCGGCGTGCGCCACCACAACTGGCAACAACTGTGATTTTGTACATTAACCACTACAGTAAGAAGCTTTTCTGTGCAAGGTTGGAAGAACCACCGATCTATAGTGTGACAGTTTTATTTAAGACACACTGTTCTCCTGTATTTTGTATTACTCTTATTGGTTGAATAAAGAGCTGCCTGGCTTATAAGATGGGTCAGCCCTTAGGTGGGCGGAGTAGACAGAAGGGAAGTTCTGGGAGGAGAAAAGGAAGTGAGCCAGACGCCACGAGCCACCTTCGCAGATGGATGCAGGTTAGACCTTTCTGGTACGTCACCATGTGGTGACTTACAGACTTTTATAATGGGTTAGTTTATGAGGTGAGGGCTAGCCGGGAAAAGGCTAGTGATAATAAGCCAGGCAGAGTTTAAATGAATACCGTCCTCACGTGGTTATTTCGGGTGCAGGTGGCCAGCCGCTGAGCGGGCCAGTGGCTGGCGGCTGGGGAACACAACATGCACCTCTCCTCTTCCCTAATTACAACAAATAAACATTTATCTGTTTTAGGACCTTTATTACATTTGATTCTATCTGGTGCTGAATCCAGGGCCATCTGTGTGCTAGCTAGAGGAAGCTAGCATCTGCAAACAATGATAAATTCACGTCTTACATGTAAGCATTATATTTGGCTCTAGCTACACAGGTGTAAAGAGATTGTAATTCTAACATGATCCTTCACCTTGAACATTCAAGTCCACTCTGTGGAAGGAGCTGAAGAAAAATTATAAATACTTCCAGGTCCTTCAAACACGATGCTCACTGACAGCTTGTACATAGCCTCCCCCTTGGTCTTGTTAAAGTTAACCAAACACATGTAACCCATCCAAGAAAACATCTTGCCCCAACAAACTAAACTTAAAAGCAAACCTGAAATCATAGCATTCTTCCTTCCTTCTCCCTGGTTGATGAGGGTCCTTGGAGATCCAAGATTCAACCTTCCACCTTGTTTAAGATTCTACCATCCCTACTTCCATAGACACACCAAGTTAAGATCGCCTTCTCTTTCTTTTAATTTGAGGATTTTTATACTTACTCATCTCTAATTCACTACAATCCAGCTTCCTGCCCTACAGCCAGAGTAACATTTATAAACTGCAGATTCTTTTCTTCTACTCTTAAGACAATATCATTGCTGTTTGTTGAGCCTCAGGCTTCTCTCCTACCTACCCATCATCCTCTAACTCCTCAATGTTACTTTCTGAGTGGATCACATCTACTCTTCTCTCAAGATTTCAAATAATTAGAATATTTTTTAAATAATAAAAATAAAAGGTAGTATTTATTAGCAACACATTTGAACCAGGAATTGTGTATTCTATATGCACAAAGTTTTTAAATCTTCATTTCCACTTGTGAGACACATATGATTATCATCTCCTATGCAAATGAGGAAGGAAGTTAAACAGCAAGGCTTATACCTATCGTCTATTAACAACAACAAAAAGTACTCATTGGTTACTGCAATCACATTTAAAACATGGAATGAATCATTTAAAACAAGTCCTGCATGCAATCTGAAAAACCAAATGTGGCTCAAAATAGAAACAAGTAGGTCTACATTTTCTACTCAGAGCAACCAGTTGAAGGTGTAAACAAGGCTCAGAATTATTGGATAAAATAACATGCAAATATATAAATGTGTGCATATATATCTGTTCTAAATAGTACTATATAAACATACAAAACATGTGCACATATATGTATACAGTTCAGAATCTAGCAGAAAGACAATAATAGTCATTAGTTAATGCTACCTTTTAGCACAGTACTTCTCAACCTTCTTAATGCTGGGACCTTTCGATACAGTTATTCTTGCTATGGTGACTCCCAACCATTAAATTATTTTCACTGATACTTCATAGCTGTAATGTTGCTACTGTTATGAATTGTAATGTAAATATTAGTGTTTTCTGATGGTCTTAGGTGACTCCTCTGAAAGTCATTTGCCCCCCAAAGGAATCGCCACCTATATGTTAAGAACCACTGTATTATATCATTTATTTTATAGTCTTCTTGACTTTGCTAGACAATTGTGTGACACTAAAGAAACTGAATCTGAACTGCACAACTTAAATGTATATAAACCACAGAATCAATCTCAACAGATAATAACCAAGGCAGAGAAAAGAGGGTCCTGGCATCATTGTCAGGCAGAGAAAGAGGCTCCTGGTACCATCATCAGGCACAGAGAAGAGGCTCCCAGCACCATCGTCAGGCACAGATAAGAGGCCCCTAGCACCATCGTCAGGCACAGAGAAGAGGCTCCTGGCACCATTGCCAGGCATCAGCAGAGCACCTCACCTTGCCCTTCATCACCACACAGTCCTCCTGTCTGTTGTTCTCATGGCTTGGCTCTCCACGAAGCCATTTGGTAAATGTCACTGGGGTCCCATCACTCCACTCAAAGTACATTTGAATCTTGATGTCGTTTAAACCAATCCACAACTCATCCTGGGGGTCTACATGGGAAGAAAAACACCTAAGTAGTTTATCACTTGCCAAAAGTAAGCAGGGTATCAGAGAAGAGGGCACCAGGCTTGTCCACTCAGCGATGCTCCCTTGATCTCACAGAGCTACCAGAGTAGATAATCTTCTACATGCGATAGATAGATATGAACCACATATTATGGTGTCCGTTTTAGGTTTCTCAACGTTTTCTTTCCATTGTAAATGTGACTGTACTTTCAGTTACAGTAATATATTTTATGGAAGTTATAAAAATGAAATGAGGAATCCCAACCAAAGCTCTGTTATTGTTACAAATAACTAACATTCTGGAACTGCAGTACCATATATCATGATGCATATGATGTATATACAGTATCATGTGTGCATATATTTAATATATATCTCATATATATCACTAAACTTGACTATCGCTTACTTGGTAATACTAAACCTTGTGAATACTTTAGAACAAATTTTACATCACTCCTGATTTATTGGATGTTACTATTAATAACATTATAAGTACCTCTGTAAAAGTTTAATCACTGAATTTCAAGTGAAAATTATCTAGGCAGTGATAGAAATTTAAACTAAGGAGATAGGGAAGGAGAGATGACTCTGGTTAAGAGTACTGGTTGATCTTCCAGAGGATTCAGTTCCCAGCATCTCTCTAGAGGACTGGAGGGGTTGCTCAGTGTTAATAGTACTTGTAGCTATTGCACAGGACCCTGGTTCGGTTCTGAACACACACACACAGTAGCTCATAACCAGCTATCGTCCCAGTTCCAGGGGATCTGATAACCTCTTCTGGCCCCTGTGGATACAAGTAGTGCACAGATATACATGCAAGAAAAACACATGTACACATAAAGTAAAATGCTAAAGAGATAGGCTGCCAACTTATATTTGACACTGACTTACATAAATAAAAACATATTTGTTAATTTTCATTATAAAACATTGTGTATGTAATATGCTGTACAATATTGCACAACTTAAAAAGTTCAGAGTAAACTCAAAACAAAGCAAAGATCTAAAATATGATCACTTTATCTCGGGGTTCTCTGGAGGGCATTATTAACTCTATGAACAGCCATATGCCTAAGATATAAATGTCACAATAATGAAACAAATGGTTGAAGAGCTCAGGCTACAAAATAACATTTCCGAATTCAAAAATTAGATGCTACACAATTCAATATCTGTTTAATTTGCTTAACTGCAAATGGCATTGTAGTCTCTGGTTCCAATATTTGAATGGTAAAACACAAGGACTTCAAAGTTATATTATAAAGATGATGTTTGGTAGAAAATGAAGAAAACATCCTACAAGAATTTTCCTGAGTGGCTGATTTTGTTCCTCCTAAAAGCTGTCAATAACTTTTGGAGAAGTCTTCAAGTGGACTTCTGCCAGATGTAGCAAATGTTTCCAGCATCCTGAAGCATGCGAGACGGTGCCAGGATGGGCCCCTCTTCCTTTCACTTGAGTTGGCAGATCAAGAGCTTCTGAGCAACAAACGCAGGCTTTATAAGCAATAATCTCAATTTTCTATAACTTAACTTTTACCAAGACTATTTTGTTCTGTTAAACAAATTACTGTACTGAAATATTATAAATGATATAGTTTAAATACTTTATTTTTAGTAACTTCTTTTTGACGTATTTATTTTTATTTTATGTGAATGAGTGTTTTGTCTGCATGTGTGTCTGTGTACCAGGTGCACGCAATCCCCACCAAGGGCAGAAAAAGGCACCGGATCCTCTGGAACTGGTATTACAAATGGTTGTTAGCTGCTCTCTGTGCTCTGTGAAATGAACCCAGGTCCTCTGCAAGTGTCACAACTGCTCTTAACAGCCGAGCCATCTCTCTGCTCCCCATAACTCCCATTTTCAATGTAAAGCTCTCTAACTCATTCCTTCATCCTCAGGCTGATTTGAGATGAAGCCTTGGTCATTCAGCTTCCCGAAATAATTGTGGCAATAAATTATGTGGTTCTGCTGTAGCTTTACCAAGCCATACAGTGTAGGACTGGCAGTCCTTTGCATCTCAACTAACCTGCTTCCTACATTGGTCCATCTGCAGGCTTCCCAATAGGACATGATAAGACTAAGTGACTGTAATAACCTTAGATACACATCGTGATTACAATTCTGTCATTTAATCCAGGCTATGTGTGCACAGAATAATGAAGACATTGTTTACAGGTTGCAAGGGTTATTTGTGTGGGTGTGGGGGGTGTATGAGCATGCAAGTGTGCATGCTCATGAGTCTAGGGGTAGAGGACAAACTCAGGTGTCCTTCCTCAGGCTCCATCAACTAACGTGCCAGGCTGACTACTCAGTGACTCTCGGGTAGTGGCATGTCTCCATCTGTCCACCATCAGGGTTACAGGAAGGACACCACACCCTGGCTTTATTCATTCATTTTTAAGAAACAACCAGGCATTTAAAGAATAATAATAAAAAACCCAAACCAACCAGAATAGGACAAAATAAATAAACAAAGAAGAAGAAGAGGAGGAGGAGAAGGAGAAGGTGGAAGAGGAAGAAAAAGAAGAAGAGGAAGAAGAAGCTGCCAAAGAGAAGCACCGGAAACACCAGATTTTATGCTCAACCTGGGAATCCGCTTCATGCTGCAACCTATGGAACCATCTCCCCTCACCCAACGGAGCCTCAGGACCACACTCAGTCAGGTTTTCAGAGGCAAATATTCCCACTGGACCCGGGTGCTAGGGATGACAGTGTCTTTGACATATTTTTCTGCTCTTCCTGTCTTTTTGTCTCATGTATTCGATAAATGCTTTTTCTTTCCCTGCACCCTGGTAACTTTTCAGACAGTGAGCGTCAGGAAGCGAGGCCTTCCATCACCATCGTCCACTCCCTCTTGTGTTTGCTGGGTGGGGATCAGGAAGAGCTGCAGCTGTTCAGCAGTCTCCATCAGTGGGAGATGAAAATAACCATTATTTAATCAGCAGGTCCTGTGGAGGGCCTGTCCTTCTGTCTCTTGGCCTGCTTTTCTTCAGACGCGATCCCACATCACTTGGCTCATCTAGTATCTTATTTCTGGTTTTGTACGTCCTCTATAGAGCCTTAACAATTTGCCTAAAATTGAGATGTAGATTTGTCTCAAAGGTTTAGCTACCCACTTCTTACTCTGTGTGACAGACACCCCAGTAAAGAAAAGAAAACCCCGAGTGTGAGATGGTTCATTTATGAACATTTCTTGTGAGCTATAATATTGGCCTAACAAAAGTTCATACACATACAATTCCAAATTTTCTGCTGTGACCAGGCTAAACACAGACAACCCCAAATACAGACATGTGGGGAAATAATATTGAAAACTACCCAAAAGGAGAAAATGTTAAATTTCTTAATGAGAGATACACTTATTTAAATTACTATATAATCTTTGTTGGCAGAAGTACCATCTACTTAAATTTATACTGTCAATCAACTATCAATTTAAGCTAATTAAACTGAATATTTATGATTACATTTTGAGAGATGGGTGGCAAGGAGACAGTCACAATGGGCTTGGTATCAAGAGGAAGTTTCTCACCATATCCTAGCTGGGAAAAGATGAAGTCAAATTCCTCGATGCTGTGGATACTTGCCAGGTCACCGCCTTCCTTCCGGCAAGCTTGCAAGGCATATCTCTGGATCTTTTTCTCTTCCCTGTGGATCTTGTAGCAGTGGCCTGCATACGGCCACCACTGACTAGGGCAGCCAGTGGGTACATCACTTGCTATAAGGGAAAAAGAAGGTTTAGAAAGCACAAGAAATAAGTTTGTTTAAATTTGGAACAATATTTTCAACTATTCTAGATGTAAACTATTTATTTTGTGTCTATGTAATACTTCACAGTTGTAAAGATAGAGATAACATTCTTCAGTTTATGGCAGACACATTCACAAATATGGGAAAAGAATATTCTATTTTGCTTGTTTTGTTTTAAAAGGGGTGACTTGGGGGGAAAAATCTTTTACTCTGAAATTAAGTCTGATGCCTTAGACCATTCGGCCATCCTGGAAGCCACTGAAGAGACTCTTACTGTGCTAAAGATGCTAAGGTGTGGCACTCCACAGTTGATGGCTCCTGGTGGAGGATGGGGTGTGGGGAAGGACTCAATTATCTTTAAGGAGCTGGTCACAGGGAGTTTGACCATGTTCCAATAAGTATATGGACAACACAAATTGAACTTGATGTATTTTTTTCTTTTGTGAGGGAAGGCACAAGGATGGGAGGGCAGACCTGGGAGGAATGGGAAGCAGATGTGATTAGGATACATACATTGTATGAAATTCTCAAATAATCAGTAAAATATTGTATTAAAAATAAATAAAAATAAAATGAAGCCAAGGGCTGATGAAATAAGCATCAAGTTACTGCATTGTGAGGTCCGAGGTTCAAATGTCAGGGCTCAAATAAATAATAAAAGTAAACACAAATGAGAACTCTATTTTTAGAATCTGCAATTATGACAAGACTACACAACAGATCATCTCATTTAATCTGTCCTTATCAGTATCAAACCTGAATTGAACATCTGTGATACACTATTCAACAATGGGAAGCCTGAAGGTTGATTGATCCTCTTAAAAACTGCAATACTTCTTGTTCCCGTGGACGCTAAGGAGACTGCCATTCATTAGAAAAAGAGCCATAATGCTAAAGCTGGCAGGAGAAAGAGCTGAGGTAGAGAGTAGGAAGGGTGCAGACAGGAGGTCGCCAGGGACCTTATGCAGTCATCATACCCTGAGCCTGCCACTTGTGCTCTGAATTGACCCAACACCAGTTTTTCACTCCCAAAAGATGCCACTTGTGACAGTGACCATGAAAGTAATTTAGGTTCAGAAACCTTGGGGGCAAAGCATGAATTTGCCACAAGGGGCTTTTAAGCAAGTCATAGCATATGAATCAAAGTAGCCACATTAGTTTCGCTGGGTTGTTCTTTTAAAGCAGAAACCATAATAATACTATTAATACTAAATTAGCTATCCTCACTGTGTTCTGAACTAGGAAAGAATAGAGACACTGCACTTATAGACGACAAGCCACACAAAATCATTATTATTTATGTACATCAGTGTTAAACATCCTCATTGCTGCTATGGGAAGCTGTGGTCAAATGTCATAGCCTTGATTACATGTTACAAAAACTTTAATAGTAATGAGCAATGGGGGCGCTACAGTGAAGGGAGAGACACCCTCTTCTTCTGAAGATGCTCTTGAACCTGGCATGGGTCCTGGCACACAGTCAGTGCAATGAGTGATGGCTGGAAAAGGAAACGATATTCTATTTGACATACAGCAGCTTCCTTTTGTAGTTTTCCAGATACCATTTGACATAATCTTGACGTTGGGTTGGTTTATATATACAAGTTAGCTATCAAGTGACCTCAAATGTACTGCTCACACAATGCCTGTACTGGTCCCCTTCTTTGTCATCCTATCATTTGGGTTGGGGTGAAGGGGATGAAACAGGGTCTCCTGCAGTAACTTGGGATGGCCTTGAACTCATTTTTTTCCCTGCTTCAGTCTCTCCGCTGCTGAGATGCCAGGTGGGCACTCCATTGCTGGCTCTCGCATCATCCTTTGAATGAATGAGTCCCATTTCTCCTTAAGAGCAGAGACTGAAGCCTTTGGGTGCACGAGCGAAATGTGAGAGAGTTCTAATTTGCAATGCCCTAAGCTGTACTACTGCAAAACAAAAACTCATATTTAAAAACTGTCATCCCTTAGTACAATTTCAATCCTGGATACTTTCAGGGATTGCCAAAAAGTTAAAAAATAGAAAACTTAGCGTAGCTTTGGAGCCCCCTGGTGGGATGTCTTAATTTTTCTGCCTAGGAAACTAAAAATAATGGCAGTCAACGCTGAAAGTTTCAAAAACTGAACAGAGGAGCCTGAAAAGCATTTAAAAACATAGTTACAGAGGCTGTCCTTGAACTCAGACAGCCCACCTGCTTCTGCCTCCTGAGTGCTGGGATTACAGGTGTGTGCCACCACACCTGGAAAATGCTGCAGATTCAAATCTCTGCTTCTAGGGGTGCAATCTAGAACAATCCTCGTAGCATGAAGACGGAAAGGCCAGTGTTAGTGTAGCTGAGCACGTGAAGCAGGGACTTTAATAACGCGGGTGGAATGATAGGAGTGAGATTTTGCAGGAAGAAGAGTTGCCAACATTCATATTTCACAAAGGAGGAACTTAAAACTGATGGATTAAGCAAGAAGGCCAAATTAAAGAATTTCCATTCCAGGGAAATGTAAAAATAACTTTTCTCTACTTCCGCAAAGTGACGACTGCAAGTCTCTGAAGGAGAGCTATACGAACCCTTCCAAGAAGGATTTAGCCATCCATTCTGCAATAGCAGTAGAAGAGACGAGCTGCAAACACAACTGAGCTGTCCACAGGTTTGGCCACAGTCTCTCTAGAAAGTCTGTCAAGGGGAACCGAGACCATGTACCGGGGCCTCCACCCACATCCATCGGATGTTATAAACCAGAGTCTACCACCATTTCCATCAGTGATTATGAAGCAGGGGCTCAATCTACATCCATCAGTGATCATAAACCGGAACCTTCCACCATATCCATCAGTGAGCGTGTCTGTATCTCTGTCTGCTGAAACTGTACACACGCCTACTCTCAGATGTAGCAATTCTACTTCTAGGAATACCATCTCTGCAAAATGGCATGTGCATTAGTGTGTATAAGGTTATTTGACGTCACAAATTAACAATCAAGGCTGGGGGATTGTTGGGAAAGTGCTGTCTTTTTAAGCACAAGCTCTTGAGCCTGAGCTTTAAAATGCATGTTGAAATAAAAAGTATGTGCTTGTAATCCCTAATCCCAGCACTGGGGAGGTAGAGATGGGAGGATCCCCGGGGCTCACTAGCCAGCCAGCCTAGCCTGCTTGATGAGTTCTGTGCCAATTAGAGGCCTCAGTCCACAGAGAGAGAGAGAGAGAGAGAGAGAGAGAGAGAGAGAGAGAGAGAGAGAGAGAGAGAGAGAGAGGAAGAAGAAGGGGAAAAAAGGTGGAAGGAATGATTGGGAGTTATANAGAGAGAGAGAGAGAGAGAGAGAGAGAGAGAGAGAGAGAGAGAGAGAGGAAAAAGAAAGGGAAAAAAGGTGGAAGGAATGATTGGGAGTTATATTCTAACCTTTCCCATACACACATGCACACAAAGTAAATAAACAAAATCTACTAACAAGAGACCAATCTTTTCATGCAATGCCCATTATCCAGCCTCACACACACACAAAATGTATGAAGAATCAACATACAAAGTGGAATGCTGAACAAACTATTGACTGACAAAACCTTAAGATGAGGACTATGTAAAAAAGCGTGTTGTAATTTGTACAAAATAGAAAAATGTCACTATAAATGCATTTGCCTATAAACCACAAAAGAACCAACTATGGATATACATACTCAGAAATTGTGATCTTCCAGAAAATAGCCCTGGGTGGTAGAAGGAAAAAGTAGCAGGGGGATATCATTGCTGATCATTTGGTGCTTTTGGATTTCTAACCATGTCAATCATATTTACAAATATGCCAGAAAGTCAAAAAAGGGCTTAGTGTTTTGCTGTCATAAGATACACGACCAAAGCGACTTATAAAATAAGAGCATTTATGTGGCACTTATAGTTCATGACACATGTGGGGACCATGGCAGCAGGAAGGCAGGCATGGGACTGGGGCAGGAGTTGAGAGATGACATACTGAGACACAACCATTAGTCAAAGATAGAGAATCAGCCAGTCATGGCCCATGCCATTAATCCCAGCAGTCAGGTAGCAGAGGTCAGTGGAACTCTGAGTTCAAAACAGGTGTGGTCTACAGGGAGAGTTCCAGGACATCCAGAACTGTTATACAGACAAACCCTGTCTTAAAAAAAAATAGGGAGACCCTGGGAATGGCTCCAATCTATTAAAATATCAAAGTTTACCCTGAGCGATATGTCCTCCAATAAGGCCTTATCTCCTAATTCTTCCCAAAGGGTTCCACCAACTATGGGGACTGAGTATTCTAAACTTTGAGCCTATAAAAGCCATTCATATTCAAACTAACACATGGGCCTTCAAGTTTCCCAAGCAGAATAAATAAATAAACCCATGTGAAGCTGAGTCATCCTTCCAAATAGCTGTATTGATGAAATAAAGGCTGTCTTTCAATACTTTGAAAGGATAAGCCATTACTGTCTTAGCAGATGAATTCTTCTATAGAATTATAAAACCACTCATTATTTACTGCTCAGCTGGAGCCTAGCCTGAATACAATGGTTTATGACTACTTTATTTTGGAGTCATTTATCCCATTGTATAAAGATTTCACAGTAAGATGCAACATTTAACCCAACTTTATCTGTGTGTACAGAATAAAGTCATTCCTTCCAGATATTTATTTCCTAACTTTAAATCCAATTTTGTCAGGTATACAGAAGGTATATAGCCTATTAATTTATCTTTCCTCTTCTATAACATGGGAAAAGAATACCTACTTTACAGGGATGGAGAGACAAAAATTCATATATATATATATATATATATATATCAAAAGTTTTGCACAATGTTCAAACACTTCTTTATATTCAAGAAACATTAGCAGATGGTAGCACCAACCAAAGAAAAGAACTTTTAAACACATCATTATATTTACTTATAAACACCAACAAACTCTCTAGAATCATTTCATGCAATTTAAATTGAGTTACAGTTTCATTTATCTTCAAGTTCTATTATTTTATACATTCTGATCAAAGAGATCCACTTACCTGAGGGAATAACAAATGGGTTCAAAGTATTGTTGCCCTTTTTACAAATGTAGCCTAGTTTCTGCACACACTCCAGATTCTCCCACTTGGCATTTTTTCCAGGGTTTAGTGACACGCAGCTCTTTCCTGGTTCTGACGATGGACTTCCTTTAAGCAAACGACAAAGTTAAAGTGGGGCTAGTGGAGTTCTCAACAGTGGGTGGCTTCCACCTCCCCAGGCACCGCGCTTTAAGCCATCATCCTTGGGATTTAATGGATCCCCATCCGTCTTTTGCTACACATTCACAAACGAGTATTTACTGAGTGCAGAGCAAAAGACATGGTGGGTATCTATCTGGTTTCTTGTTGCTGGCTTATTCCAAGGCTTAAGATGTTGATTACACAGTAGCATGCTTTAAAATAACCAGCCTCAACAATGACGGCATTAGACCTTAAACTTTAAACAGCTGTGATGATGGATGACATCCTGTGTCACACAGGACCGAATGAGAAGAATGTATGCTGCTCCAAATGACCTCTGTTAACCCTCCCCAGTCAGAGAGACTCCAAAGTGAATAGACAATGCGAGGGATAAGCACAATGGAAAAGAGATCTGGAAGCCAATGTTCCACACTCCCAGAGCTAAGATGCATTTAGTTGAACTCAGTAATGAAAATCCGTGGAGCTGTCTCCTCATCTGTTTAAAGAACCAGACTGGGTTGACATCTACTGCAATGGATACATGCATCCACCTCTACATCCTCCAATGTATAATTTACCTACTGCAATGGATACATGCATTCATCCCTACAACCTCTGATAGAATGTTTATCTACTACAATGGATACATGCATACATCCCTACATCCTCCAATGTATAATTTATCTACTGTAATGGATACATGCATCCATCCCTACATTGTCTTGTATTATTTTAACTCCAGTGTTCCATAACTAACTTCATCTCATTCCTGAAGTTTGACAAATGAGCTACACACTTTCTGTCAGTACCTTAATTTTGTGACCTTTGTAACTGTATATCATGCACCTAAATTTAAGTCTTCCAGAAAGAAAATCATGTCACCTGAACTTGGAAGTCTTTAACAGAAGCATTTTGCAGATTGTATAAATACTGTATAAAGGAAAATACTATTAGCCATAAGTATAAAGAATTTTTAAAAAAAGCTGTTGATAACATAACAAAGATAACAGGATAGTAAAGCTCACAGAGTCGGTGTTAGTACTAAAAAAAAATTCCAAGAGACAATAGCACATTTAATAAATACTACTCTTAATTAATGTGTTTATTAGTAAATCACACTAGATATTCATCTATTAAAGCAATACCACTTTCCAACCTTGAGATAATAGTTAGTGTTCTTTACTGATCCCATGGCTGTTATATAGTTGAATTTATATTTCTTCATCATTCACATAAAGTATTCTTGATTGAAATGCAAATATAGCTTAGTAAGACTTTCATCGGGACAGTTGACTGGGCAATTTATACATAAACAATTTAAATTGTCCCGCAATGTTTCTAATTTAATTTTAAGAAACTCTGATGTTGTTTAAGAAGGTGATTTAGTGTTGAATTTGTTTCCCAGGAACAAGAAAACATTTTTCCTTTCATACAAGGTCCTCACCTAAGTTAACCCTCAAATTCTGTCGGTGAGATATAAGACTACAAGGGGTTGTACACAATTGAGTAAGAGAAAAAATGGCCTGACGTTGTGCAGTATTTTAGCCATTAGCGAGAGAATGTCCCCTAACAAATAATTGGCATTGTCCAGAGCTTCTGGGCCCACCTGCGATTTTCCAACTTCACTTGAGCACAAGAGCAGCGAATAAATGATACCTTAGCTTATGAAAAACGGACTCTATATTCACATGCAGTGCCATTTACTTCACCATCTTTCAGCAGAAATTAAGACAGACTATTATTTCAATACTCAAGTCATGGGGCTGGAGATAGCGCAAGTAAATTAGTCAGTCATGATTTCTAGTATACATATTAAAAAAAAAAAAAAGAAAGAAAAAAGAAAGACCAAAATAGCCCTGTGGTCATCAAGCATTGAAAGAATACATTAAGAGCAAAATTTCTCAGTAAAATATAATCGATACATATACACATGTTATTTTGTGCAACACTGATAATTAGACTCAAGGCCTTATGTGAGCCAAGTGAGTGTTCTGCCACCGACCCAAAGCCTATTCGATTTAAATTGACATGTAGCCCTATCGCCTCTAAAATCTCTCTCATGTTTAAGTACTTTTAAGAAAAACACTCAGTGTTTTTAAAAAGTAAGTCAAGAAATCCAGGCCATGGTGGCACACACCTTTAATCCCAGAACTTGGGAGGCAGAAGCAGGCAGATCTCTTTGAGTTCAAGGCCAGCCTGGTCTACAAGAGCTAGTTCCAGGACAGATTCCAAAGCTACAGAAACATCCTGTCTCAAAAGAAAGTCAAGATATGAAACAGAAAGTTTAACATTTTTAAGCCTAATGCTTTAAAAGGGCGTTTAGTGGCTCAGAATAAAAAAGAATTGTGACTTTAGGCATGGTGGTGAACACTTGTGGCTGATCCTAACACACAGGAGGCAGAAACACAAGGATCAATTGTTTGAGATAACCTGGGCTATAGGAAAAAAAAACAGATTGAGAGTAGGGTTGTGAGGAGAAGAGCAGGTAAGCGGAGGAAGCAAGGACAAACCTCAGCCTTTCAAACACCATCTCTCAAGCATCCGCAGCGAAGCTGATAAACACAAGACTATTACATTCCCCCTCCCCTTTCCTGCTCTACGGCAGACATCACTAATCACTGCCTGCACTCTTCTACCATAAGTCAGGCTTGGTAGTGAGCTGGAGTTAGAGAGGTTGGACTCACACTTCACACCCCCCTGGTAGCTTCTAACAACACATGCTACTACCCAGCAGATGAAACCGTTTCAGAACTGGTCTTTGTTTCTTTGAAGAATTGCTTCAAATACACAACTTACATCCAACAATCAATTGTCAACTTTTGTGTTCTTTCAACTTGAATGTTTTGACAACATGGAAGTGAGCCATTCGCTCTGTTTTCTAACTTCCAAATAGTTAGAAAGCTGCTGGAGTATCTACTGACTCTCAATTATACAATCAAATTGTGGATTGTTAAGAAAAGTGCTCATAAATGTTCATGCTAGTGTAAAATTTTATAATCTGTGGCTGAGATACTATTTTTAATTAAAGACTATTCTATTATAAACAGCACAAAATAGTATCACCGTAGACTTTAAGATCATGTCATTTTAAAAATATCTCATGACCCAAAATATGAGAAATTCACCAACCCAAAGTATTCAGTTCTCTTATGTTCATAATGTGCATTTGTGGATATTAGTAGATGCAAACATATGTTTGTATCTAGGCCTCATATCACAGAACTGAAAGTCAAGATACTTAGGAGGCTGAGGAAGAAGGATCCCAAGTTCAAGGTCTTTCTGGGGTAAATCTGAGACCAGTTTGTTTAAAGCAGTAAGACTGTCCCAAAATTAAGAGTTTATAGAGGGCTGAAGACATAGCTTAGTGCTTGCCTAATGTGAAAAAGGCCTCAAGTGTATAAGATCATTGATGTCTATACAGCATTGTAGATATTAGGAATATATGTATCTTATATATAACCACTTTTAAATTTTAAAAATGTTGGTAGGATAAGAGAGTCACAAAACTCAGAGAGGACAATGGCCGTACAAAAAGTTGAAAACACTTAGTCAGTCTTAGTAATAGTTGGGTAATCTTTTCAAGAACAAATGACAAAGTTAATATAACACAAAATACATACTAACAGTAACAATTCTATTATCTTTAGCCATACTTAAGAATGGTTATATATTGATGTGGGATTTCCCTCAGTATGCTGTGATTATCATAATGAATAAAGAACTGATTTGTGCCTCAGCCTCCTCCAACAATAAACATGCTTTTGAATGTAAGAACTAAACAAATCAAAGCTATTTGGAGAGAGTAGACATCAAACAGAAATTCACATTTAACGTTGTGATTATCTTGGGAGACAAGTCCTTAACCTAGGAAGCTGGTCCTGTGTAAACTTTCACCTTTAGAATATTCAAATCCAGTTTGCAAATGTCAAAGCATGGTGAGAAATGGGCTATGTTCCATTAAATCCCTTCGAAATATATGTGTAAGATGAGAAAGGTCTTTAAGATACCCAATGAATCCATTCAACTAGTAACACTCCAGCAGGTTTAACCTTACCTGGTAGCCAGTTCAGATACCGGAACGGGCTGCCTCCACTCCACTGCCAACCACTGCTGAAACTCAGGCTGTTGAGTCCAATCCAGAGTCCTGAGCTCAAGGAACTAGTCAATCCTACGTGCAAAAAACAATCACAAACACAAATCAGACATTCAGAAATGACAATAAAATTAAGTCCATCATTAAATATGTTAATCAAAAATGTGAGAGAAGGTGCTGGAGAAATTGCTCAGTGGTTAAGAGCACATACGACTCTTTCCGAGGACCCTTAGTTAGGTTCCCAGCATCAGTGTTGGGTGGCTACCATCTTAACTCCAGTTCCAGAGAATCCAGTATCCAATGCCTCTGGCCTCCAAGTGCACATGCACACACACACACAACAGTAACAATAATAATAGCAATAAATGTTTTTTAAATGTGAGGGAAGTAGTAATTAACAGCTAAAAAGCTAAAAATTTTTCTGGTCTAAAACAAGCATAACCTTTATCAACAGGTGAAGAAACATGCAGGAGTATTATGAAAAGCTCAGAGGGCCCTGGCTAGTGTTTCCACACTAATCTTAATCACTGACTACTCTTGGAGAAAATACAAGTTCTTGTGTGGAAATGATTGTGTTAACTCTTCTGAAATAACGACTTTCTTACTGCCTTTGAGAGTAAAAGTAAATGTAGTCTGTATACATGTTAGGAAACAAATTTGCCAGTTTGCGCTTCCTGGTATCTGTGGGATATTTTCCTCATAACACCTTTAGCNTACTGGGCGGGACAGAAACCCCAACAAGCCAGCCCGCATGTTACAATTAGCCATTCCATTATTAAAACTTTAGGGTAAACTTCTAAAAGAAAAAAAAACTTTTTTTTATCATTTGTCAGTCAGTAAATTGAGAAATTTTCCTTGGATGGGATATAAGGATATAAGGAGCCTCATCTCCAGCAACTCGCCTCACCAGCTCAATCTCCACACTGTATTCATTTAGTTTCCCCATTCACTGTGCTTGATCACTTCTTGGTTTTCTCATTTACATCTGTTTTCCCCGTAGGACTTTAAGTCCCATGTGGACAGGTCAGGATCAGCTTGGGTGCCCCTGAGACCTAGCAGAATGCCACTACTAAGTTATCAAGATAGATAGCCTGAATTAATGTGGAGGGAAACCACAGGGCCTTAAAGTGTTTATAAATAATTATGGGATATTTGAGCAAATAACTATTACAAAATGGCAATAAGAAGAGCTGGGAAAATAACTTCATCAGGAATGTGTTTGCTGCGTTATAAGAACTGAGTTTGATCACCAAAAACCACATAAAAAGCCAAGTGTGACAGAGCAGACATACAGTCCCAGTGCTGGGAGTCAGAGACATGAGGATTCCGGGGACTCACTGGACAGTCAGATGAGCCTAAACAGGGATCTCCAAGTCCCAGAGAGAGGTCTTGCATAAAATAACAAGCAAAAAATAAATTTAAAAAGCCAGGTGTATGGCTACTGAACTATGTCACCCAAGGTTGATGTCCTCAGTCCAGGCCAGGACCCCACACCCAAGAGTTATTGGCCAACACAAATGGGATGCCATAAGTTTATGTTTCTGCTTTTTGTTTTCCTTTTGTTGTGGTGCTGATTTTATTTTATGGTGTTTGAGTGAGAACATGAACTCTCCCAACCAAAAGTCCATGGCTGGATGATTTCAGCACAAAATTCCACCAGAACTTCAGAGAAGAGTTAATACCTATACTCCTCAAATTTTCCCACACAATAGAAACAGAA
>JAQHUG010000023.1:2006661-2026932 GCA_028555095.1 Dicrostonyx torquatus | reverse complement strand
GCCAGTTTGCGCTCCCTGGTATCTGTGGGATATTTTCCTCATAACACCTTTAGCGGTAAGAGTTAGCACCTAAGCACTTACAATACTTAGAGCCTCATATTTGCCCATTTGTTTCAAATGCTAAAAACAATACGGAAGAGGAGGCAGCAAAAATGTAAGAGCCAGAGGACGGGGAGATGAGCGGCAGGAAGAAGGCTTCTGGACACAGCACAGCCACTTCTGCACCTCTGAGCACACTAGGAAGTCCAGGCTGATCACAACATCACAGAATCTGCCTGCCCCTACTTGCCAAGCGCTCAAATGAAAGATATATACCACCATGCCCAGCTCTTCTTAAGACTTTTTAACATGAACTAATATGAAAAAAATGGAAAGAAATTAAATACTGATAGAGAAATTTCAAAGACAACTAATTCAAATTCACTTAATTTTTTTATGTGTACAGGTACTTGGCCTATATGATATCTGTGAGCACATGTATGCCTGATCTCCAGGGAGGCCATAGAAGGTCACTGGAATCCCTGGGACGGGAGGTTTGGCTGTGAACCACTATGTGGTTTCTAGAATTGAAGTTACATATTATCTTCTAGAAATGTAGCTCGTGATCTTATCTGCTGAGTCATCACTCCAGCTCTCATTTATTCTTTATCAGACATTCTAGAAGAAAAGGATTGGAGAGCTAATGTGGCTCTCTGAAGTGTATTATTTCTGGGGAAGTATCTAGTCCAGTTCTTTCATGGGACAGCCAGGACAAACAAAGATGGATGGGTTAAACACCTTGCTGAGGGTTACAGAGTAGTAGTAGGGCTCAGACCCAGAACTCAGGGTTCGGTTGAATATTTCCAATGGATTTAATCCTTTTAAACTTGAACTTCCAGGAACTAGACAGGTAGCACAGTGATTAACAGCACTTATTGTTCTTGCAGAGGACCAAGGTTCAGTTCTCAGCACCCACAAGACAGCTGCAACTCCAGTTCCAGGGGATCTGATGCCTTCTTCTGACTTCCATAGGCATTAGACACATGTGATACACATACAGGCAAAATACTCATACACATAAAGCAAAATAATAAATCTTAAACCAAATGTTCAATTAAATTTCCCTGTAAATAATTTCAAGTACTAGCAAGGTACCTTACTCAAAGAACAATGGGCCAAGTAGGTGTTTCCGGCCAGCGACCTTGCTCCTGGCATTTTCTGCATTCTGTTCCTTGTTACATGACACCTACCAAAGACTCGTGGCTAGGTTTCAATGTTAAAATTTTACTCTAAATTATGAAATTATTTATTAGAAACACTTGCTAAGAAAATGATGTCGTCAGTATGGGAGGTATCACTTAGTTGTAGAACCATGTGATAAATATCAAATATTTTTCATTAAAGTAGATGGTGAATTTGTGTTATGCCAACTTTATGCTTATCTGTGCCACCATTAACTCCTTTTACTTTATTGTTCTTATATATTACTGAAATTATTTTGAGTAATGTATAATCCCTTTAGGATGAAGAAATAAGCTAAAAATTATTCAAGAGAAAACATGTCTCTAGACTGTGCTAAAAAAACATTCAGGGATCAATACTGCATTGATACTATCCCTTATATTAAGACAATTGATGCTGAATGTTAGATTTTCACAAATTCTAAAATAATAAGGCTATACTAACTTGATTATTTATCACTCCTCTATTTCTGGAGGAACGTAGGGAAACACTCTACCATTTCAAGTTGAACATGTTTGTGCGTGTTTACATAACCCAGCACTCAGGATGCGCAACCAAGCAGTATCAGGAGTTAGAGGCCTAAGGCAAGACCCAACTAGTAATATTTCAAAGTGTTAAATATAACTTACAAAGCGTAAGTGCTCTAGAAGCTTAAAAATATTACCAACCAAGGAGTTAGGAGCATGGTAGTACATACTTGTAATTCTAGCACACTAGAGGCTGAAGCTACACACGGAGGATCGTTGTGTGTTTTAAGTACCAGGCCAGCCAAGACTACATAACAAGATTCTGTCTCAACAGAAAAAATAAAAGTGGTTTTTCAAAAGTGTGCTTTGTATCAGGTTTGAGTTAAATCACCAGGTCGGGCACGATGAGAAATGACGACGGTTGTTTAAGGAAGTCACTCTCTGGCAAGCCCATAATCCATACCCTTGTACCCCATACCCATCAACTCCATGGGGCTTCTGAGCTTGAGAACCAAAGTGATACCTTTCCAATTAGACCTACAAGATAGTTACGTGCCTAGTAAGTACATGTGATGGCTATCTATCATTTCCATGACTGCTAGCAGCTATATGTTGAATTTAGATTAGCTATAGAGTGATTTGGGAACAAAATTCAAGTCCTCTACTGAAAGTGTCATTTAAAAGTCTGGCATCTGTGAGGATTCATCCTCAGCACAAGAGAAAGAAGGAAAGCACCCCTGGAAGCCGATAAGCATCAAGCACTCAGGCATATGTGTAATTTTATAAAGGATCAGACTAAGAATTTTTATTCTAGCTATCCAAAGCATCAATTATCAGTTCCACAGGATTCTTTTTCCTTTTGGGGGTATGCATCATATAAGGGGGTATGCATCATATAACAATGTACTTTGAAGCCTTCTTTTGAACTTAGGGATGATAGAGTCTTCCATTATTACACTAGTATTTTAATTTATCTCTCCACATGTATATGCCATTTATTTCCAGGTAATATCATAGGAAATCAGTTTACACACACACACACACACACACACANAATAATTCATTTTATTACCTACTCCTAAGTTACATGATGTGGAAATCAAGTAATCAGATTTTACATACAATTTTTGAATTCTGCCATTACCTGTCAGGTATGTTTGCTCATGAATCTCCGTGACACTCAAGAGCTCGGCATTCTGCTGTTTGCAGCTCTCCCTTGCCTGATGCCAGGTTAGGGCAGACTTGGAGTTTATTTGGTAAAGAATTCCGGTCAATGGATCTTTATTCCATAGCCTCTCACTGCCTTCAACTGTGAAAGAAGACACTCAGTGTGATGCATGAGAAATGCTTACAGAGAACAGCACATTCACAAACCATCCAGTTCCCATCATCACATCTTCGGTTGCTGGCCTTTTACTTATCTTTAAAGTCAACTGTAATTTCCTTGCTCCTGAGATGAAGAATAGATGTCTCATAGCCAACCACAGCTGGAGAGTTTCATGCGCCTAAGCTAAGAAAGAGACACAACTTCTCCCTGTTTTCCTGCTGGGACATTTGGGTTGGATGATGTAAGACATGAAGCAGATACAAGGGAAAAAATATCAAGACACCATTCAGTTTCTGGACCAGTGAATGAACCAGGTAAGGGAGAGGAAATAAGTGCATGGTTTCTTATGGCAAGCAGCTTTATTGTCTAGTTTGGTCTTTTAAGTAAGGCATGGGAAGAAATTCACAGACTCCTTTAGACAGGCTGGGAACACCTGAACCTGCCAGGCAGAGAATAAAGTGGCTTTCAGAGTTTCATTTTCTCATCACCATGAAGCATTCTATCTAGGTCCCGGCAATAGGACAGGCTAATTATCAGGCTTTCTTCCCATGGTTTAAAAAAAAGGAAACTGGCCACTTTCACTTATATTGGCCCTTTGATATTATAGGATTGTAAATATCTTTTATAAACTTAGTGGACTTTATTGAAGCCCAATAATATAGATAAATATTATTTATAGCCTTTCACATACAAGATATTTGAGAGTTAGCAAATAAAATGTTTTATGCCAGGAGAATATGTCCCTTTCTTGTTTCTTAATAACACAAAATTCTGCTTACAACCCTGGGAAAGACAGCATAACCTTTGCATTTACTTACAGGGAAAAGAAAAGAGATAATATAATTTTTAAAGTTTTCAAGAAAGTGATCAGCTTGTTAAATTGTCCATACCATCTCATGTATGGCATGATAATTCTTAACTCCAGATCTAATTGTGTTTCGTGTCTGATGAGGACGTGGCAATCAGAATGCTTTCAGTCCCCCACGCACCCTCCACCCTGGGCTTTGACATCTGTGGTAACACGACACATCAAAGAAGAAGGAAAAAATGTGTTAGAACTTGATTCGTGCAATGGCATAGAAATGTCCAAAGTTTCTTCTTGTTGATGGTGATGTTGTAGATGGAACCCAGGCCACTGCTGAAGGTAAGTGGGCACTGGACTACTGAGCTACACCCCAGAACTAAAACAACTAGAAAAATCACTGGATGCTTAAAGACAAATAAATTTCAATCAGTAATATAAAATGTTAGAATGATCTCATGTTTGACAAATTTAATGTTTGTGCAAATGAGACTTTCCAGTGAGATATATTTGGGTTTTATTTAAAGACAAACAATTTTAAAAAATATTTAATACTTATGAGTTTGCTTAGAATAAGGTAAAAGATGTAATTGTTGACTAAAGGAGGATATTTCCTTATTCGGAAATAGTCAAGAGGATGTAATGACCCCACCATGAACTGAAGTAATTCTTCATTTAAGTAAAGTTTCTCTTACATTTTAAATCAAAGGGTTAAAACGCACCTCTCGATGAACACACCAGTTTGCTGACTGTGCAGCTCCCCAGAGCTCCTCACAATAAACCAGGGAGGCTGATCCCAAAAGCCAAAGCTGCAACCTACGGACAGTTGGGAAAATGGGGTCTTTTCCTTTTCCTGTCCTCATGACATGTGAAAATGAGTGTCAAAACAGAAGGAAAACATTATAATAAACAGCCTAAAGGACAATGGGAGCATGTGTTTACTGGCACTAGGTCAGTGACCAATGCCTTTGTCCTGGATCAAACCTACTAGGCTTAAAGTTATTGTTAAATAACAAAATAATATAAAATAAAATTCTCCTTTGACTGACCCACAAAACGAAATTAAAATTTTAGGCAGATGGAAATAAAACAACTTTTGTATAGTTATTTTTCTTTCATATGTTTTATATCAGGACAGATATATCATTTGGCTTTGAATACACAGAATTAACAAGACTAAATAATATTGTATTGGATACACTGGGAATTCTATTCCCACACACATCCAAGGACATTAAAGTCCTTGTGTTACTGACTTCCCATTTGTTCTCCACACACTATCCATCACACACCCAACAAGTCTTTTATCAATACCACTTAAGGGAAGGATGCTGCATTTGGGACCATGAAGCACATATGCCCTAGAAAAATGGGGATGGATTTAGAAAGTATCACTCTTACTAAGTGAAGACAACTCTTCACTGGTTTAAAAGTAGGTACGCCACTTTTCCAGACAAAAAGATTTCTCACTCAAAACATTAGACAGCTGTAAACCTTAAATGGAAATCAAATTTCTAAATGTTGATAGAAGAGAGGTAAATATATCTACCTCCATCCAGCCTAGAGGATTGTACCTGTATGGACTCGAAGCCCGTGAACTTCAAGTGTTGTTATAAATACCTCTACCTCAGTCACGACCAGAGCGTGGTATCATTAAGGACTCGAAGCCTGTGACCTTCGTGAACTCTCACCAGATGCTGAATAGGCAATTACAATGCCATACAGAGTATGAACTCATTTACTTTTAACATGACGTTTGGGAATTATAAAGCCAAAAGGTCATGCAGGGACAAATTCTCAGAAATATGATATAGCTTGGCATTAAGAAATTTTGCTAAGTTTTACTGCCTTAGAATAGTAGCATAGTGAGACTCTGATGATGAATTTGTGGTCGTAGTGTTACCGCAGCTCAGATAATTCCACAGCAGTTCTGGACCCCACTAGAGTCTCCTCTCCGGCCCAGTTTCTTTATGGGGCAGCAGAAAACCAGGCCTGGGAGATGTGAGGAGGCATGCTGCAATAATCCAGCAATAAGTGTGACAGAGGTTGGAATACGTGACTTGCGCCTGACTGCAAGAAGGATGTTCAGAGAAGCAGAAGTAAAGCAAAGACTTCAACCTCTTCCTCCATCCTCAGCCCTAGCTCCGCCCTCAAGCTGTACCCACCCCCTCAACCCCACCTAAGACCTGTCACACACTTTTTTACAGATTCTTAAACAAGGACAGAACCACAGATTTCAAGTTCTGGTACTTGATGTGGTCTTGCTAGTTCTAGGAATACTTGAATTTCCATTTTTAAAGGACTTTGAAGCATAAATTACCCATTCCCCTGCATATCCAGATGAATCAAATGCCACCCTGTTGGGGCTTCACGGAAGTATCATTTCCACAGCTAGGAGCTCCAGCACATGCTGACACAAAACTTGGGAACCCTCAAATTCTCCCTCCACCAAACACATCTATCATGCCCTTTAAATTCTGGTTTCAACCTACGGCTTTATAGACCTAAAGCATTTGGGGTTTGGGAGAATGGGGTGCCCACCTCCAGCATTGTCTATATAATACTGTATACAGTATAATTCCCTAAAGTCTCAGCAAATTAGGGTGTTATTTCATACAAGGAATGTTGGGGCAATGGGGGTGCTATCTGATCTTCCTGCCAAAATCTAAATACAAAGAATGGTCTTCAGCCACAATGGTTCATTTTCTCCATGGTAAAATGGGAGCTATGGCGTCTGTAAGGGGTTAGAGTGGGATATTCTGGGATAATAAGTGTGAAAAAACTTGGGGGAACATGTTCTACATAAGGCCGAGGTACTACCACCTTGTTGTCATGGTGACTGTTCCAAGCATACCTTGGTCGGTTACTTACATTGCAATGGACAAAATCCAAACAGCTTGTCAGTGTCGTAGTCAGTGGTGGTTCCACACCACAGCCATCCATCTGAGCGCCCAGCGCTGGTGCAGTCTGCGTACCACTTGTTTTCAAACTTGAACGGAAATGCACAGATGGCTCCGTTTGCATTGCCCAGCAAGGAGTACATGGCTGTGGGGACACAGGGGTTTGCATTTA
Organism: Dicrostonyx torquatus; assembly: GCA_028555095.1. NCBI lineage: Eukaryota > Metazoa > Chordata > Mammalia > Rodentia > Cricetidae > Dicrostonyx > Dicrostonyx torquatus. The sequence goes on along the minus strand of JAQHUG010000023.1, from coordinate 2,020,043 downwards.
GGATGAAAGTGACACGTGTCTGTACGCTGACTTCACAAGGCATCCAGAGGGAGCTGCTCTCTCTCTTCCGATCTGCAGACCCTGGTCCCCTCTGCCTCTCCATAGTCCTTCGCTTGGCCCCAGTTGCAGCACGAACTTAGGAACAATTCTAGCTCCACCCCTTTCCCATCACTTTTTGGAACGGACTGTGTTCCTTTCTCTGAGGAAACAAGAGCAATGAGCTCTTGTGACACCAGCTTTAACCGCTGCCTTTCCTCCAAGGCAGGCAGATGCTAGCCTTCCTCTTGGCTAGAGGTATCGTCTCGGTAACTCTTTAGATTGGAAACAACCTTAAAGCTAGGGAGCTGGCAAAAAGTAAGAGTCAGAGTTTGGATCCTTGGAATCCATATAAATATGGACATGGAGCCGGGGTTCCAGAGCAAACCGGTTAACTAGACTCACCAAATCCGTGAGCGCCAGGTTCAAGTGAGAGAGCCTGACTCTGTCTAAGGTAGAGAGTGATGGGAGAAAACCCTTGCCATCAACCTCTGACGCACACATCTACATCTTTATACACAAACACACATACACACGGGCACACACAGAAAAAAAGCCATAGAGTCAAACCACAGGCAATGTTCAAATCCCCCTCCAACTACTTCTGAGCAAGTTAGACTCCACTTAGTGGGGGGGGGGCAGGGATAGGATCTGCAGAGTTCCCTAATCCATATCCAAAAAAGAAATCACTCAAAACCCTTAGACAGTATTCACAGTTAGTACCATTCTTTTTTAATTTATGAAATGTACTTACTTTGGGACAGAGTCTTGTTATTTAGCCTAGAGTGGCCTCAGACTCAATCCTCCTAGTTTCCTGCATGCTGAGATCACAAGCATGTGCCGCCACCAATCCCAACTACTTCTTTGCTGTTTCGTTTTGTTTTACCCATTATACTGATTTCATCTGAACTTGCTTTCAATTAGGCAAAAATTACTTTTTAGTTATTAATAATTTCAAAACACCATTCTAGCTTTAGTTCTGCTAAGATATACATTGAATCTTTATTAAGAGCACCTAAGATCATTTTACTCAGCAATCAGACATCTTTTTATGTTCAATAATTTGAAGTATGCAGCTTCCAAGCTAAAATGAAAATTCTATTTTGAAAAATTTTGGTACCAAGCCAGACCTCTGATTTCTGCTGCTTTTTCAAATTTCCCAGTTACATATTCTCCATTTTCTTCCTAGTTTTGTTTTTGCTCTATTGGTGTCTTGGGGAAAGGAGTTTGTTTTGTGTTGTATTGTTTTGTTTTGTTTTGTCTTGTTTGAGGCAAGGTTTTACTATGTAGTTCTGACATACCTGTAATTTTCTATGGAAAATAAACTGGTCTTGAACTCCCAGAGGTTGCCTGCCTGGGTGCTGAGATGAAAAGTGTGCCCAGCATACCTGCTGTGTCTTTACATCTATTACTATTGTGTTTTCTCTGACGACATTATATACATATATAATACATCATAGACAGTGAGGCACCGAGGGACTCTTTTCTTCCTTTTTTTAGTGAGGTTGAATGGAGCATGGTGTCAGGGTACACAAGGAAGTGAGAGGGCAACTTGTGGGAGAGGCTCTCGCCTTCTACCATGTAGGTTTAAGGAACTGAACTTAGTCATTGGGCTTGGCTGCAAGTGTCTTTACCACTGAACTGTCTCTCCAGCCCCAGGGCCATTCTTCACATCTTAAGTTTGCTTGAGGAACATGCTGGATTCAGTATGAATTGGGCCAACTCTCAGGGTCAAGCATGCCCTTCCCCTTCCCATAAAGAAAGTCCATGGGAACCACAGGGTCAGTGAACATTTCAGTAAGTCAGAGAATACATTCTCCTACTGGATTTGTAGATGCCAGTCAGAGGGAGCTCTTTTAAAAACAGATGTTCGGTTCAAAAGAGGTCCAAAGAACAAAACTCCACCCTGCCCACTTCACTAAAGAAGCATAAAACTGCCATCAAATTCATGCTCCCTTTAGGGCACAAATTTACAGATGATCCTTTAAATCATCCAAATCCACAATACTATTTTTCTAAAACAATCTCTAATATCAAGCAACTTTCTAATAATATGGTATCTTCAATTTTAACCTATATCATATTAAATCAATTTAAAGGTAACTCTGGAGCTGGAAAGATGACTCAGCAGTTAAAAGCAGGTAGCTTTCTTGCAGAGAACTCAAGAACTTTTGTCAGGTGGCTCACAACTGTCTCAACTCCAAGTCCATGGGATAAGACACCTCTTCAAGCCATACATACACACTCATACACACACATTCTCTCTCTCTCTCTCTCTCTCTCTCTCTCTCTCTCTCTCTCTCACACACACACACACACACACACACACACACACACGCATACACACGAAAGATCATCAAAGTAAAAGGTAGCTGGCGGGCCATCTATAAAACTATCATGCAATTCTTCATAAAAAATAATTCAAAGACTCCTGTGTCAGCCTTGTGCACTAACCTAGAATCTGGGTGTGGGACTGAGCTTGTAAACTGTACATTTAAACAGTCTTACCAAAAGTTTCTTAAACACATTAGTGTGATGATCGCTACCCTAAAAGTATTATGCACATTTGCCTCAAAACAACTGGCAGAACAGAAAGATAGTGACCGACTACTGTACTTTAAAATAAATAGGCTTGGTGGTACAGGACTGTAATCTCAGCTACTCAGGAGACTGAGGCAAGTTTAATGTTACCTGGGCTACAGAGTACATTCAAGGCCAGACTGGGCAACCTAGTGAGACCCTACCTCAAAATAAAAAGCAAAGCCTAAAAGAACTGAAAGCAGCTGGGTGTTGGTGATGCACGCCTTTAATCCCAGCACTCAGGAGGCAGAGGCAGGTGGATCTCTGTGAGTTCGCGGTCAGCCTGGTCTACAAGAGCTAGTTTCAGAAGAGGCACGAAAGCTATAGAGAAACCCTGTCTCTAGAAAAAAAAATTTAAAAATTAAAAAAGAACTAAAAGCAGAGCTCAGCAGGGAGCGTATGCCTAGAATGTGTGCGGCCTGAGATTTAATCCCCAGCACTGTGAAAAAAGAAGGAAACAGATAAGTTCAAAGAGATGACCTCTAACAGTATTATCCTCAAATTGAATTCCTCAACTTTACAATCGACCCCTTTTTGAATTTGACACAATCAAGTCTGAGCAAGCCTATCTTGCTCTTCGAGTTTTCTGTTGTGTTTCTCCTGGAAGGTGGCATTACTTGGCTTGCCTCTTTTGGAATTTCTAAGTTTTTATCATATTCAATAAATGCCTGGAAATAGCTCTTTTCTGAACTCCACCCTCAATGACTTCAATTTCTACTCTCATCTTCTCTTTAGATGGAGAGAAAGCACACAAATAACCTCTTTACAGGGAACTGGGTTCCTGGGCTGTATCACTGTGATAAGCAACGTCCAACCCGTCTCCGCAGCCCCAGCAGCAAAGTCATTTAGGAATAAGTTTTCCCTGTCCCCAAAGGCCTGTTCTTCTTCCAACCTTGAAGTTGTTTGAGATAATGCCTCACACTAGCCAAGTATCCACATGTGAAATGGGGTTGTGGCATCATCTGACTAAAGAGAGAAGCCTTTGTAAAAGGTTTGAGGCTCTTTTGAATTGTCTTGATTTGCTGTCTGATTCAAAGTGAATGAAATTTGACCAAGTCAAGGGGAGACTATCTTTCCTTTTGATTCTTTGATGGCTCAAGGAATTCACTTCAGATAGAGAAATTGCCCTCCCTGCTCATGCTGCCTTTCCCCACAGCAGGTGACTAAATATGTCCACTAATTCAGGAGCCAGTTCTTCAGTTTGAATAATCCAGAATGATTATTGTCTCTAAAGAGCACAGCGTGACAAAATAATCAGAAATACTCAGAGTTTCATTTCAGGTGATCTGAAGTAAAGAAGGTCCTTGGGATCATTTCTCCAGAGAGACCCTAACCTTACCCTGGAGGTAAGGAAAAGTCTTGTTAGAGTTAATGGGACAGTCTCATAATGTCAAACAGAAGGCTTTGGGTCAAAGACCACAATGAACTATTTCTGAAAACTATAACACATTGCTTAAAAGTAGGTAATATAAAAGTGCTCAAAGTCATATTTTCTATGTATTACCAATAACTAATGGTTATTAAGGACATTTTCTCACACTTACTCACCTTCAAGTCCATCTAGAACATAGAATAATTCAAAAGCTCACAGTGATGAGCACAGTAGGGCATGCTTATTTCCTTCAGTGTCACACGAGAAGACAGAAAGACAGTTGACATAAAGATGACACTCTCTGAGCCCTTACCTTCATACCCCCTTGAGCACAAATCATCTGTGGTTCCATAGACCTTCCATCTGCTCCACAAACCAGAACCCTTGTAAAGCTTGATATTCTTTTCTTGTCTGTTGCCATAATTAAAATATAACTCTGTGCCCTGGAGTCCAAAGAGCGTGTCATTTTTGCACTCCCATTTCTGAAATTCGCTTTTCGAGTCACAGGCATACAGAGTGACGGAGGCCCAGTCAGTTTTTGATGACACGCCCAAGCATAATTTGAAAGAGACACTCATAATCTGTGATTCCGATACCCAGCGGAATTTCTGGGATTCGGCTTCTGGGTTGCAACTTGAGGTCTGCACCGAGCTGGCACTGAGAGCATCCACACAGCGCTTGTGATCTTCATTATAGATTAAAAACTGCCTCGTGTCTGTTCAGAAAAATGAAAGAAAACATGATGATTAAGTATGTTTGCAAAATAAGGGAAATGTTTTAAGACAAAAGTTCCCAGACTTCTATTTCCCTAGAGAGGTATAATTCCTGGGAACTGGTGGAGGTAACTGTCTCGGGATGCTTCTCTCCCTCCTGGAAGCTGGATGGACAGACTTGAGGAGGGACCTGGTAGTAAATGAGTTTGGGTAGCTTTGGCTCATCTTACATAGCTGATCTGTGGTCAAGTGGGACTTCCTTTGGTGAAAAAAAATCAAGAAAACAGAATTGGTAAGCATAAATTTCCCTCTATGTGAATTCAAGTCAAGGTGTTTCTTTTCTATTTACTTTTAAAGACTATACAAGAAAAATAAAAGACTGGTATTTGACAGAAATATACACTAACCACTTCTTGTAACATTTTCCTAATTTTCTTCTATCTACTTTGTACAGTGTTTTTCCAAATGAGCTGGGAAGGTTGTAGGTTTCTGAGAATCTGAAAAACTGATCTCAGTTATTCTTAACCAAACCATTCTGGGGCTGAAGGGGGAAGGAGGAGGGAAAGCGGGAGAGGGAGTGGGAACACCAGCAATCCGGAGAGTCCCTCCCTACTTCCAGATCATTTTCAAATAGCAATTCTGTCTTCTGTTCTCAACTCCCCAGTGCAGCTGGCATTACCTACACTTTGAGGTCAAGTCTAGGACTTCTGACTTAAAGCCCATAATGAATCATGGCCTCAAAAGGCCATTGTCTCCTGACACACTTGCTCCTCTCTCCATCATGCCCACACTGGAGAAGACTCCCTACCTCTTCTCATCCATATTCCTAATTCTTGCCACTCTCTTTTGGGGTGCTACATGTCATCAATATGTCATATACTATAAATATTTTATATGTGCTTAATGTCATAAATACTGTATTACTATATGTTATAAATATGTCAAACTCCATAAAACACAGATCCAGAACATCGGCTACCATTTGCTCCTCTGGAGTCGACAACTGTCCCCTACATACGCCACACCTAAGTCACCTGTTAGTTGAGCTCCTTCCCACACCTGACTTTGTTGCTGCCCACGAGTTAGTACAACAAGGTAACTTACTTTACTTCCTCAAGAAAATTAAAATTTTTTAAAAGTAGGGTGTTTTGCTCATGGTAAAACACAGAAAATAAGAAAATAAAACATTTTTTAAAACTACTAAGAGAATTTACCATACACAAATGCTGGTCAACCTCCTCTCATTTAAGGCAGTCTGAGAATGTTCCATTTAGCTTAGCTCTTCCCTCGTGTTTTCCTAGCTGGTCATGCCCTCCACTTTTCCGAGCTGCTCTCGGTATAATCTCAGCAGTAATCACGCATTGATCTTTCACTTTAGATTCCAGCCATTTTGGTGTGACTACTGACTGGCCTTTTTTTTTTTAAAAAAAAAAAAAAAACCTTATTCAAAGAAAAAACAAACCAGGAGACAGTCATTCATTGATGGTGAAGGACAGGAAAGTCTGTACAGGGAGCATGGCCTCCCTTCAGAGAGTTTTACTTTTATGTACCGGGTTTTCATCTGTAGTCCACCTGAATCTCACTCTAGTTATAGTAGTGGTTTTGTGAATTGTCTAGTTAGGTTCCCACAGCTGTGATAAGACATCGTCACCAAAAGCAGCTTGGTGAGGAAAGTGTTGATCTCAGCTTACAACTCTTGGGTCACAGTCCATCATCCAGGAAAGGCAAGGTAGGAACCAGAGAAGCAACGCTTACTGGCTTGCTCCCTTCGTCTTGGTCTTGCTCAGGCTGCTTTCTACAACCCCAGTGATCTGGGCCTTCTCATATCAATCGTTAATCAAGAAAATGCCTTACAGACTTGCCTATAGGCAATCTGATGGAAGCAGTTCCTCAAATGAGGGTCCTCTTTCCAAATAATTCTAACCTATGTCAAGTTGGGAAAAGGGGAAAAAAAAAACAGCCAGGGCAGAAACCAACATCCAGCATTTTCTTTCTCAATGCTTCATCATGCACCCAGATTCACAAGCCTAAATCCACTAGTCACCCTAGCTTCCCAGGCTCTCTCTTCCTCTCCTCCTCCTCCTCCTCCTTCCCTCTCTCTCCCTTCCTGCCTCCCTCGTCCACCCCTACAGATTCTGGTGCAATCTGTAGGGAAGGTGAGGGAGAAGCACAACATCCATTCCCTCCTCTGTTCTCGTCTCTCTGATGTCACTGTCACCATCATGGTCCTGCTGTACTCTCAGCTCTTTCTGAAGTGGAATCATGGAGGCAGAGGACTTCTGATGACCCAGGATCCTTTGAGGAGATGACACTGACATGTCTCTAGACAGCAAAGCCTTCCCCCACATAATGGTTGTTGAATCCACTGAACCACGTGGAAGAGTGGGACTCTGTCTATTCCTGCTCTCTCCTTGGTGGATCGTCCTCTATGCGTTATTCTGGCGGAGTGCTTCTTGGTTTAGACAATGGTTTTGTTTCTTTTCTGTCTTAAGGGCTTGGGAGAAAACTTTGTTTCTAATTAAAAAGCTGGTTTGCTTACTTTTTTTGATTTTTTTTCGAGACAAGGTTTCTCTGTAGGTTTAGAGTCTGTCCTGGAACTCACTCTGTAGACCAGACTGGCCTCAAACTCACAGAGATGCACCTGTCTCTGCCTTCCCAGTGGCGTGCACCACCACCACCCAGCAAAAAGGGATGATTCGGTCGTTAAAGACTGGGCTCACAACCAAAAGGTTGATTTTCTAAGGGCAGAATTCCTTCAGGTCTGGAACCACTGAGCCCAGGAGGAAAGCACCTGACTTTCACAAAGCAGATTCCTCCACAGGGAGCCATCCAGCCCTGCCACCGCTCACCCTTGCTCCTCAGCATTCAGCCCACCATGAGGACCCTCACCAACACTTACCACCGCCAGCGCTGAGCCTTTCTGTTACTCAACACTCCTGGTTGGTTGCTATTTTAGCCACTTCATAGTCCCAGCTCAAGTGTCAGTCCCTCTATGAGCTGGCCACCCCCGCTCATTTTGCTCCTCTCTTTTCTTTATGATACCCACAACCTTCTTGCAGTATATGCTCTCCTTTTATTTGTGAGCTTTGTGGGAGTTGGGGATTTTTGACACAGGCTAACCTTGAATTCTCTATGGCACAGAGGCAGATCTTGAACTCCTGACCCTCCTGCCTTGATCTTCCAAGCACTGAGATAACAGGCAGGTACCACCCAACCTTATTCTCATTGTGTCAGCTTTTGCAATAATATAAACCCTGAGAAGGACCTGGCCTCTCTGGTTCAACACTACCATCTTTCTTCAGGAAACATAATTTTCCAATGAATTTTAGTTAAATGAATGACTGCTATAACTGCAGAGTTTTTACTCAGACAAGCTATTATTCAACAATGGATTCATGATTATATTATGGAACTATTTTACATGTGTGCTTTCCCTGCAAGCTTATTTTCCCCCAGACACATCTATAAGCAACTGGACTCCTGCAAAGAGTTGCTGAGTTGCTACTAAAATACACACTTATCTGTGCTTGTTCCTGTGCTTCTCCTTTGCCGCTAGGAGCGGAGCAAGTGGGATGTCGCTGCCATTGGACAATGCGAGGAAATGCTCGTTATCAAAACGTGCTGACAGAAACACACACTTGCTTCTCCCAACCGCTGGTGCAGTTTCTCTTTCAGCATTGTCCCTATCAAACGCATCTGGCTGAAAAAGCCACACATCTTCCTCCAAAAAGATGTTTAAAACCTTGCCCAAAAGTCAACATAGGGCATCGCTGCTGTTTCTAAGTACACCTGTGCATAAGTGCGACACATTTGTAAACATTCTAATTCTTGTCCATACAACTTACGCTTTTGTAACAGAAACGCCGCATAGGGACAGGACAGCTGGGTTCGTTTCCCTGCAATCTCACTATGGACCAGAATATCTGAAGACTTTATGTAATACTTACACACTTGGAACTTATAAACATTGCAGGACTCTCCTTTCGTCTTTATCTTTCTCACCTATTTTTCAGTGAATACTTGGCAAACGTCTCCTGTGCAGAGTGTTGCGCTAATGACAAGATGAAGAATTGAAAGACATTTGTTCCTTCCCCACACCAAGGAAACATGGCTGTTGTGGTCCTTTCAAGGACCAAAAGTAAGTAAATGTAAACATATACTTTGAAAATCAACAATAAGTTTCAATCCAATATCTCAGATAAAATAACAACAACAATAATAATAACAAGAGGGACCAAAGAGATGAGTGAAATGGGCAAAGTTGTCTGCATCCAAGTCTGACTCCCTGAGTTTGATCCCTGGGATCCATATGATGGAATGGAAGAATCGATTCCCACAAGTTGTCCTCTGACCTCAACCTAAATTCCAGGGCAAGCATGTGTGAGGCAGAAGACTAAGTATCCAATAAGGTGTGAGTTTTCTTCTAGGCATGTTTTCAAATGACTATAACATTAAACAAAGGAATTAATGTCAAAATCTACCAGCAAAGAAATATAGTCGTAAAGTGGGCATATTCAGAGATAGAAATAAATATAATACACTATATTCCCCTAATTCACTTTTAGATTTTCTCTGTCAAGTAAAATACTGACACTAACACACAGGAAAACTAGAAGACAGAGAAGTTGAATTAGAAGAGGATAGAAGAGAACTCTGTAATATATATGCATTGTCAGAACCCCCTTTATTTTTTCAACTTCTACAATGTTCCACACAAATCCCAAAATGTCAGGACTACATCTCTGCCCGGGGACATTTTATGACCAGGGTGTACACACTGGGCAGATCTGGCGGGTCAGAGAATCCCCATCTCCTATAAGGAGTGCATTCCCTGTGACTGACGGTGAGAAATAGAAGTCCCCCCCCCACCGCGCCATGCTGTAAATTCTGGAGGACAGTGGGGGTCCTATGGCAGTGTCACCAGACCTCCACTGCAAATCTGAGTTCCTCACAGTGGTCACCAACATAATGAAATGCTTTTCCTTCCCATCTCACTTCCCTATTTGCCTGGCTAGTGTTGCCTGAGATGGCTTCCCAATAAAATTTCAGCTATGCAATATCATCTTCTGCAAGACTCCAGACTGAGGCTAGACTGTGTCAACCTCAGGAAATGAAGTTGAAACCTACAGTGCCATGTCACCTCCCCAACACTAAGATCCAGCGGGAAATGCATACCACGCCCCTCAGCCACACAAAACTCTAGGCTGGAAGTGGGGGGAGAGGGGGGCGGTGGCTGGGGCTGAACAGCGGTGAAAGGACTCTTGTTTTATTCTTCACTTTGATTCTTTATTCATTCACTAGCACATCACAAAGATTACTAATTTATCTCACTCCCTGGGGTCACTCGGAAAGGCATAAATGTGGTAACATAATTGATTCTGAACTCAGAGGGAAAAAAAGAAGGCGAGACAACTGCTTGTACCCTTCTCATTTCTCTAAAAGGGTAACTTCTACACTTTCCCTATTACTAAGTCCCATCATAGAGGGAGGAGGCCTTCTCCACTGCCCCAGCTGTGTCCTGAAGCCATCCACTCAGGCTTTGCTGTCCCTTCAGGCTCCACTGTCTCCTAACCCATCAGCTTCCCAACAGTAGCCTGATCCCCAGCTTAGGGACAAACAAACACCTGCAGGTAAGAAATTGTCTCTGCATACTGTTTTTTCTACATACAGTCATACTGAATGGTTCACCTTGTATATCCACCACCCAGTATGCAGCCAGAGTTTTAGCACTTTGTCAGTAGAAAATGAAGAGTCCACTGTTCACGTGCTGTGTGACTTTGCTAAGTTTCTTAATTTCCTCTGCTTTCAATCTATTGAAGCGACAGCGAACCACAGCACCTACTGGGTCTGCAAGAGTAAATGAGACCATCTGAAGTGCCCAGAACAGCGCCTGAGGCAGGAATGACTCCATGAATGCTCATGCTCCTTCCTTATCAGGAGTGTGGTGAAAGCAGGCTTGAATGGGGTGTGAGACCGTCCAGAACAGAATGAAACTGGAAACAAACAAACAACAAAAAGAGCTGATGAAGCAGCTAGGCAAAGGGACAGCTGAGCAGAAAGACAGTGGAAGTTTGGAGCCGGTCATGTGGTCCACAAGGGGTATTTTGGAGGGTCTGTGGCATCCTGTGTTGCCGTAGTTAATCTCGTCATCTGTAAAATAGGGTTGATATTCCCGGAGAGAGTCGCTGGGAACCTCTAACTGATGTGCAGCAGGAAGAGAAATAGAATGGCACTCTTCCTTCAGAAACTTAGTAAATATTGATTCCCTTCTCCCCTCTTGGAAAGAAAAAAAAACTGTGGATGTAAATCCAAATATCTAAGACCACCTTTTACCATACTGTTCTTTTGAATCCCATATTTCTTTCCTGACCAGAACAGGCCGGCTGATAAATGATGTCACCTCTCAGCCTCAATGCCAGAAAGCAATACTCAGGAGCTAGGTGTCACTGGCTCACTGACCTCTGAAACCCACTTACTCTTCAAAGTCTAGTTGTTTTTTAGGTACTAAAACATGTGTCACTTCCCTTTCTGCTCTACATGAAACTACAGCCTCCGGTTCTATGTTATGCGTTGGTTCCATTAATTGTACACATTAGTACACGTATGTGTGTTATGTTTTATATAGTCATATATAGTTTTATATATATATAAAGCTATATGTATAGTGTATGCATGCTCCTATATGTATAGTATATACATGAATAGTATATACATATACTGTGTATAACTATATATAAAATGTTATATATAGTACATATGATAATTCTATGTGTGTGTCTATATATATTATATCTATAACACCTATAAATTAAAATTTAAAGTTATGCCCACAGAGTTTAGTGGGTGGAAGCACTTGCTACCAGTTCTGAGGACCTGAGTTTGATCACTGGGACCCGCAGGGTCGAAGGAATGAACCAAATCCTGAAAGTTGTCTTCTGACCTTCACATGAATGCCATGGCAAGACCAAGCCCACACACAGACTCAAACAGACATAATCAATAAATTATAATGTAATAAAAATCATGCTTAACTAATGTTAATCTAACCTACGTATCTGTTCCCAGGATAAGAAAAAACTTTCAGACATGACGTCTGAGGAATCTGTGGAAAAGATCACAGTAGCAAACAAATAGGAACATGGAGAATGGGGCTGGTTTTATTCCATGTTGAACTCAAGGAAATAAAGTTAAGCATCCAAGCTGCACCCGATGTGTTTAAAGTGAAATCAAAGTGTGCAAGGGTGACTGGCAGAATGGCTACTGCAAAAACATGACAGTTAGCGTCACTCCTTTCCTGGCATTAGATGGAGAAACTGAAGTAGGATACACTCGAAGGAAAATGTCCTAGCACGATGCCCATGTCAAAGTCACAACTGAGCTGCTTCCCTTCTAGATCCAGATATTTTTGTGTTACTCCAGGGCCTGTGATTTTCAATCCCTTACTGGGGGATTCTAGGCATGCACTCTGCTGTAGAGTTGTGCCCCACCCTCTTTTTACTGTTTGTTTATTTCAAAAAAAGTTTTATTGTATTTATTGCAGTTCTGTGTTGAGTACGCCATACAATTCATGTGGCGATCAGAAGCCATCCCACTATGTGGGTCCCAGGAATCAAATCCAAGTTGTCAGGCCTAGCCACAAACACCTCTACATTGAGCCATCTCTGGCCTAAGAGCTTGCTGTGTTTATCTTACTTGTGGTACCAATACACTAAGTCCCAAAGGGTAAGATCAGAAACTTGTTTAGTTGGCAGTCAATTAAAGGACAACTGAATTCTCAAGATCCCCTTTCCTAGTTCCCCATCACCTCACAAGACCCATAGGTTGATCGCCTTGCTACCCCATGACCCAAAACGTTTTCTTCATCCCCAAGGGAGCATCCCACCCCAGTATCACTTTCTACACCTGTGTGCTGATGCCACTGACAGGCTAGCTATGTTTTGTCCTCTTTGCTTCTGGCCTGCCTGCTGTCTCGAGTGCTATTGCTAGTGTTTAAGGCTCAGTACATATGTGTGGAGTCATAACCATAGTGGAGACATCGTGAGAGCTGTTGGGAACAGAATTTGGACTAAGCAGAGAAATATAGTTTGGTAGGTTTGGCTCATGGGCAATTGTGTGCTGGTTAAACTCAATAACTTGTTTGTAGGAGACCACAAAACATAAAACACTAGCTGATCCATGGTAGTTGCTGACCCCTCTTCCCAAGAGTAAATAATCTCATCGTAGTTCGTTTCCAACTACCGTCCTGAGGCCATGTAAGCAGAACTGGGAGGAGAAGCTAGCAACAACAGGGCACCTACCCAGATCTCAGAATACAGCAAAGCAGGGTGTCACATGATGGGAAGCCCAAGCTTCAAAAATGAGAGGAAGTTGTGGCATGAGAGAAAAGCCTCAGCATCATGAGTCGTTAGCGCAAGCGCTACCTTGGAAAGGTGACAGCAGTAGGTGTGGGCAGTCAAATGCCTAGCGCTGTTCAGCAGGTGGAAGCCAACCCAGGATGTCACTCACTTTCAACTCTTGCTCTTCCAGGCCCCCTTGATTCTTACCATAATATAAAACATGTGAGTGAGTTAGATAATCCTTGCTGTGACCTGCTCAATTGGGACTTCTAGAGAGTCCTGCAGGCTCTCACACTCCACACTCCCATATCTATGCTCTAGAGAGTCCTGCAGGCTCTCACACTC
>JAQHUG010000023.1:1975694-1991192 GCA_028555095.1 Dicrostonyx torquatus | reverse complement strand
GTGTGTGCACACTAGCACGTGGGTGTCCTACCCAGTTGTGCTGCTGTGTGTGCACACTAGCAAGTGGGTGTCCTACCCAGTTGTGCTCCTGTGTGTGCACGCTAGCACATGGGTGTCCTACCCAGTCGTGATGTTGTGTGTGCAAGTAGGGCACTAGCACGTGGGTGTCATACCCAGTTGTGCTGCTGTGTGTGCACACTAGCAAGTGGGTGTCAGGCAGAATGTTTCACTGAACCTAATGCTAACAGATTCAGCGAGACTGGATGGTCAGCAAATTTTAAAGATCCTCTTGTCTCCATTTTCCCAGCTCTGGGATTACAAGCCCCCGACTTTTTCTATATGAATTCTAGGGGTTTAAACTTGGGCTTGCCTACCTGCACAGCAAGCACACTGCCCACGGAGCCATCACCCCAGACCTCTCAAACATTTCTGATGTAAGGTTGGTGAATCTGTGGAAGCAGGAACCGTAGCTGGTGGGGAAGACAGGGCAACTGTATAGTCTGTGATGAAATGTAATCATGGGGGGGTCTCCAAATAACTACAGGAATCAAGGGGAGAGCTCATCTGACAGTGACAGATGCAGAAGGAACTTGACAGGAAGTGGGAATATCCTTCAGTTATCAGAAATGAAAAGTGCTGCTGAGAGACTGGAAACGCAGAATGGAGACGCGGTGGGGAGCTAACATTCTTTCTTCTGTGCATCAGGCACAAATCTAAGCTCTTTAGGGAGGAAAAAAACCCAACCATATGAAGAACATTGCTTTCTCCTTACAATGGTGAGTGAACTGAGATACAGAGAGATTAAGAGCTATTTCCAGTGTCACAAAATTTACAAGCAGAAAGAACAGAACTTGAGTCCCAGTCCCGTAAACACTATACAACAATCTCTGCTGTAGACATAGATTTAATAAAACCTTTGGGGTCAAGATTAATGTTTCAGACTTTATTCTGAGTTAGGTAGTAGGAACTTTAAAAAAAGGATCTGAGCAAGAGAAAAACCCACATAAAGGAGAAAAGAGATCAAAGAGGACCAGTGAGGTCAGCAAAGGCACAACTGACGGTAAGAGCTCAATTCTCCAGATAAAAAGAATTACTCAGAAAAAAAGCAGTATTACTCTTTCAAAGACTCTAAACTGTTTTCTCCAAGAGTAACACATTCTAAAGAAAACTAATCTATGATTCACACAGAACATTGTGGGGAACTACAGAAAATTAACTGTTGTTTTAATATTTCTTAAAAAAAAAAAAAACAGGAGGTCACAAAGCTTGTTTTAGAAGACAGGAGGAAAAGAAGGCAACACATTTGAGCGTGCGCCAAAGGATATAGCGGGCATTGTGATTTTAACACTACAGATTCCTTGAGGCAGGAAAGACAAACAGTAATGCCAACTAACAGATGATAAGGTGTGCCTCCTACCTCACAAGGCCCCTTCAAAGTAGGACTGAGGTCACTGCCCAAGAACATTGACTAGTGTGTGACCACTACAACAGCTATAGATGTGTTTAAAGACAAAAGAAAAAAATAGCTTAACAAAATTTTAAGCTAATTGGAGAAGAACAGAAAATCAAGAAGGTGAGCAAACAGTGAGAAGGAGTAACTGAAGCTTGCTACAGTGTGGCTGTGGGTAGCTTGGTGCCTATGGGGAAAGTCCACAAGTTTGAGAAATAGGGTGACACTGCTTTCTTAACAAAGTCATGAGATGATTCCTCGTATTTTCCCATCCTCACCGCAAAGAAAAGTGCACCCCAGTTAGAATATCAGGAATAGAGACAGCTTATACCCTCCAACAAGAGCTCACAGTGTGCACCAGCTCCCAGTTCTGTGATCAGCAGTCAGGGATTCATCGTGGGTTGTGCATTGGTCTTTGTAGGCATGTTTACAACACAGAAACTGGAAAGTACTATGAATCAGGGGCTGGGAGGTGGCTCTTAGCTAAAGTGTTTGCTATACAGGCAGGGCGACTTTAGATCCCAAGCACCCACATAAAGGATGTTGGGGAGGCAGAGACAGGAAAATCATGAGGGGTCACTGGCCAGTCAGTCTAGCTGAACTGGCAAGCACTAGATTTAATGAGAGACCCTGTCTTAAAAAAACAAAACTAGGTGGATGACTGAGGTAGACATCCTGGCATTGATTTCTGCTCTCCACATGTACACACACATGTGCCTATGCACCATCACACACATACACACATGCACACATACATATGAACATGTATACACACACAAACACAAAACTAGAAGTCAGCTTCCTCAGAGTTCTACCCTGGAGAGCAGCTGGTTAAACGTTGACCAACATAATATTGACTGCTTCCAAAACCATATGACATTTTCCCCGAAATGATGAAGGGGAGGAGGGAGAAAAGAAAGAGGTGGAAAAGGAGAAGAAGAGGAAGGCATGAGAGATGATGGCAATGAAGAAAAGGAGCAACAAGTCAAGGCAATGAGCCCACCATGGTTTTGGGAAGGGCTCATGAGCACACATTCCTAGCTGTGAAACAGCTGTGCCAATTCCATGCAACAGACGATGCACTGCTATTCAGAAAATTCAGAAAGCCCAGGATCCACTTTCAGTTCCCTGTTGAGCATTGCACGAGTCTGCTCGTAGAAGCATGCACCATCTCTGGGTTTCAGGCAGTGGGAGCTGTTAAAGGAATTCTTATCTGAGGATACAACTGGAAGGTTGGAGGTTTAAATGGGTCTAACACCGACCAAGAACTGCTGAAACCTGGTGCAACGGTGTTTGGGAAAACTGATCCCATTTTTGGATGTTGAAAAAGCTTCCAGATCAGAACTTCCTAGCCCCCAGCTTCTCGTGCAGGCTGTTCTGGCCTTCTTCCACAGTTAAAATAAGGTTGGAAAATAGGGGTGCCTTACTATGTATATAAACAGAAAAATCACAACAGTATACATTTATAGCATATGTATTTCTAAATATGTTTTATATATATATATAATGTAAAATAGAGTGCTGAGGATTTTTAAGTATTTTTAACCTTTGAAGGTGAAACACAGTATTTCCTGTATTATTGCAAATAATTGGGGGATTCAAGTGTCTCCATACAGACTAGAGTTAGAAATGCTGATAGGAGCCCCAGCTGAGTGACAAATGGTGACACACAGGAAAATGAACTCATTCCCTGTTTTCAGAGCACCCATCTCAGCTTTATTTACACATACTCAGTGGAGTCTGCTAGCACCGGGGAACAACGAGCCTCCTGGGAAAGAAACAACTCACAGTAAGGTAGAAACCAAAGCATGGTCCAAAAACAGCGCCCCTGACTCCACAGACAAAATCACTCAGGAGTCTTGCATAGTCTCTGTCAGTCAGATGGGTCTGAGCCCCTTCTTACACAGGCTGTAAGACAGACTCCTTTCTCAAGCCCTTGAGAACATCAGGAAAAGCTGGCACGGTGGTTCTGAGAATCTATGTAGCTCTACAGTGAGAGAAGATATGGCATGGGCTTGGACCCAGAAAAGCACGACAGCATAGTGCAGCATTTGCATAGCCCCACAGAACCCAGGAAGACCAGAAGGTTCCACCCGCAACAGCTGCCATTCACCGGACTGCAGAGGCCTCTCGGGTTCGAGCAGCACTGAGGGCCCTGGGAATGAAAGTGCTGCTGTGTTTACTCTTCAGATAGAAAGCAGCTTTTCCTCATGTCCCCCGGACAAACCATGCACACCCCGTGAAGTGGTGGAAGCAGAGCATGAGAAACGCCATATTCCCGGAGATAGGATCCCGCCTTCCACATGCACACAATATAAACAGAGAGCAAACGTGCTCATTGTGCAAACAGTCCCCCACTTGTCTAAGGTAAGGCCATGGAGACACGGAAACTCAATAGCCCAGGCCTGGCATCTTAATCTTGTCTCAGCTAATATAGCTGTGGAAAACAGGGCTTGCTATTTATCGTAAAGGAATACACACTGAATTCTTCATATCCCTTTACTCTTATCTCTCTGAAAATCTTAATATTTATTTTCAAGTTCAGAAGTCTTGTTTTATATGTTAAAATTGTTCGTGGCTCTTTGCCCACTGAAGACAAAAGTAAGCATTCTGTAACACACTATTAAAAGCATCTAAGGCTGAAGCTGTGGAGATGGCTCAGGGGGTACAGCACTTGTTTGCAGGCATTAGGACCTGAATTTGACCAACACCAACATATAAATCTAGGGAAGGGTTGGCACATGCTAATATTCATACTGGGAAGGCGGAGGCAGGCAGATCCCTGGGAGTTCCTGACAAGCCAGCCTAGCCCATTAGTGAGCCCCAAGCCAGGAAAAAGCCGGGTCTCAAAATTCAAGGTGAACAGTTCCTAAGGACCAACAGAGAAGACTGAATTCTGGCCTCCAGACGTGTGTGTGTGTGTGTGTGTGTGTGTGTGTGTGTGTGTGCGCGCGTGCATGCGCACACACTGTTCAGCCAACCTAATCAAATAGAGCTTAAACTCAAGGCGATTTGGCACTGATGCCCTGTGTCTGCTGGCATGAGGCTGATGCTTGGAGCATTTGGGGACCTGTCCATGTGGTCTGATACTGATACTGAGATCATTAGGAGACAAAATCCGAAATGTCACTCCATAGTCCTGGAAATGGTCACTAATTTCTCCAGAAAAGGAAAATAGAAATCCTAGAACTCTAGTGTTCTGAAACTTCCTTCTCTGTAGCAAACGGACAGCAAGGAAGGAAACAGACTCATTCTTGGCATAGCCCTGAACACAGTGTTCTTCAGACTCAGTCCCAAGCAATTGCAAAACCACACATCATAGAAACCCAGCTCACACTGAATGTGTGCATGTTGTTTAATAAGCTGTTCCTTAAGAAGAAGCAAAGAGGAACTCAAAATGACACTTTATTCAGGAACAAAAGTGTCCTGTGCCCCTTCCTGTATGCAGGGGTTTAATACATATACACAATCTATTGTGATTATATTCACCCCATTGCCCTACTCCTTCCCTTGGACACCATTCTTCTTTCCTGAATCCCCACTGGCTGGACCAGTACAGAAAATGACACCTCTTTTCACTTTGCTTCTTTCAACCTCAATATAAAACCACATACTCTATATTCAATTTAGTTAAGGTGGGATGAGCTGCATTCTAAAGAAATTTGGGAGGTAATCAAGTCCTTTGGATTTGGATCTAGTCCCTCAGAGTTGAAGTGGTATTTGCCATAGTCCCTACTACTCCCTGTCTCCAGGCAGTCTCATCAGAGTAGACACTCAGTGATCTGGGGCGCTTGAAAAAGGTTGCAGGTGGCAGAGAGTGTCTGCCTGTGTTTGGATCAGTGAGTACTCTCAATTTTTAAATTTATTTTTTCTTTTTTTTTAAATTTATTTTTTCATACACTACATTTTGATTATAATCTTTCTCCTCCCCCAGCTCCTCCCAGTTCCTCTCCACTCAACTTCATGTTCTTTCTTCCTCTCAACCCCCCAAAAAACAAAAATTAAAAGTAAATAAACAACCAAAAAAACCCAATAAGACAAAGTAACATAAAACAAAACATGCACAATAAATATGTGTTAGCCAATTACTCCTTGGCACAGGACCGGCCCTCAAGAGTAGCTGAGATACCCAATGGCACTCGATTAGAGAAAAAGAAAACACTTGGCTTTTCAGAGGGTACCAAACACAAAGAGCTTCCTGTGTGGGAGTGGGACTTTGTGTCCACTTCCCCTTCTCAGTTCTGGGATTTTGTCTGGTTTGAACCTGTGAAGGTCTCGGGCGTGCTGTCACAATTCCTGTGGGTTCCCTTGCGCATCAGCCCTGTTGTGTCTGGATGACACTGCCACCATCTCTAGCACTTGTGATATTTCTGCATCCTCTTTGGCAGAGATCCCTGAGCCCTGAAGGAAGAGGACCAGCAAACACCACTTAGGGTGTTTTTTATTTTGTTGTATTTCTATATAGTCCATGCTGGCTGTCTTCCTGCCTCACTATCCAAGTGGTGGGAGTATAGCATGCAACATGCATACGAAGTTTGAAGAGACTCTCTTGGGGATTTGACTTTTAAGGCCCCTCATATATGTTAACAGGTGGCTTTGGGTTCAGCACAAATAAAAGTTCCACATGCATTACCATTGTCATTCAGTTAAGAATTTATGTTTGGGGGCTGGGGATTTAGTTTGGTGGTAGAACATGTGGTTAGTATATACAAGGACATAGGTTCACTCTATAGCATGAAAGGAGAAAGAGGAGTTTAAGGAGAAGAGTGGGGAAGGAGAGGTGGGAATTACATTTTGATAAACACTATCGGGAAGACAGCCCAGAGGAAGGGTTCCTTTCTTCCTTCCCTCCCTGCTCTACAGACTTCTGAAGCTGGATCAGTTCGGCCATTCCACCTTTTCTACAGCTGACATGCAGATTTCTCAGCATTGCTGAACAAAGTCGCATGCGGTTAATTAGAAGCAAAAAAAATTCATTCATTCCACATTGTTCCCAACAAGTTGCTCATGACCCTGTTAATCTCTCCCTTGCCTGCATCACCCCTGTTCCCCCTAACATAAGCCCAGGGCTCCCCTAATTGCACACTCCCCCTCCAACCATCTCTGCTGTCTGTTCTCCACACTAAGTGTGCATTCTATTTCATGAGGAAGCTGTGACAACACCGCTGTCGGTTACCCCTGGATTATTCCTCCCTTTTCTTATTTTCCCAGTTGAAAGCCACCTAGGAGGCTTTAAAAATCACTAGTCCTGTGTATAAACATTAAATAACAGAATAATACACAGCCTCTAAAACAACTGGATGCAGCCTGGGTTTCAACAACAAAAGACCCCTTAATTGATTCTAATAGCTGGGGATGAGTACAACTGTTCTTAATTCAAGACACACAGTGACTCATCCGGTGCGGTTTTCCATTTAACAATCTACAAGTGTACAGTCTAGCCCCAAAAGCTCTAGGCCAGTCACTTGAGTACTTAGCTCTAATATCTTTAATGTACTCTATTAAGGAACTTATTTTAATTGTATGTGGTGTGTGTGTGTGTGTGTGTGTGTGTGTGTGTGTGTAGTATATACATGTGTGCAGAGCACAGAGCAGGATACTGAGTATCTATTACACTCAGCCTAAGTCCCCTCAATCAGAGTTTCGCACTGAATCTGAAGTTGGCTGGCTGACAGCCATTAACCTCCAAGATCCCCCTGTCTCATAGGCCACAGTACTGTAGTTACAGACACATGAGGAGCCTCCCTGACACACAAACACACGAACAGCCATGACCAGCTCTTTATGTGGGTGCTGGGGATTTGAAGTCATATGGCCTTGCATAGGAAGCAAGTGTTCTTACCTACTGGGCTATATCCCCAACTCCTGTAGGTGATTTTATATGCTACATCCATCAGAAAAGTAGAAATAGAAGAGGCATAAGTTGAAAACCTCTACTGATTCAAGTAAACTAATATACTATCTTAATTTATTAACTATTTATGAATTAGCTAATTTGTATCCTATACAGAATTCAATAGACAGGGTCTTCCTATGTAGCAAAGACTGATATGCAACTTAGGATTCTCCTGCCTGAGAAAGTAGAGTACTAGGATTGCAAGGGTGGCCATCAGGCCCAGCTTCCACTTTTCCTCATTAGACTTCATCAGACTTAATTTTCATGTAAAGAAAAAGAAGACTTTTAACCATAATGACAAAGACCAAACCAATAAGAAAAAATTGGTAGCCTGAACCAAGAAAAAAATAAAAATTCTTTCTATCAGACCCACCATGGCAAGATTGAAAGGCACTGATGCTGTAGTTAAGGCAGGCAGAGCTTAGCTTCCCTAACATTCATGTCATAACCACCCAGTGCGAAAAAATCGTATTTCATTACTAAGAACTAAGAGTTACCAATGAAATAAAACTATGCTGACTGGCACAATAATTTTAACTAATGTAAACTCTGAAAGTCATATGATACATTTTGCCTCTGGAATTGGCAAAAAACAGAATAAAAGACAAAGTCGAGAAGGCAAGCGTGTGTGCTGGTCCTGCCTCTTAGGAACTGAATTAGAGCGTTAGGAGAGAGAGCGATTTGGCTACACATATTAAAAGTCTTGCAATCTTATGTGGACCTTGAGTCAGAAATCCACACAGGAGCGTGTGACCTAAAGAAATATTCACCTGAGCTACTGAGGTCCCGGCAGGGCTTAGCCCAGGGCTGTAAGTCAAAAAGAAGGCACGAAGGAGCTGGACTAGGGCCCTTGTGAGCAGATTTATTTGAAAACCTTACCCTGCTAACATCATACCTGGCACCACTTTCGCTCTGCAGAGCGCTGAGGTTTTCCACTCAAAGAGCTGACCTCATCTCCAGCAAGCCTCTGAGTATGCAGAAAGCTCAAATGCAGCCCAGCCACTATTGCCACACACCGCCCTGGCGTACCATCTCTTCTACATTTCCCTGTGAGCCGCCAGCCTGTAGTAGTCCCTGTCTTCTGGCAACACGGTTGCCAAGGAGTCTGGGCATGAACAGATACTCCGGGTCTTCTGAGGACACTATGCAGTCATCACCCTGATATCTTTAGGCTACAGTCCAGAGGTGCTTAACTCTTTCCATTCCCAGCTTCCGTTTGCCCATTCACCTCCCTGAGAGCCTTCTAATTCCCCCACACAGTGCAGGGTCCCTTTAAATCAGGTCACTTGCACTGCACTACACATGTGCTCTGCCCTTAATGTGTCTTCTCCTTCCTGAGTCAAACATTGCTTGACTTGCTCTAGCCATGCCCCTGTCCTTCTGTAACTGCAATGCCTGTAATAGAAAGATTTTTAAAAAGAATAAATCACAAATATAGGTGCCCAACAAGAGGAGACTTAAATGCAATGTAAGTCATTAATATAATGGAGAATTTTTGACCAATAAAAATGGTGATTTCATTGATAAAAATAACATCAATAACAAGTCCACTATACACTGTAGGAGAAAATCACAAAATAAGTTGCTTTAACTGAATACGTAACAAGAGCCCATCAATCATAAATCTCTAATTTGTATCATATAGTTACAGTTGGTTAATTTGTTTTCCTTTTTAGGACCTTTATATTATAACCTCTTTAAATGAATATATATTGTTTTTGAAAAATAAAGTCAAAATGAAAGATTCAAAATACTGTAATGAAAAAGTTGCGTGGTTTTTTAGAGCACTGTGCCTCAACCCTGCGTATTCCATCGGGATAGGCTTGCTGGGCCTACAGGCTGAGTAGGCGTAGGTTCTGAGCATCAGGAGTCACAGTGAGGCTTTGTGTGAGGCTCCTTCTGCCTTTAGATGATACAGAGCCATGCTTTCCTGGGGGCCAGGTCTAGAGTGAGCAGGCTGCTTCAGTCGCGGCACTGCCCTGCAGGAGGCTCGGAACAAGCTCCTGGATTAGTGATCTTCAACCTTTGGCAGAAAAACCTGTTATCTCCAGACAGAACTTTATGTAAAACATCTCCTAAACAAAAGTCCTGTTGTCTGGCTGAAGCAGGTACCACCCGCGACTGAGACCTTTGATCTTATTAAAACTCCTTCACTTCCTTCTCCAAGTCCTCTCCCCCAGAGTTTACATGGCAGCTCTTGAAGCTATTTTGCAGGTTTACAAAGTGACAAATTGACAGACTAGTCATAGATGGCTTTAAGAAGGCAGCTTCTATTCCAGTAAAAGGTCTGTTGACTGATGGTGTGACATCGAACCGAGTTGCTTTTACTTCTGGAACACGCCCATGGGTTACATGCATTCTTGACTTCCTTCATGTCCAAACATGGTCAATGGAGAAAGATTCCTCTCTGCACACCTACAAACCTGCAAAACTCAGACCTCTCCCTTGGTCTCTGTTGCCCTCTAGCCCCTTATATGCCCTGAGTGTTCCTTCACCTGTAGTTCAACATGGTATTTACACACAGACCCTATAGCACTTTAACAATATGCTCTTAACGTTTTGTAACATGGGTTCCAAACTAGACTACAAACTCTACTTAGCTGAGCTCTGCTGATAGAACTAAAAACTCCCACTTAGTCATTGACATTATTGTGTTTATGCCTGCATCTTCCTGTTTCTATGGGGTTGAGAGATCTTGATAGAGACGGGGAGGAATCAAATGATATATATCATTAGGATTCAGGTGATGGAATACCTATTATAAATCCTGAAGTAAGTAGACTCATGACTCCTCTAAAAAAGTTACTTCAAATGAAATCTGACTCTACTAGATCCAGTTTCCGGTCTATTGGTAGGAGAGAACAGTGTGTTATCCAGCGAAAAATAATGGGCATTACTTGAAATCCCTGAAGCCCAGGCAATGTAGCACCTGTACATTCTACAGCCAAAGGGCCGTGTTTCCAAACAAAACTTCCCATCCTCTGTTTGCAGCTTCTCCAGAAAAGTAAACTTTGTTGGAAGAAGTCAGTATTCCAGCTGGCAGGAAAAGAGACAATCTACCCAAAGTACAGAAAGCACACCAAGGCTCACTGCAGACGCTAAGCACAGGGCTAACCATGTTTGGAGCTGAGCAGGGTAAGCAACCACACGTCAAAGACAGTTATGCTAAAAGTGGGACTTCTGGAACAGTCACTAGGCTGAAGAGACAGACAGGAACACAGGAGACTCAGGAGTTGGGGTCTGAAATGAGAACAAGAACAAGATGGACACTGAAAGCAAGGTAGAAGTGGTTGATATTCAGCTATCTGGACCCACAGGTAAGAGCACAAAAGAATCAGCATGCGTCGTCTCTTAAAGTAGGAGCAAGAACAAGATGGCAGAGGATGAGGAAGTAGAAGTACGGTCATTACTAAGAGAGCCAGCTAGAAATGAGCGCTTTGGGCTATTTATTGCATTCTTGTCATTTGTTATCATGTGCCTGCAGACTACTCCCATGGGGTTTGTTTTAGGTGCAACTCTACACTTAGAAAGCATGCTGCCTTATCATTGGACACCCCAGCATTCTCACTGGTGCATACCTGTAATTAAAGCCTCGGGTGATGGGTGCAAGAAGATTAGGAGCTAAAGGTCAGCATGGATTACACAGCTAGCCTGCCTTTGCAAAAATGATTTTTAAAACCAGTGTGTTTAAGCAGTAAGTTTCAGAGGATAAAGGAAAGTATACTATTGACTCAAAAGTCATGGGATTTATTGTACTAATAAGTATACCAAAATGAAGGTAGAAGTATCTGAGTTCAAAATCCACATAAATATTAAATATATGTGACATTAATGTTTGTAAAGGCATTTTGAACAAGTTCTAACTTTTAAAGTGTGATTTTATTATTGAATTGCAGAGCTATTACAATATATTTTAGTCAACCCTCTTAAGTTTGGGCAGAAAGGGGCTGGGGGAGGGTCTCAACTAAGAAGCATAGGGCTTTGTTCTGTTCTAGTCCCCTTCCCAAGACTGCTTTGAAAGCTTTTAATTAGTTTTATCACTGTTGGATACAGAATGTAGATTCCAATCATCACCATAGACAATAAGGTGCCATTAACTTGTACTAAAAAAAAAAAAAAATGTAGGTGCATTTAAAAAAAAAAAAAAGAACCTTCATTTGGGCAGAAAATTCACACCAATATGCAAAATGTAGAGTCCTCAGGAATAGAAAATCTGAAAACAGATCTGCAGCTTTAAGGAACTAGAGATGTCCCAAATGCTTAACATAAAGACACTTGGGTTTAGAGGGAGGCTGGAGCTTGGGAGTACTTTTCCTCAGCAGGCGGCCCCTGGATTACTATTGAATTGTCACCAGCATAATTTTGAACATAATGGCACACAATCTTCTACCCAAGGACAAAGTGTAAGATGAAAGACTCTGCTTTCCTGGTGGCATATAGGACAATCTACCTTTCAATGTCCTGAGCAAGAGTGACTCCACAATGGTTCTATGTGGTCTGTAAATGGCTGGCTGTCTCTGCTGTTAACCTTGTCACTGTGAAGCTTACTCCATCCACCTGTTGCAGGATGGTCTCCCAGTATCTGCTCATTTCAAGCATATTTTCGCAACAGAAGTTGATTTTTATAATACAGCATATTAGTCGTTACAGGCAGAGTTTCTCTGTGTCCCAGCAGCCCCTTCATAATAACCACACTAAGCCTTAATATTAATTATAAATGCTCAGTCAATAGCTCAGGCTTGTTACTAATTGGCTCTTACAACTTAACCCATTTTATTCATTTACGTGCTGCCCCATAGCCCGTGGCTTTTACCTCTATCCCATTTTGTGTGTCTGGCTTGTTCTCTGTCTAACTGGTGACTCCTCTGACTCTGCTCTTCCTTATCCGATCATTCTCAGTTGGGCTTTCCCACCTAATTTTATCCTGTTCAGATACTGGCCAGTCAGCTTGTTTATTAAACCAATCCTAGCGATATATGTTCCCACAGTGTACAGAAGGATTATTCCACAGCAAATCATATTTTAGCACATGAAATAAATAGAACTGAAAAGATTTTATGTCTGAACAAAGAGTAATCAACTAATGAGATACATTGTTAAAGGCCAATCTATATTTAATTTCAACTTTTCACTTAGTAGGAATATTATTTGTCTCTGTTTTACTAATGTGAACATTTGCCGTTTTTATAATCCATAATTGGCAATTCTCTAAGACATAAGTAGGATTTAAGCTATTATACTCATTCATGTAGCAAATGTATTCAAACAAAGTGACTTTTTTGTTACTTTCATTGTTTGTTTTTTGAGAAAGGATCTGGCTATGTAGCTCAGACTGATTTTCAACTCTTTATCCTCCTACCTCAGCTGAGAACATAGGTGTGTGCCATCAAACCAGGTTTAATTTTATTTTATTCTTTAAAATTTAAGGATTTAAGAACATTTCTAAAATAATATATCAAGTATAATAAAGCAAGTACTAAGCCTTAATGGTATTAAATATTTGATTATTTTACAAAACTATAGGCACTACCAATATACAAATAAGTAATAGTGACTAATATCAAAGTATGTTTTAAAATATTTATGTCTAGGTATCTTCATTTTCAGTCTTCTCTCAGTGGTGTTACCCCTAAGAAACATTGTCATTAATTGTTCATTAAGCAACAGGATAGCAGAAAGATAAAAGATAAGTAAAAGGCTACTTACTCATCTGACGCCCTCTTAGAGGATATATCCTGAGTCTCTCAATAATGTCAACCACAATCAGAGACAATAGAATCAGAGACACTGGCAGGTCAAGCAAGGGGTCAGACAGTGAAACTGGAACTGGTCTGCTGGCATTCTTTTGAACCTGTTTTCAGAGAGTTGTTTAAGCATATTTAATTAGTTTGCTTTATTTGTTCTAAATTCTGTCAATAGTCTGCAGACAGTACTAAATTTATCATAAATATATTTACTGAAAAATTGAAGCTCTGTTTTTATCTTCTCGGGTTTTAAACACGAGGCTTTGAACCATTTCTAAATATGCAAGAGGTTTCACACAAGTGGAATCATTTTTTATTAAAACTAAAGCCCCCAGATGCATGCAAAAATACAACAATTAAAGATTGTGCGTACAGCTTAGTTGGTAAAACACTCACGTGGCATCCATGAGGCCCTGAATTTGATCCTCATTCAGTATGTGTGTGTGTGTGTGTGCGCGTGTGTGTGTGTGTGTGTGTGTGTGTGTATCTTAGTGTGTCTGTGCCTATGTCTGGGTGTCTGTGTTTCTGCCTGCGTGTGGATGTGGTAGCTTGAAAGAAAACAGCCCCCAAAGGGAGTGATACTAACAGGAGGTGTGGCCTTGTTAGAGGAAGTGTGTCACTGTGGAGGTGGGCTTTGGGGTCTCTTTGGCTTATGCTTCTCTCAGTGTGACACTTAAACCATTTCCTGTTGCTTGCAAGATGTAGGACTCTACTTCTCTAGCACCATGTCTGCCTGCATGCTGCCATGCTCCCCGCCATGATGACAGTGGACTGAACCTCTAAAACTGTAAGCCAGCCACCCCAATTAAATGTTTTTCTTATAAGGGTTACCATGGTCATGGTCTTCACAGTAGTAGAAGTCCTAAGACACAGTATGTCTGTGTGAATGTGTATGTGTGTATGTGTCTGTGTGTGTGTGTGTGTGTATATGTCTGTGTCTCTCTGTGTATGCATGTATATATATATATATATATATATATATATATATATATATATATATATGTAAGTGTGTCTGTGTGTTTTCTCAGTAAAGGTGAAATAGACCACTCCCTCCAACTCTACTGCTAAACAGAGCCCTGAAAGTACCAGGAAAGCTCGACTAAGCTTTCTTCTTCACCTGTTTATGGCATCTATAAACAACACAACCAAACACGCTCAGGTGCATCATATTTATTCTTGGTGAAACATTGGAAGTTTTCTCTCAAACAAGACAAAGATACCTTTGTAACCAATGCTAGTCAACTTGTCTTGGATATCTCAGAGACTCTAATAAATCAAGGAAAAAAATAATAAACTTTACCAAAAAACAAAGAAAAATTGAACATCGTTCATAAACTATATAAACATATATGAAAATGCTTCCAAATGAATGTATTCTTCCTAACTACTAATGACAAAAAAAATGAGATTTTTTTTTTCTAAAATAAAACCATTAACTGCAACTTCAATCAGCATGACAATTATAAAGTGTATTCTAAAACGCTTGTGGAAGTAAAAAGGGCAGAAGTTATAGATGGAAAGGAAGGTAGAACGATTTGCTCTCCGGGTTCTGTACAACACTTATAAAGCTATAGAACACGTGGTGAGGCGTGAGTTAGCACAGCACAGACAGCTAGGCAAAGTGGCAGCACTAAACGCTTGGGGACAGGTCAAACACATGAACACCTGCCTTATAACAAAGAGGACTCTGTTGAAGCAGACAAAGGAGTTTTTAAAACATGGTTCTCTGCTCAATAGAAAAAAAACTTGACCCACCCCTGTACAACATAACAAACAAAGTCAGACTGTGGATCTAAAAGAAGGGGAAAAATACATTTTCCAAAAGATGAGATAAGTTCATGATAAGATAAGCTTTTTAGGACTTTGCAGTTTAGATTCATAAACCCTAATTCTTTCACCAGAAGCATTTTACACAAATGAAAGAAGCTGATAAAGCAGGCTGTTTCAAAGCAAAAAGCTTCTTATCAAAAGACATCAGTAAAAGTGTGAAGGCAAGTCCCAGGGTGAACATATTTATGGTACCTACATTTTAAAAGAGTTGTAATTTGAATGTGTAAACAGCACTTTCAAATCGAATTTTTCAAATAGTTTTTTTTAATTTTTTGAGATTATAATGTAATTACATCATTTCTCTTTCCCTTTCCTCCCTCCAAACTCTTCCACGTTACTCTCCACTTTGCTCTCTTTTAAATTTATGGCCTTTTCCCTGTCAATGTTTTTTCCCCCTTTCTGCATCTGTGTTTGTGTTCCTAAATACATAAATGAACTTGTATAATGATATTTTATTTGTCTTATAAATAAAGCTTGCCTGAAGATCAGAAGGTAAAACTAAGCCCCTGAAAGCCAGGCAGTGGTGTCACACACCTTTAATCCCAGGATTTGGGAGAGACAGACAGATGGATCTCGTG
>JAQHUG010000023.1:1964677-1974699 GCA_028555095.1 Dicrostonyx torquatus | reverse complement strand
TTTTTTAAAAGGGAACAACAGTGATAGAACTGAGAACGCAGCTCAGTGCTAGACGCTTGCCTGCTACGCTCAGCCCCAGGTTCAATCCTCACTAGAGCAGCAGCAGCAACAACAACAACACAATGGAACTGTATAACTAAAGTGCAAACTGCAGCTTTGGGCTAGGCTGGCAAACCTTGGGTGTGCTTAGCACCCAAGCTTCAATCCCAACACCATAAATAAGTAATAAGTAAATTGCAATAGCTCTTAAGATGAAATGCCTGAGTCTATAG
This sequence comes from Dicrostonyx torquatus, assembly GCA_028555095.1. Classification (NCBI taxonomy): domain Eukaryota; kingdom Metazoa; phylum Chordata; class Mammalia; order Rodentia; family Cricetidae; genus Dicrostonyx; species Dicrostonyx torquatus. Next base: position 1,974,427 of record JAQHUG010000023.1, on the reverse strand, counting down.
CAATGAAAATATGTGAACCTACAGCTAGACATAAAAGTATAAATGGCCTTCACATCATACTTTTGAATAAGATAGAAGGCATACATTATAACCATAATAAATGTGGTTAGAATTTGACTCCCCCTAACAGAAAACTCAAAATATAGGTAAATGGCTCTGTTGTAGAAGTCATGGTCAAAGTGATCTTGTGAGGGAGGGAAGGAGGAAAGGGAGACAGAGCCTGTGGGGCTGCAGCTGCTCAGGCTGCATTTCTTGACCTGAGTGGTGTTGGCACAAGGATCTGTTTTCTGACATTCCATACACTTATGCTTCAAGCACTTTAATGGAAATTTAATAAAAAGAGGAGAGGTAACTATACAATGGATGAGACTTCTTAGTAAATAATGAAAAATAGCTACCATATCCCAGATATGCCATCATTTTATGAACTGAAATTAGAACTTCTGGGAATGCCTCCGCAGCTCCCTCCCCCCAAGCTGATGATGCTGTCCTCTTTCCCAACACCTTGCAAGTGGATGACGTCATTGGTAAGGCCTTTGCTGACTTCCTTGGAAAGTGAGGCTGTTTCACACTGTGAAGTTTCCAATCATTCTGTCCTATGGTCTGGTTGTCTCCTGGAAACCTATTGGAGCTCTATTTTATTGAAACACAAGACTATCAGCATAATTAACATGTGTAAAATATTTATCAGTGGGTAACTTACCAAAGATAACTGTATAAGACAGTAGATTGCCTGAGTTTTTTATTCTCTGTGGCTTTGAAATATACTCTTGTGTCATATATGTAAGTACAGAAGTAATATATATTTTAAAATGCCAAACTATCCCTCAAATCACAGAGGTAATAATTATCTTACAATAAGGATTATACATATATGTACATATATTTCAATTTGGAGGAAGATTGGATTGGGATAAACTTTGGAAATGTTTTGGGCGTATTACTTCTTGAGAATCAAAACCACGGCATTTTAAGACCATGGCATCCCGCAGTAGAAGAAATGAAAAATTGCATACCTCGGTGGCCGCTATGGAAAAGCTGAAGCTGGGAAGAGTGGTGAGCAGCACACACATCATCAGAACAGGTCTCCTAGCAAAGGAGAAAAAAATAAGCAACAGCAATAACAGCACATTGGCAGTTCCTGTTATAGGTCGCTGACTTCCTAGTTCCTCTTTCATTCATCTATGTTTTTTTCTAAGAAGCTCACTGCTTCCCTATTTCCATTTCCCAAATGTTTGAGTATGACAAAAAGTAACATGTGCAGAAAAAAAAAAGAACAGAATTCTCTTCTCCAACAAAGGGGTGAGAGATTTCCAAATAGTAAACTAGTGATTGAGACATGAAATAAATATCATATTGTGTTTATGACAGGGAAGCCCCAAATGGATGCTTAACATCTTGAATTAACAAACAAGGCAAAAGATAGAGATTTTGGGTATGCAAACATACGTACAGTACAGGGGGTGTGTGGAAGTCAGAGGATAACTCGGGTATTGGCCTAACCTCCACCTTGTCTGAGGTGGGGCTTATGGTTATTTTAACACTGACTGTGGTGAACGAGCCCAGGAGTTTCTGGAGTCTCCTGTCCCTGTCTCCTAACTCGCATAAAAACAGAGTCTGGCCCCTTGTGAAGGTTCTAGAGAACTGAATTCACGTCCTTAAGCTTGGGCAATAAACACGTCAGCCACTGAGTCATGGTGCCAGCCTATCAAGTCGTTTCTTGGTACAATAAAACAGTTATCTCCTCTTTCCCTGAACACCTTAAATTAACTATGTTCATATAAAGTGCCCCACAATACAAGAACTATTGAATAGTTTTGAGATGTTAACAAGTTTTCCTTACTTCTGCCAGGCCTCTCTTATCTCAGCTCTATCTTAGACACAGGCGTAATTAACAAGGGAGACAGCATTCCTCTGTAAACCACACCCAGTGCACATGGCTAATGCTAGGTACAATGGGATTTAAAGTTGGCACATCAGAAACTAGTCATATCTTAGTAAAGGAAAATGTAAAGAAGGAAGTTGGTTGCTACTCTTTCTGTCTCAAGCCAGAACTACATTCCGGCAACATGAGGCTACCGAAGAGACCATGGCTAAGCATACATGGGGTTCTCATCCTTATAACCTGACCGCTGAAAAAGGAGACTGTACAGAGGATTACTCCTGAGCTTTTCTCTAAATAATCTCCCTCGATTACTGCCCTCATTCTCATGTTTTTAATTACCAACCTACATTCCCAAGACACTCGATACGTAGTGTACCAACTGGCATTCCTACCTGAATGTTACAGAGGCGGGTCAGACAAAATGTGTCTAAAAGACGAGGAGAGTCCTTCCCCACAGCACTCTAACAAAGCACCCCATCCTCTCTGACTTCCTGCTGCGATCCAAGGCCAACCTGCACCCTCTGCACTCTACAGCCAATTCGTCATCATATCCCATCTGTGCTTCTCTAACCGGATTTCCTGATAGAGCTTCCCATTCCCGAAACCACAGTGTCTTCCTCTACTGATCTCTGTCTTATACCTTGAGACAGGGACTCTTGCTGAACCTGAACCTCGCCATTTCAGCTAGACTCGGAGCCCGATGACTTCTCTGATTCCGCCTGCTCAGCCCCCACAATGCTGGAGTTACAGTACACACAGCGATCCACGCCAAGCTTTTTATAAGGAATGTTGGGGATTCGAACCCAACTTCTCATCCTGCCGCCCTTCTCATCTTATCCCTGGGATCACATTTAAAATGTAAAACACGTTTTATCACTATATCTCCAAAGATAGGAGGCTAGGGGCAGGGGTGGGGAATTTGTGTTTAATGGGGACAAAGATTCAGTCTTGAAAGATGAGAAAGGTTTATGGACAGATGGTTGACAGTGATGGTAGCCCAGCAACACAAACGCATTTAATACCCCTGGGCAGTACACAAAACGGTTAAGGTCATAAATTGTACGCTATGTATATTCTACTGCAATCACAGATATCGCTAATGGATGCACAATGCAATCGGAATACAATGGAGTCTTCTCACTCGAGCCCACAACCTCTTCAAGAAATCCTCTCTCCGATCTCCTATTTCCTGCCTTTAAAACCATCTGCCTTCCCCCCTACTTAACTCCAGCCATTCCCTTTCTGGCTATCTCAGGATCTCTCCATGTGGACTTCTCAGTCTGACTAGAGTTTCACACTATCATCTGTTCCTCCTGCTGGGGGCGCTCTACCAAACCTGCTTCAGTAGAGTCTAGTTCCACACCGTCACCTACTTCTCCCACTTCGGTGGCTTTCGTACATTCCTTCTGTACATGATTTGTGTACTTGATTGACCCTTATGACAACCTGAAATCTTGTTGGTTTTCTTCTGTTTTTTTGGTGGTGGTGGTGGTGTTTTTGCTTTTGTTTTTGTTTGTTTTTTCCCGAGACAGGATTTTTTTCTCTGGCAGTCCTCAAACTAGCTCTATAAACCAGGCTGGCTTTGCACTCACAGAGATCCACCTGCCTCTGCCTCCCTGGGTGCTGGGATTAAAGGTGGTGTGCCACCACTGCCCAGCTTTTCTCCTGTTTTTTATTGCTTGCCCTCTTCCTTTTCCTTCATACCACTTAACTGAACTTAAATGGCTTATTCTTTGTTTCCAGCACCTGGAACACTGTTTCTGAATCATTTTATGTATAAAAACCAGCTGAGAATCTAGTGAATCCTGAGGTATCCTCTTAGGATAAAATCTAAATGAGTAAAATAAAATACAGACTTTCACAACAAATTAAATTGAAATTATCCATAACTCTTTTAAAAATAATCCCATAGGCCTCCAACCTTCTTACAGAATTACATACAATTATTCGAATTCTTCCAGATTTTCAAGCACAGAAATGCACATACCTCTCTACTGATGCATCTCCCCAGTTGTGCAGTACTTAAAACCTGATGGGAACTGTAATCACTTATAATATCAGCGTAGTCACTATTGCCTACCAGATTCTAAAGTATCTGCTGCACCCTCTGTGTGACACGAATAGATCATGTGGTAAGTTATGGTTCCTGATCATAGTGTTATAGGGTATTGCCAACATTTAGATTAGCTAGCTTTTAGTTACAAGATATTTATTGATTACTTATTCCATTAGTTTGGTATGGTGTTGTGAAATATCTGCTACATATAAAACTAATGGGATTGCTAATGTGTAAACACCAACCCCTACTTATGTTTCTTTAGAGTGCTCACATATTGCTAGGTCCTGCTTATAATTTATTAGTAAGGTACATGAATTAAATGACGTACTTACCTAAGAGACACACCGAAATTCCAACTCCCCAGGACCTTGGAACACAACCGCATTTTGAAATCAATTTTTATAGAGGATGATCCCATTAACATAAGATCATTAGGGTGGGACCTAAATTAATATAATCAATATATACAGGCTAGCATAGAAAAAAGACATGGAAACATTGGAAGAATGCCAGCTGGCAGTAAAAGCAGAAATCTTGGTGATTTCCATATTAACCAAGGAGTGCCATGGACTACCTAAACCCAGCAGAGGCTAGGACAGAGGTCAGTAATAAAGGTCCCTCACATGCCCAACATTAGTTCAGCTGACACCTTGTCTTGCGCTCCTGGACTCTATATCATGTAGCTGAGGGCACTCTGTTCTAGCGAGCAGGGAAGGAAACAGAGTTGCCACTGGGGGAGGGATGCTGCAGAAATATCCAAAATCCAGATTTGGCTCTGGAAGTGAGTGATGGGGAGCTTGGGAGTTGTTCATTAGCCTTGGAGGTGGTGGAAATGTAGAAGGAGAGGAGATTCTGAACAGCTCAGAAAAGACAGAGGAAGGCTCAGGAAAAAAAAATGTATCATCTCAGAAAACAGACGCGCTTTTGTGAACAGATGGCTGCTAGAAGTTTGACCGGCAAGGTACTTCTTATGTGTGAGGTAGAGACAAGGAACGTAGTATTGGGACCTGGAAGGAGGGTTGCACCTTTGTGCATATTGGCAGAAGACAGGTGAATTACGTATTAGTTGCTTTTCCGTCACCGTCACAGGATATCCAACAGGAACAACGTGGGCAAGAAAGGTTCACTTTGGCCGCAGTTTCAGACCGTCGTAACGCATAAAGCACGCTGTAGCTCATGGCAGTAGGGCGTGGTAGACAGTCCTCACATGGCAATGGACAAGAAGCAGAGAGCCGTAGAGCGGAACCCGGAGCAGCTGCCCTTCAGACCTCTAGTCACCTACTTACAGCAGCCAAACCCCTGTCTCCTAAGGCCCTCAAAGTTGGGAACCATGTGCTATGAGCCTGTGGGAACTTCCCAGATTCAAACCTCAACAACTAGCAAGCAGTGAATCAAATACAGCACGGAGGATTTCACTCAGCAGAAAACTGAAGGTGTACTCTGCTGCCTCCCTCTTGTTTGTGATTTTAAAAGAACAAGTAGCTGAAGAACAATAAATTGAAAAAAGAAGTATGAGAAGAAGGACACTAGAACTTGACTGTGTAGAAAATTTTTACCGCAGCCATATGGCGGGGGCGGGGGTAACAAAAATATGTTCAGAAGAGACAATCAAGATTATGGCCATGAGTTCAGTCCACCACATCAGCAGAAACCATTGGGCGGAAGATGACGAGGACACTTGAGCATCAAGTATTCTCAGTACATCTCTCCAGGCCCTAGAACCCACTTTTCATCTCTTTCACATGGGTTCCTGATAGAAAGGAATTTTGACCCAGGACCTTACTCATAGGTGGTGACTTGGGGCACTTTGAGATGATGTTTAGATGAGCTATTGACTGCATAATTGATACTGGAATAAATAAGAATTTCTGAGATGCTAGAATGAATGCATTTTCTGCAAGAAAACAATATGAAGTTTGAGGGTTCAGAGGATGGGATGCTGTGGGGTTTTTACCCCAGTTATGATTGAATCCCTATTCTTTTTCTAGTCCCTCAAAAATATAAGCTATTTGAAAATAATGTTTTTACTAAAGTAATTAAGTTAAAATAGCATATCAGGGTAGATTATAAGTCAATATTATGGGAACATTTCTGAAAGCAGACAAGCACAAAAGGACTTCTAAGAAAGGAAAGATCGGAAAAATGCCATGTGAAGATGGAAATCAAGGTCAGGGAGTGGCAAGATGGCTGGTCCCCACTCTATACTTGCCGAGGGGCGTGGAAAACACTCCCCTTTGACTCTTGAGAAGGAACAGCCTTGCCAACGCCTCGGCTGCAGACTCCTAATCTCTGAAACTTTGAGATTCTGCTCTATCAGCAAGCTTAAACACTTTGCTCTAGCAATTCTAGAATACTGCAGAATAAGAGAATTTCGGCTAGAGATTTCAGCAAATCTTTGAGTGTCTCCTTATGTTTAAACTAACAGAATGCCACTATTCTACATACAGCACGGAGGGAAAGAGAACTTGCGGCCGCGGCGACAGGTGTGTGCTGGAAAGGCGCAAGCTCCGTGGCTTCAAGAGCCACTGTCACTGAATGGACAATGAAAAGACTCTCCCAGGAATTGAGCCCATGATTAGAAGGCAAACTCAGCCACAATGGGTTAAAACTTCCTGTCTGTGCAGCAATTTCTTGCCCTGAGATTACTCATGGAGGAAGCTTGGTGGGGGAGAGGTCAGATAATTACTTGGGAAATGACTCTCTGCTCAGAAACTTGTAAGATTCTCTTTTCCCTAAATCAAAGTTTCCTGCCAGAGGCTCCCCTGAATCTGCTCTTAATGCCGTCAAACAGACACTCCTGTACCTTCTTCTAAGTTGCTACTGAATGCCAAACACTGTGGTGAAACATGGTGTTTCCGTCACTCAGGTGCCACACAAAGCCTCTCACTGACCATGAAGCTGATTCTGAAGGTTTAATTAATTTACTCCAGGTCATCCCCTACGATGTAAGAGCTGAGTTCTAATCCAAGACGTACTGACTGCAAATCTCATGTTCCCAATGACCGTGATGCTACCCGGCTCCTTTCTTTCTACTAGTTCCTTTCAAAACACATTGATCCCCTCCCACCCCTTAAAACATACATGCTTCTTTCCCTGTCTGTACATGATATGCCCTTTCCTGTGGGCATATCATGTACATGTCTTCTACTCTCATCTTTCCAAGTTCAGCTCAAACTCTCTGCTCTGTGGCCACACACACCTAAACCTGAAAACCTGCTGCATGCAAGGCACCATGATGGTGGGAGACAGGGTAGGGCATAAAGAATAACTTTTGAAGAGGGTGGGGAAGGAACAGTGCTTGTTGTGCAGGTGTAAGGGAGCCAGGCACTGCAGTGTTCCTGTGAGGCTCAGCACCAGGGCCATTCTGGGCCAAAATAGCAAGATCCTGGTTTAGTGAGAAATTCTATTTAACACGAAAAACATTAGACAGCAATAGAGAAAGACACCTGGCATCCACCACCGGGCTTCGCACATGTACACATATGCGGTATAGGAGGTTCTTCTGTTCATGTGTTGCTTTCATTGGTTAATGAATAAAGAAACTGCCTTGGCCTAGTTGATAGGGTGGAACTTAGGTAGGCAGAGAAAAAAGAACTGAATTCTGGGAAGAAGAAGGGCAGAGTCACAGGAACGCCCTGGATCTTCTGCCTGAGATGGATGCTGGTTAGACTCTTGCTGGTAAGCCACAGTCACATGGCGATACACAGATTAATAGAAATGGGTTAAATTAAGATGTAAAAATTAGCCAATAAGATACTAGAGCTAATGGGCCAAGCAGTGTTTTAATTAATACAATTTCTCTGTGTTTATTTTGGGTATAAACTAGCCAGGCGGCCGGGACAAACAACAAGCCACCTCTCCTTGCAACACATGTGTGAACATATACCACAAATTCAGACATATAACTGCCAGTGTTACACCAGAATTTTCCCTACATAATTGTGCAATTTCTAGAGTAGAGCCCAAATCTTTGAGGAAGGATGCAGTACCTAGTGTGCGAGAGACTTAGGTGCTTGGAATTAGCAAAAACTGAATGAAGAATTTGTGTAATGAGATAGTTTGGAGAGGTATGTAGGGGTTAGAGGGTAGACAGTCTTGAATGCAAGGCTAATCCCGGGATATGGTCATTAGAATCCTGGATGTCAATTTGGGAACAAGTCTGCCAGGCAGGGAATGGCTAATCTGTAAATGTTTATTTAGAAGAGGATTGCATCAATGAGAAATGGGAATTACAAAGAATTCAGGTAGCTGAATTTATCATTATGTATGTAAACCTCTCATTTGCTTAAGCCATTAAAGGAGACTGTTAGATTATTGTGAACCTGAAGAATTTCTGGTAACATCATTTAGTTTAAGACATTTTATGTAACTTGGCAGGAGTTAAGGAAGTTACTTCCTTGCAGACAACACAAAACATAGTCAGTCTATCACTCTGAGTGACACTATCAAGATGTTAAAGGTGTCACTGAGTAGAGAAGTGATTAAACGGATATAATTATATCCAATAGGGACATGAGTAAAATCCTGGCAGGTAGGCCAGCCACCTGCTGACCTTCCCACTCTCTCAGTTCATACCTGCCAGAGACCAAGTAGGCTTCTCGCAGACCTCCCCCATTCTCTCAATGCTCCTCCACACTATCCCTAACCCCCTCCTTCCTTGCCACCATATCCTAGGCCCCAACTCAGGCACCCTGCTGCACCGCAGACCATACTAGCCACCAGAACTCCAGGTAGAATGCCTAAATGTAGACCTCCTCTACATTCTCAGTGCTTCCCCACCCCAAACACAATCCCCAGATCCTCTCCCCACTTCTCATTGGCATGTACCATTCTGCAACTCAGGCAGAGACCCCCTGCTTAACCTCAGACCACACAGGCCAGAAGACCAGAGAGGAAACAGAAACCAAGGAACCAAACACCTATCCAACAAAAATAGACCTAGAAATCAGTACCTAGACCCATAATCACCCCAAACCCAGATGTATAGATGCCAGCATGAGAACATAATAAACAACATCCAGAGCCGAGATATCTACTATAGCAAGCTCTGAATATTCCAACACAGCTGAAACACAGAAAAAGACAGTAAAGCCAATTTTATGAAGATGATAGAGATCCTTAAAAAAAGAAATGAATAAATTACTTAAAGAAATCAGGGAAAAGATGAACAAGAAAATGGAAGAAGTAAATAAATTCTTTAAGAAAAGTCAAGAAAAAATGAACAGCTGAAGGACACTAATAAAACTGTTCAATACCTGAAAATGGAAACACAAACTATAAAGAAAACACAGACTGAGGGAATTCTAGAAGTGGAACATCTAGGTAAGTGAACAGGAACTGCAGATGCAAGCATCACCAACAGAGTCCAAAAGATGGAAGACAGAATCTCAGGCATTGAAGATACAATAGAAGAAATAGATTCACCAGTCAAAGAAAATGCTAGATATAAAAACTCCTTGACACAAAATATCTAGGAAATCTGGGATACTATGAAAAGACCAACCCTAAAAATAATAGTAATAGAAGAAGGAGAAGAATCCAAGCTCAAAAGCACAGAAAATATCTTCAACAAACTCATTAGAAGGAAGTTGTCTTAACCTAAAGAAAGAAATACCTATAAAGGTAAAAGAAGCATACTTGTGGTGGTTTGAATAATTATGGACCCCATAAACTCATGAGCTTGAGTGCTTGGCCATAGAAAGTGGCACTATTAAGAGGTGTGGCCTTGTTGGAAGAACTGTATCACTGTGGGGACAGGGTTTGAGGTCTTATATATGCTCAAGTCATGCCCAGTGTGCCAATCTCT
>JAQHUG010000023.1:1948781-1963010 GCA_028555095.1 Dicrostonyx torquatus | reverse complement strand
CTCCAAAAGTGACCACATTATCCATCATGAAGCAAGTCTCACCACATACAAGAAAATTGAAATAAACCCCTGCATCCTATCAGACCACCCCAGACTGAAGTTGGATTTCAGAAACAACAGAAAGTCTACAAACTCATGAAACTCTCTACTGAATGACTGCTGGGTAGAGACAGAAATGAAGAAAGACATTAAAACCTCCTAGGATTCAATGAAAATGAATTCACAGCACACCAAACATACGGGACATAATGAAAGCAGCGCTAACAGGAAAGTTCACAACACTAAGTGCCTTCATAACGAAACTGCAGAGATCTCATACTAGCAACTTAACAGCACGTCTAAAAGCTCTAGAATAAAAGAAGCACGCCCAAGGGTAGACAGTAGTTAGTCCAACTGAAATAGAAATAAAGAAAACAATACAAGAATCAATAAAACAGTTGATTCTTTGAAGAAATCAACAAGATAGTCAAGCCCTCATCTAAACTAACTAAAAGATGAGAGAGAATCTCCAAATTAACAAAATCAGAAATGAAAAGGGAGACATAACAACAAACACTGATAAAATCCAAAGAATCATGAGGTCATACATTAAAAGTCTGTACTCCACAAAATTGGAAAATCTAAAAGAAATGGACAATTTTCACTATAGATACCACTTACCAAAGATCAGATAAACAACATAAATTGACCTTTAACACCTAAGGAAATAAACTCAGTCATTAAAGGTCTCCCAATCAAAAAAAAGGGGAGGAAGCATTTGCATCAAAAGTACATCAAGATATGATATCCAGTCATTAGAAAGCCAGCCAGCATCCCAAGGAGACTTCTATAACTGTACAAAGTCTAGGAACTATCGGGTGAGAAGGACTATAGTAATTCTGCAAACTGAATTTGGCTAGCTAGGGCCACACCTGAGGACAGTGGGGTGACATGACTACCTTCATGTGTCTGAAAAATGTTGGGACAGATAGATACAGTGTGCTCATAGAAGTTGTCCTGGAGACAAAACACAGAAATGGCAGCTTATGTTTTTGTCAATGGATAATAAGCTTAAGGAACATAGAGAGGGGGTATTGGGGAACAATGAGCAGATATCCTGGTCATGGCCAAGCCCGCTGATATATAAAGAGAAGCAAAGTCTTGAAAGTGAATCGGAAGCAAATCTACATGGTGGCAGGCTTTGTCTGATGAATACCAGGACTGAAGACAATCCTGGTAATTAGAACCACAGAACATACTAAGCTCCCTGTTTTAAAGGGTCAGGGGAGGTAGACTGTCTATCTATCTTGTAAGAAACAGCTTAGACACTGAGTTCTTCCAGCCACCAAGTTGATTTTTAAGGGGCAAAGCTAATGTTCAGAAACCTTTCTTCAAGAGGAATGCAGCCACAGGCCACAAAGTGAGGATGCAGACAATGTGTGACATATATAACAGTAATCTCAATAGATGACAATGGAGTGAAAAAAAATCCTCTAACCTGGCAATGTCATAGCCAGATTATAGTCCTAGAACAAGGATTTACTCACACATTTGTGGTGATGTATACTATATGTATTGTGCTGCCAATCATAAAATAGATCGCATACAATCTGTGTACAGTATATAATACCAAAATGATGATAAGCATGGTAGTGGCCTCTGCATTTACTATCCAAAACTTTTGTTGTTGTTTTATATTGTACTGCTACTTATTAAACTAGGCATGGCAGAAGGAGTACAGAGGTAGACTTTTATAGAGCAAGGATGGTGAAGGGGTACAGGGGTGCAGACTGATAACTGAATAACAATAGGATGGCACAGTTAACACATTAACTGAGGATTTCAAATACAAGAGAAAATGAATATTTCCAGTGCAAAGCAGAAGACATCTAAAGACATATACATATATATGCTAGTTACCCCAACCTGATCTTTATACATCAAATGCATGTATTGAAATGCCTCAGTGTGCCTCCAAAATTTGTATCATTATTATGTTAGAATTTAAAAGAAAATACACTTAAATATTTCAATTAAAAAAATCTCCTTATCTCGACATACTGGTACATACCTCTAATTCTAGCACTTTGGAGATGGATGCAGGGATATAATGAATTATAGGCCTCAAGTATAAAAAGCAAATAATAAACTTGGGTGAAGTTTGGTGATGGAGGACTAGCAAGTCTAGCATGCAGAAGGTCTTGGGTTTGATCCTCATTTCTACAAACAAATAAAAATATCCTCAACAGTATGTGTGGAGAACTCAAGCACTTACTTCTTGAAGCATCAAGAAACCCATTTCTCAGAAGGTATTTCATCTTTAAACGCACGTGACTACACTACGATATTAAAAAGGACTTGGCAAGAATGAGGGATGAACAGACTTTAGAACCTTAGTCATGATTAACAAAATGTTCTTTGTGTTTCCTTAATCAAACTCAGGACAATGGCCTGAGACTGCATCTGAATATATAACCATGCCAGAAAATCAAATCCTTGATGGGACTGGAAATGAAAGTCCAACTGGTGAGCTGAACAGTCACAGGGAATAGGGAGCTGGTCCACAGGCGAAGAAATGCTGAACTATGGTGGTGGGTAAAGGCCGAAAGAGTGACTCTTGCTGACTTATGGGATAGAGTAAAGAAGGAAAAACAGACCCAAATGATAAAGTCACTGATTCTTCATAGAGAGGAAAGTGACAGCCACATGGGAGCACTGGCAAAGTAAATTACTCTAAGGCACCAATACTGGTATGAAGGTGTGGATGCAGCTCTGTTGGCAGACTGCTTGTCTAGTGTGCAAAAGGTCCTGGTTTGGATCCCCAACACTGCATAACACTGCACAAAACCGGGAGTGGGTGTCCATTCCTATGATCCAAGCAACTGGGAGGTGGAGGCAAGAGATTCAAGAATTCAACTACATGCCAAGTTTGAAGACATGAGGTCCTACCTCAAAAGCACCCATCATAATCATAAACAATAATAACAGCAACAATAATAATAACACAATGGTTACTGATACCCTACTGAAAACAGTGGGCTGCATTTCCTGCAGGTTAAGCCAGTCTGGGCAGTGCAGCACAGATGAACAGGTGCTGTGTGTCTTACCAGCGGACCCTGCAGACAGACATCCAAGGGATATTTTTGCATCTCTTGTTTGTGTGACCTGTTAATTTCTGTGACTCAGTTTTCTTGTTTATAAGAGCTATGCTTGCTAATTATCAGGTGTAGGGAATTTGCTGAACAGATGTAGATAACATGTCCGGAAGTGTGCATGGCACCTAGAAAGTGATCAAGTATTTGTTCCTCTTTTACTATGATGACACCTACCACCACTACCAGTTCCATTGCCTAAAAAAGCGACAGCAAAATCACAGCAAACTAAAATGTCATTCAAAGTATGGCCTTTGAAACTTTGTGACCCCGCAGACTCTTGATACATCATAGTCTGAAAGAATTCTCTTGTGAAAAAGAGTAGGAAGAATCCCTGAAACACAGCTCTGGGTCCTGAGGCAATCTGGGAATTGCCACATATCCTCCAGAGCTGCCCTGTCCCCAGTGATCCTTCTGATCCACCCAGGATAGGATCTCTCTTACCGATTGGCAGAGACGCTTGGGTATTTACTTGCATGCTTCTCTCTATTCCACCCAGCTTCTCCCTAATCCATATGGATGATAACAGGCAGGGAAGAAAGGAACAATGATTCTGAAAGAATGAGGAAGTGTTTCACACAAGTGAAAGTTTACCCTCTGCTGTTGACTTAGTGTAAGTCCTCAGCTCTGTGACTCACTTCCTCTTCATAAAAGATTTATAGCCACCTGGTCATCTCACAACATTGTCCAGGAGGTCACAGAGAAAGAGAAACTCAAAGCACTTGTGTAAATGCAAAAGTTGCTTTTGAGAGTATCACTAGATGGGTTCTCATGCTCAAACGACAAAAGAGAGCCCACAAAAGTCCTCAGATTCTAGGAGCACCACTGACAGCATCTGCTTTGCTTCAGCTTTATCACAATGTCGTCCATTTCTCATGATGACTCTATGGATTAAACAAGTTCACAGCTTCAATGGAAATAACCAGTTCAGCTGGAGTCACTAACACTGATGTCAATAGAGTGCTTCAAGGCACGGGAGTAGTGATTTTAGATGCACAATCTTACGTTGTTTTTTTTTGTGTGTGTGTGTGTGTGTGTGTGTGTTTGTTTGTTTTTAAATCCCTCAAGTGGAAACTAAAAGTGTCCCTGTTTGGTTCTTGGGAAAAATTAAAGCTAGGAGAATATAAATAACTCACATAAGACAGTGTCAAAGCTGGGATTTGAGTCCATGTCTGCTCTTTCTTACCCGTGTCGTTTGGACAGATTCTTATCAGTGCTCTGGTCCCTCTCTCTGATGACCAGTTTTATAGGGTTCACATGGGCCTTTGGGGGATTTTCTCAAATAATCTCATCAATATCAAACCTATGAATTTAAGGATTGTGAAACTTTATATAAACAACTATCTACCTAGTTACTCAACAATTGTTGTGCCCAGTCTGCGGACACCCCAAAAGACCACCAGGGAGACTGACTCACCTACATGAAAACGCAAGGTTTATTATTGTGTAATTGAAAGCCGGCAGGAACCTCATCAGCCCAGCAATGAGAGGAGGTACCCACCCTTCTAGAGAGCACTATTTAAAGGCAAAAACCAAAAAAAATTTACATTAGTAGGGTTTGAGGTGATGGGTTTAATCCTGATTGGCTGGCATTTGTCTACTGGTGTCCTGGTGAAAAGCGATGGGTGTGTGCTGGCAGGTGATGCTATCTACAATGGCTGGGACTTTAGGAATTTCCTTTGGATGGTCTGTTCCTGGGTGGTGCCCGGGTAGTCTCAGTTTATGGTCTTTCTTACAACCAGGTATTACTCAGACCCAGGCCTCTATTGAGCTTGTCATGACTGGGTCCTACATTACACAGTAAATAATAAATTAAAACAATAATGTTTATGATCCCCTCTACTGTTTTTTAAAACTAGTTTTTTTTTTCTTTTTTGAGAATGAGTAGCTTTGGAGCCTGTCCTGGAAGTAGCTGTTGTAGACCAGGCTGGTCTTGAACTCTCAGAGATACACCTGCCTCTGCCTCCCAAGTGCTGGGATTAAAGGCATGTGCCACCAACACCTGGCTAAAATTATCTCTATCTTAAAGCTATCTTCACGTAGCAACTAAGGTTTAATGCCCTGTGTTTGATTGCATGTGTATAAATACAAAAACAACTTTGAGTTTATAAGGGTATCACTATGCTGCCTCTCATGTGTTCAGATGACAAAATATCATTGGAAATCATGTTATGAGTACTAATGAAATGTACATCTTTTGGAGAAATATATTTTAATGCCATTTAAGTAAACCATGGTTGGCCTTCAAAATCAAAAGGAAGAAAAAATTTCTGAAAACAGAAGAACTTGCACAGAATTTGACAACTCTGGGCTTGCAGATCCCAGACCCACTTCAAGGCAGCCATATCTCTTAACAAAGCTATCACTTTAAGTTTCTATTTCTCCAGATAAAACATGAGAACAGCAGCACCTAACTTCACTGAGTTGCCATAAAGTCTAAATTTAGCTTTGCTGAGTATATAAAATGCCTACAAGTTTCTTTCATGAGCTGTTTCTTCCCTTTAATGGCCCTAAGAGGTCACCACTAGATAGAGTGCATGAATGAGCCCATGACGAAATAGTTGCAGAGTTCACTGAAATTACAGTTAAACTGATACCTATGTAAAGCCATTTACAACACCTGAGGCCAGCCTCACTCACAAATAGAAACTACAGACAAGGAGAGGATTCCCCAGGAGAGATCACTGATGAAGTTGTAGCAACAAACCAAGACCCTTTGATGTATGGACTACTCGGCACAGATGTGTAAAATGAAGTTAGAGCAGACAGCAGAAGGGGTGTTGAACACCAGGAACAAAAGACTTCTCCTCAATCTCAATTGCCCTAGAGACCCAAGTTCATCAGAGATAGTCTACAATAGTGGTTGGCATATCAGGCATGGACTGAGATAGGCCAATGTCTGATATTCAGTTCTATCACTTACTAGGCTGGCTTTGGGAAAGTTGCTAAGTTTTTCTGGGAATACTGATTCTCTCCTTAAAAATATCTTTTGAGGCAGAATACTTGTATGAGGTGGCACAGAATTAAGAAATAAAAATCTATGTATAACATCCTCAACACACAGGATCTGTGAAAAAGCAATTATAGCTTAATACTCATTATATTGATAATAAATTACATGTGAAAGTTGGGCAATGACATTAAGAGCATAAGGTGCTAGAGAAATGAGCCAAGGCCAAACAAACCATCAAAGCCAAGAGTCTTGGGGACAGAGGCCCTGCAGTGGGCTGCTGTCCTACTTCACTCTCACTGTCATTGGGAACTGCCACTATGGCCTCAAAATCCTTTGTTCATCTGACAATCTTGGACAGTTCAAAGAAATTGGGGTGTATGGTCCACCTCTGAGACATTCCATTTGTGAACCCGCGTCTCAAGCTAAGGTTGGAAAGGCTCTGCCTTCTACAGACAAGAACAATGCCAACCACAAAATGATTTAGGTCTGAGAAGTCTTGCCCTTAGGGAACAGAAAGTGCCCTGGCAAGGTTCAGGGAGCCACAGCCAGTGTCAGTACCTAAGAGGCCCTTGCTTAACTCCACTTACACTTCAGCTCTCTGTGTCAGCACCCTTCCAAAGATCACTGTTGCCGCATGTAAGGCTTTTACGCTGCTGCCCAAAATTATATCACAACACTCGGCTCTTCCTTTTTTCAAATTCTCTCTACCCTGCCCACCTGTAAAGTAAAGGATCAGCAACAAAGTAACAAAGAGAATTTAGCTGATCAGAGAAAATAAAGAATTCCCAGATAAGTGAAAACCAGATCTGCAGATCTAAAAGGAAAAATGCAGTAAGAACAGGGATTGTTCTCAAGCTTACCAGTGCAAACTGACGATTAACGCCAGGGTAAGGTGACTGTGTTGTTACTGTTGCGTTCACTTTTCTTTCTCTCGAGAGTCGGGTCTTGTTATGTAGCCCGCACTGACTTAGAACCCTGGATAGTGCTCCCTCAGCCTCCTGATCGCTGGGCATAGGCATATGCCACTGAACCTAGCAACATCAACTCTTTATCTAAGGTACTTCTGTATTACCACAGACATATTCTCTCCCTGCAAGGATTAATATGGCTTACCAACACTTTAAGTATTTTTTTTTAAATCTTAGTAATCAAGTTCCTAAAACATCTCAGTTAATGATAGGCCAAATTGTGCCTTAGACCCACGAAGTGCTATGTAAACTCTTGGAAGGAGATGTTACTTTCGGTTTGACACAAAAGTGAAATTCTGCATGCTTATCCTCTGGTCATGATGTCTGTAGGGCAACCCTGGAGACTTTGTATAGTTCAGTGTACTGAGAAAGTACTGGCAACATTCAAACCAACATATCTTGCAATTTGTTATTCAGAAAAAAAAATGATCATAGAATATGTAGCAATAGCACAACATCAATATGTGTATATAGAAGATATAAAAGATACCACAACACCAATACATTTAAAGACAGTGAGTGCAATGTCGGCACTAATCTAATTCACATTAGCGCTAAGTTCATATGCTTGGCACACATGTACACATCACAGTCATGGATTAAAAACATGGCAGGGACTCCCTGCTAATGATCTCTTTTACTTACCATCCTACAATTTTTTTGTAAAGATGCCGTTTCTTGTATAAGATAACTTTTATCGGAACCCAGATCAAGAGACTCACTGCGGCCACATAGGCAATGGAGCAGGAAACAACGAGCCAATAGTGTGTTCTGTCGGATCCGCTCCTTGTATTCTGATACGCAGAAGCAAACTGTTCCATCATCACAAGGGTCGGCACGGAGAAGGCAGCGAACTCAAGAAGCTCAAAAAACACCAACTTAACTATTCTGCCAGAAACCATCCTGAAGAGCAGCAGCAAGCAGCCAAGGATCTGGCACTCCTCTGTTGACTGTGAGCCGCGTAGGAGCACACACTGGGATCAAGTTCCTTGTACTCCAAACGCCAACCAGTGGTTTTATTCTTTTATTGACCCTCATATGCTTCAATGATCTTTTGACTTAGCAACCATAGTCTCTTAAAGAGACAGAAGCACTGTGGGAGTGACGACTAAACGTATTTACACATCTCTTATGAGAAGACAGAAGAGCTCTCAAGCAAGGAACGCTGGTAAAAATGGAGGATTCTGTTGTTTGCTTTTTTAATGTAACGTTTGCAGGTAATATTGGCACATCATCTATATAATAGTTAACCCTTATTAGTTAGAACCATTAGAATAATGCAATTCAAAAATTGAAAAGTAGCTCTCATTTACAAGATTACATCTGTGCTTTCAGTCCCGTTTTTATATATAAGTAAATTCATCAGAGAGGTACTCAAATTCCTAAGTCTTCATCTTCAAAACGACTCTTTATAATTCCTCAGAGTTCTGAGAAAGGGAGTTTGTTATCAGTTTATCAGCTTCGTAGCCAGGATCCCACCTGATAATATCTGCATGCATCGTTGCATGCTGATGCATGTGCAACACAAATTTGCACCGTTCTCCATTCACTGGTCAGGAAACTGCCGTGATATCAGTAGAAAACTGTTCTCAGGATTTCTGCATTCAGAATGCCCGTATGTTGCCTAAAAACCACATGCAATATGTAAAATACATATCCGTCTGTGAAGCATAAAATTGACTTGAGGCTCCATGATGATCATTGTACTTGGTATTATGGGGTGATGATGAGCAACAGGGCTGTCTGTTCTGAAAGTGTTCAGAGTCCAACAAAGAGGACTAGCCTATAAATAACATCAGAGGGCAAGGACCAAAGGTGTAAACTACGTGATACAATAAAACTAAAGCGTGAGACAACGTTGTCTTTGGGCCATGGGAAACGAAAGGGAAGATAAAGGATGACTAAGATGAGTGAGGGATGTTGGTGACACTTCAGACACAGAAAATCACCAAGGGAGCTGCAATGGTCAGCAAGAGCCGGCAGTGTATAGCAGGGGTTAGGAGAAGGTGACTTTAGAATATTCCACTGAGTCTTGACAGAAATAAATATCATGTAAGTGTAGAGTAGTGACATGAAAAACATTATTTAAAAAAAATCCATGTTTTCTTTTTTAACTTCTCTGTGTGTGTGTGTGTGTGTGTGTGTGTGTGTGTGTGTCTGTGTCTCTCTCGCGAGTGTGTGTGTGCATAGGAACACATGCAATATAGGCCACCTGATAAGGGTTCTAGGAGCTGAACTCGAGTTCTCTGTAAAAGCAGTATTTCTAACCACTGAGCCATCTCTTCAGCTGTCATTCTTGCTCTCTGCCCACAGAGAGCCCAATACGATGGGAATAAATGTTGACTGTATTGATATCCAATGAATATTTAATGCATGCAAATAAATCACTGCAGTCCTGGTGGGAGATGAAGCAAATGCATAGTAAAACCTGGAAATCCTTCTAGAAGATGCTGAACCGATCAGGGATGGGAAGAGTCATGGTGTCCAACTGCTCCACCCTTCTCCAGCCATATCTGCCTGAACAAAGGGCACTGAATCACAGAACACTCAGCAATCTACCTAAGACCTGAAGTCTGCTTGGTTCATCAGTTTCTTTCCGTCAGAAAAGTGAACTAAGAAACATGGGGAGTGACCTAGTTTGTTTCTGTTGCTTTGATAAGACACTAACAAAACCAACTTACAACCCATCAGAAAGGGAAGTCAGGGAAAGGACTCCAGGCCAGGAGCCTGGAAGAAGAACCTGAAGGAGGGTCATGGAGGAATATCATTTATTGGCTTGGACTCCAGGCTTGTATTCAGCTACTCTTTCTTACGGTTCTCAAGACCACTTGCCGCAGGGTGCAGTGAGCCAGAGTTTTCCCTACCAATCATGAATCAAGAAAATGCCCCCAATAGACTTGTCTACCTGTGAAGTGTAGGGGAAGCCCTGAGTGTGTAAAGGCCTGAGCGAACATGTCATTGACATGGTCACGTCAAAGACCATAGCCTCAGATCCATGGGCAAATGCAAAGCCTTCCCCCACAGCATGAGGCTCAGAGGGATGACGAAGCACACCTGGTCCACGTGTGGAGGCTGAAAGTACGTGCAGAGAATGTCCACCGTCGCTTTCTCTCCATGACCCACCCTGGATGTTTACAGCCTGAAGACTGCTCCCCTAAAGAGACTGCTCCTCCTACCGTTACTCGGCTGTATGCCATAACACCCGTCTTCCTGTTCAACTGTATATACTAAACATGCTGTGTGGTTTCTCCTCCAGAGACCCCAGCCTTCTGTGTCCTTGAGTCCGCAGGTCTATCATTGTTTCCTTCCCTTGCTGTCCCAGTCAGGTCAGTCCCCAGAAGCCATGCAGTGTCTCAACCCTGAGAGGCAAACCTAATGAAAGTATTTTCAGAGTTAAGGCTTCCTTCTTCCCAGATGACCCAGTTTGTCTCAAATTGAAATTAAATAAACAAAGCAAAACCTGTTGTTGGAGTAAGTGTGGCCTTGGTGGAGGAAATGTGTCACTGAGGGGGGACTTTAGAGTTTCCAATGACAGTCTTTGGGCTTTCTCCCTCTTCCTGCTCCCCCTGATGCAGATACAGAATTCTCCGGTATCATGTCTGCCTGTGCACCACAATGCTTCCAGCCATGACGACAGCAGAATAAACCTCTGAAACTACAAGCCAGCCCCAATAAAATGCCCTCAATGGACTTGTCTACCTGTGAAGTGTAGAGGAAGCCCTGAGTGTGTAAAGGTCTGAGTTGTGTGTAAAGGTAAGAGTTGCTGTGCTCATGGTGTCTTGTCACAGCAACAGAAATCCTAATAAAGACAAATAAATTATCTCAATTAGGCTAAACGAGGTGGGAAGACTTACCTGTTGTCTGTAGCTCCATCCAGGGTGCCCGACTAAACACAGAGGAGAAAGTCAGCTGACCACAATAATCTCTCTCTGCTTCTTGACTGTGAACAGAATGGGACAGCTGACCTAAGCTCCTTCTGCCATGACTTCCCCTCTATGTTGGACCATACCCTTAATCTGTGAGTCGAAATAAACCCTTTTTCCCTTAAATTGCTTTGACCAGCGTATTTTCTCACAGAAACAGAAAAATTAACTAAGACAGTAACTATGTGATAAATAAATAAATAAGTAGAAGCCAGAGGCAGAGGTGACAGAAGACTCAGTAGGAGCATGATGTTAGTCCAGACAGGGAAATAACTGAGACTAAGAAGAAGCGAGCACACCAGGTATCGTCCACTGTAGGGATGCCTCAACTGTCCATCAAAAGGGAGCCACTGTTCTTTGCATAAATGTTCACATGCACGTGCATGCACACATTCGCACAAACACACACGAGGTTTACTGTAAATATTAAGAAAAAGTAGTGAGGTTTAGGTGCAAGGGATAAATAATATTCAGACATGTGCAAAAGCTGGCTATTCAGAACATGACACTGGGGAAAGTGTAGAAAGCAGAGGACCGTCCTCGAAGCTGAGTGTGGACCTCTACCAGTCTCCCTTCTGACTCGAAGAAATATCTACTTCATCACTGGAGCATTTTCTGCACGGGGGAATTGAAAAGCCTCCCCTTTGAAACTGTTGCTAAGTGTTCATGCTCTACAAACAGAGCTGAAGAGGAGATGGGAGAAACAAGCTGCAGAGATATGATTAACACTCGCGGTGACATAACTTCACTATTGCTTTAAAATATTGTAGTTATAGATAGTCACGTGAATTCCACAGAACTCAGAAGGACACCTATCACATTAGTAGTGTTGTGCCCGGGAAAGGGGGGAGAGTAGTATGAGAAGAACTTTTTTTTAAAAAAAACTTATTTCATTAATGTTGCCATCACTGAAATATTTCAAGAACCTAGGAGATTAGAAGATAATTTTAGACTAAGGAAATGTGTTTTAAAATCATTGCAATTGGGCTGGAAGATGGCCCAACAGTTACTACACTTGCTCTTCAGAGAACTCAGGTTTGATTTTCGGCACTCACGTGACGACTCATAGTTAACTCCAGTGTCAGGGGATCTGACACCCTCGTCTGGCCCCCAGGGACATAAGGTATGCCTGTGGTGCACATGCATCCACGCAGCCAAACAGTCATACCCATAAAACAAATAACAACTTTAAAATAATCACTGCAATTAAAAAAAAAGTTTGCACTGTATTTTTAAGTCTTTAATCTGCCAGTTTACTTCCCTCACTTTTCCTTGGGCAGAAGCCAAATAAACGAATTTCACTTCCACTTAACCTCTGAATGGAAGAACTAAACAGAAGCCAACAGCCATGAAGCTAACATGAAGCAGGAGAAAGCCATGGAAAACCATTTCCGGGCTAGAACTGAGTTGCTATCTCCTGCTTTCACAGCCTAATTGAGAACCGTGGCCTCCATCCTTGGCCGCTCACCTTTTTCCTGTCCAGCCTTTCTCCAGTCACTTTCTCCAAGTGGAATGACACACTTCCTCCTTTGTGCCACACTCATGTCTATCTATATCCTGGTTTGCGGGCTGCATCTCCACTGAGCACACACACTCCTTGAAAGCAGGAAACATCTGCCCTCATCTTTGTGTCATCATTTCTCAGCACAGAATCCAGCGGAGAACAGGCCCTCAGCACAGATTCGTGGAAGGGATGAATGGAGACAGAAAGGGAAGCCCAGAGCAGTCACAGAAGGCGCAGCCTTCAGCCACAGCTAACTGCTCTTCTATCCAAGGGAATGATGCTCTTCCCGACACTGCATTTCAGGAGAAACCGAGACAGCCATCTGCCCCTAATAATTCACTCATTCAGCACACAGCTCAGTTTATTTGCTTGGTCATACTTACACCTACTCTGTCTCCTTCCTCTATCACATGGTTCTTTGGGGTCCTAGGGTCAGAGAGGGAAGACAAAGTCTAGGGGATTACACAACTAATTTCATAACTAATATTAGGCAATGATTCTTTCCAGACAAAGGCACCACAGTATCTTTCCCAAATTTTCCCAACTTGTGAACCCTCCAAACCATATATTGCATGGCGGATCTGAGCACTAACAACAGAGACTAGAAAAGAACTGCCCGGGCTTTGTCTTATCCAAGGCATAACCTTCAGTGATTTTGGTCTTCGCATCTCATTGTCTCATTCGCATGGATTGTAACTAAAAGAGTGCCAGGCAGGGAAGATGTCTGAACGTCGGAACGAGTGAGAAAGCAAGCAGCTCACCTGGTGAAGGAAAAGAAAGCCATTATGCTAAGATTAAGCTATGACGAAGAAACAATGTCAGGGCCAGACTTGGAGACAATGACAAAGCAAGATGCAAGAGGGCTTCAAAAGTCACCTGGCCTCCAGTGGAGAACCGAACTCTAGTCCTGCCGCTGTCCCTCCTAATCTCCCTGACCAATCTGTCACACAACGGCACTTCAACAACCAGGAGGTGTGCAAGGGCCATTTCCAAACACCCCAAATGCTCTACGTGAAAGAGGCCAACACTGAGCTAAGAGGCCTGTGTCTTCAGAACTTCCTGATAGAAAACACATTTGGTTTCTGAAGCTGGATGTGTGGTGGAGAGACCGACTCCTGTGGTTTGAGTTCACTTCCATGTAGGAGTGTTGAGGCAGGGCTTTTTATTTTAGTAAGCAGAAGATTCCATTCCATCCAGAGGAACACCTGTTGTCCACACTGCCAACTGGCATTTCCTTCCTGCAGGCAGGAAGTCAAAAATTGAAAGTCTCTAAAATTGTTAGCGAGAGCATTTGTAATCTCAAGGTTCATTCATTGTTTTCCGCAGGCCTGTGAAACAAGATGTACAAACTGCCAAGAATGTTCTGGCATGACCGGAGTTTGTTTCCTGTGCTGGCGCGCGGTGTCAGGAGCTGGATCTGCTGAGAGACTGGGGTGGAGGTGGAACCATGGTCCTGGGTCTGCTTTACAATTGTGAAAGCTTGCTGAGCCTCATAAGCAGGTGGGACCAAATGAATCACTGGAAGTCATCTTGATAAGCTTATGACTCCTTGTGCTCTCTGCCCCTCCACCAAGGTTGCGATCGCATAGCATAATGTACTAAATTCAGTGTGTGATCATGCATGACATCATCTGTAAGGTAGTAAATTATTGAAGCCACTGTGGAAGAACCAGAACAATACCATATTCCTTTAGGACACCCTTTTGGAACTGACTCTTCCTAAGGCCCTTGTTTTGTTTGTTGTTGTTGG
>JAQHUG010000023.1:1868473-1922041 GCA_028555095.1 Dicrostonyx torquatus | reverse complement strand
AGAGTAAAGGGACATTATATAGGTGACATATATCCCTGGAATGATATATATATATATATATATATATATAGTGTGTGTGTGTGTGTGTGTGTGTGTGTGTATATGAATGACCTGGTCATGGAGAGTATTTATGGTATTATCTTAACAATCACTGTCGGTTTTCCTGAACACGACAGTGGTTTACATTATATGGGAGGCTGTCCTTATTCTTACAGGAAACATGAAGTAGTCATGCATACAGCTTCCATTTGTAGCATTTGTGTGTGTGTGTACACATGTACATCTACGTACAAATACACATGTATATAAATACACACAAGGACATAAAGCAAATGTAGAAGAAGGATGTTTGGGTAGTCAACATTTTACTCTTTCCGTCTTTGGTGCAGAAGCCTCTCTGTAGTACTGAAACTTCTCTGTGTAGACGGCTGCTGGGTAAAGCACCACACACAGCACCAGCCAATACAGTAGTTCCTACTCACCTTCTAAGATGGAAGATAACTGAAAACACCATTTTAGATAGTTTCTTCACAATAAGAGATACAGGCGGTTATTAACCCACAGCAAACCAAAGAAACAAAAATTAAAAACCTAACAAAATCACTGGGAAACAACAAATGAATCAAAATTTTAAACCTAAGTTTTGTTATTAATGTAAAAAGCTTTAACAGGAAGCTATTGTTATTATAATTAGTAAGTAAAATGAGGTAACAAGCAAGAAAAATAAAACAATGGTTTTAATGTATATTGGGTGAAAATTAGACCAATTATACGAATAAACCTCATATTAGGAAAAAAATTTCTACAATTTACTAGAGTTGCACAATTTACTATGTAGGGCATTAATCTAACACAAACTTAAGCACTGGACAAAGGATATTTTCAAGTTTAATGAGGCAGATGTCACACATGGAGGTTCTTTATATTAGAAATGAATGATGCTGATTTATTGAGCACTTTAAGTATTAATGCTAAGCGAAAAGAAAAAAATATTTCAGAAGTAATTAATAAGGGCATCTCTGGGAATATATTAGGAAAATGTTCCCCCCCCAAGCAGGGGGTGACAGGTAACAGTGACAGAAGAGCAAAGGGTCAGGAATGTCTATAAAATCATCCACACGCACAAGCCACACCTGGTTACTTCTGGGCACTGACATAATCACACCCAGTTCTGCACAGGGCCTGCAGCACAGGAACAGGGCTGCACTTTGCCTCATTTAGCTGTCACTTTCATACAAACATTTCTCAAACTTAGAATAATCCAAAAAGTTTCTTCATAGACTTTTACTCTACAGATACTTTGATTTAAAATTTTTCATTGACAGCTGTCCATATTTTGATGAAATAGACCACTACAGACAGCTGACAAAATTTTTGTTACTGTTGTTGTTTGGATTTTCAGACAGGGTCTCATTATGTAGCCTGGGTGCCATGGAACTCAACCAGGCTGGCCTCAAACTCACAGCGATCTACCTGTCTCCAACTTTGAGTGCTAGAAATAGTGTATAATTTATCACACACAGCAAAGATTTTCTCTAAATGCAACTTGCATGGGATTTAAAACAAACTATCTGTGATCCTAATTAGCCCATCTTCTACCCTTGTCATGCCACGTGAAGTCACTTAGACAAAGTCAACCACTTGTTCAACTCTTTATACACTCCACTACATAATAAAAAATATATATGCATTGCAAAATTGGTAACTGTTTTCATTTGCCATTGATGAACTTATAGGTTTTAACACAAAGATATCAAAAATTAAAGTGGAAATATTGTTGTAAACAGGAACTTATTAAAATGAAAAGAAAATACAATATGACTTAGAGGAAAGTATATTACTTAAATCATATTTAAATTGGAACAAAAGATTATAGTCCAACTGCTAGCAAGGTTTTATTTAAAAATATCTAAAATGTGACATGTAAATTAAAAATTTAACTTTACTATTTCATGATGACATACTTTAAACTCAAATAAAATTAAGGGTGAAAAAGAGCTTTAAATATGAACCTACAAATTAATCACCCTTAAGATTATCTACCAAAGATGAAGTCATTTGTCAAAAAAGGAAATGGACAAGTCTTGAAAATGCAAATGTAATTTGCATTCACAAGAGGAAAATTTAGTTCTATTAGTTAAATATGGTACCAACATTTTAGATTATTTAAGTACTGGTATAGTACAACTAGGGAAATTATAAATATTTATGACTAAAATATCACTGGAAAACCTTTTTGTATGGATTAAAATAATTCATTAAAATTACTCCTAAATAAGAAGCAAAAACAATTTCAATAGAACTACAAATGAGACAGAGACAGACAGAGGGAAAAACTTAAAAACTCCAGTTGGAAACTTAATAATAAATATACAAACTATTTAAAAAGTCAGTAATATAAATTACTTTCAAACACCTACTTATAGCCATTTTAATGAGAATTGAAAGATACAATGTGTCAAAGACATATCTTAAAAAACTAGTGGGGTAAGACAAGTAAATCAAATTTTGTTTTGATCTTAAAAATTACAAGAGACTCTGAAAACGTAGTGTTCGTTCATTTTTTTTCCCAGTTGAAAACTTTCTATGCATCACCTCTATCTTTGGTGTCACTGCTACCAAGAAAACAGAATACTGCTTTAAAACCCAATCACCACATTCAACTAGGGAAAAGTAAATCAACTTTAAAATCAATTTAAAAATAATATATAACGATTAATTTTGTCTCATGGTCCACAATGCCTGGAACATCATGCCAAAATACAAAAGTTTAAAGGGAACATTATTCTACTCTAACTACACCAAAAATGTGGCTACTGTATGCTGGTGTGATAACAGCCAGTAGTGGGCAGAAGCTACAGACAGACATAACATACATAGGTCTCGCTCACAATTAGTAAAAGGAAGGTTCAATTTAATGTGACACTACAACAGGACAACAATGCCTTCAGGTCAATGTGCTACAACTTGGTTCTCTTGCAGCTTAAAAAGATAGTGTACTTAAATTTACACAAAACATTAGCAAACATGGTAGTTGTTCATGATTAAAATAAAACAGCAATGTAAATTAATTTAACACAGTGTTAAATATATTCACATGATCACCATTGTAATTCAAATGGACACTAATGAAGTTACATGTCAATATATGTACATAACATTTGCCACAGCAGTTTTTGAACTTTTGAGTGTTGCAGACCAGGTAATTTTACAAGAGAATAATCTTGTAATGAGTCTTCATATTATGAAAGGAAATAAATGTTTAAGTAGTTTCATTCCTCTGGGGAAGGGGCAGACCTCTAAAAAGTCAGTGCAAATTGAAGACAGTTCTACCTTCTTGAGTATTTCAACTTGTTGACCAAGACAGGTTCCTATAAGCCGAGGAAAAACAAATCTTAGGATGTTAATGGATCTCCTAACATTGTCAGTGGCATTCAGCAGAAAACACGCCACCAAGAGGAACATCAAGTCCTATAGCAGAGCCTTCTGAGAATATGCCTGCTGCGGCTGAGGTGGCTGTTGGCTTCCTCCTCCTTGAGGCAGGGCTGATGATGTTAAAGTATAGTTTGGCACCTGGGACATATTAGGTCCTGCGTTCTGGTATATGGTGACATCAGCAGGCACAGGTACAGCAGCAGGAATGGGCACAGGTACAGCAGCAGCAGCAGCAGCAGCAGGACTATATATTGAAGCCTGAGTAGGATACGAGTTTCCTTGAACAGAACCAACCATTGCACTGTGGAGGGAGGAAAACAATTAGCTAAACTAAATACTGAATTGTGTACCCATTCAGATATAAACATGAAAACCATTAAACATCTACTTACATGCATTTGATAATTTATTAAAGTGTCAAACACTGTTATGTAAGCACTGGGATACTATGAAGGAAGAAAAATAAGTTTCTACTATTAAAGAGCTTGTATTTCAGTAGGAGAAAAAAAGACAATAAATTTATAGTATGTCAATGGTTAAAGTCACAAGTGCGGTAAAACAGAGCATAGTAAATAGTACCAGTGGTACCTGGGACAAAGGATTCTCATTTATCTAAGGTGCAAGAGGGAGGCCTTTCAGATAAGGCGTTATTCAAGGAAAGATCTCAGGAAATCACAGGAACCATCATCAGCAGTCTAGAAAAGCACACATTAGGCTAAGGAAAAGAAGCCTTTGAGGTTCTAGAACGCGGTATGTTCAAGGAAAAGGAGAACTGTAGCAGATGAGCAAACAGCATAAGTGGTGCAAGAGATTAAGTGGCAGGGGAGAGAAGGGGCTGCAGAAGATTCAGTGAGTACCTGAGAAGTCACAGGGCTATGCTTGAGAGTGAAGGAAAGTACACACTTGTTGGTTTTTGAGGAGAAAGGTAATGAGATATGACTTGTGTTTTGACAGGCTCATGGGAATGGGAACAGTTATGAGAACTGGCAGTTGTCCAGAGTCACAGTAGAAACAGAAGAGTCACACCCTACTCTGAAGAAAGTGCCATCGAAATCTGATAATGGCCCAAGTAGTCTAGAATATCTGGTTTTATAATTGATAAAATAACTGCAATGGCAACTTACTAAAAGGAGGAAGCTACACCTGGGACTATAGCTGACTGGAACAAGAAAAGCATGGGCAAGAAGAAAGAATGGTTTTGGACACCTCAAGAAAGATGTCTAGAAGACACAAGAAAACAGTGTATATGCAATCTGTAGTCCCAGGGGAAAGCAGGAGTCAAAACAGACACTAAAAGAGTCCTCATTCAGAGGACTTTTAGGAAATGACTGAGCAGAACAGAGCTCCTAAGTGTCACCAGATCCTGCTCGTGTATCTGTTATTGTTTTGTTTGGTGACTGCCATTTTTATGTGTCTTTTATAAAACTACAATAGCTTTAAGAGTTTAAGGTAGCTTTAAGAAAGAACTGAGTTTCTTTCCCGGTTTTACAACCATCTATACAGGGCAATTTTATACCCTGAACTCAGTGACTATGGAATATTTAAATGCTAAAGTGTTAATGGTGACACTTAGTTGTTTATCACATACTAAATTAAGATAGAGGGGGGTTGCTGTTTTTTTAATTCCTTGAAAGGGTTTTATAAAGACTCTAAGTAATATATATGAGTTGATTATATTATATTTATAAAGTATAAAAACAAATGTGTGCTTACAAGGAGAAATAAGGCAACTGCTAGCAGAGTAAATGAAGGATTAACAGCAAAAACAAAAAAAGAGCAAGGCCCAGGGTGAATCAGGGATGTTGTTATCTGACTAAGCTTTCCAGGCCATAAAGATTTTTACTGATTGATAAGCAGGTTTTCCTAGTCTTCCTGAACATACATCTAGAAGGCTATTTTGTTTTTTTCTTTTTTCAAAAAAAAATTATATAAAAAGTATAAAACACACACCTGCCAGGCAGTTGTGGCGCACGCCTTTAATCCTAGCACTTGGGAGGCAGAGGCAGGCGGATCTCTATGAGTTCAAGGCCAGCCTGGTCTACAAGAGCTAGTTCCAGGACAGGCTCTAAAACTACAGAGAAACCCTGTCTCGAGAAAAAAAAAAAAAAGAGTGATAAATTCAACAAACCTGGAAATATTTACGAAGAAAAGCAAAATTCAGTTAAAAATAAAAAAGAAAACAGTGAACATATGTTAAATATTTCCTATACAAATATAATTTAGTTTCGTAGTTTCAAGATGCTGCCTAGTTGGAGAAGACATTAAAATATGCAATTTATTATGCAATAAATTAGAGGTGCCTTAAACACCGAGGAAGTTTCCCAAGAAAATATATCCAATTTCTATCTTTCCAAGGAGTAAAAACAGGAAAGATGTTTCACAACCAACAGAAATGTGGTAGCATGACCTGCAGTAACACTGCGGCAGGAGCACACAGGAAAGGCAAACGGGCTCGCATGTGCTGGAGCACACAGAGTTAAAGTAGATGACAGGATCAGGGAGAGAGGTACCCTGGAGAAAATGATGAGGACTGCAGAATGAATGGAGCAGAGTCTTCGCTGATGAGTAACTCATTTCTGTGTAGTAAATGGACAGACTGACTCATAATGGACAAAAAGCTGTGTAGCCATGGTGTTTAAGTAAGAAGTTATTAGTATCTAATGATAACATCAAGATATTAATGGAAAAGATTTATTTTGGAGGTTAGTAAATAGTTTTATATTGTCAAGATAAACAGACACCGAGAATAAATAAGAAAACAGAGCTTGTATAAACTGCAGGGTTTAGCTTGGCTATCAGGTAAACAGTGGAACTGTGAACTGAGAAGAGTACAACATAAAGGGACAGCAAGCGTTTACGGGACATTTAGTACATTCCCAGAGCATATTAATGACGCACACACACCCACTATCATTCCAAACGTGCTATGCTGTGAGAAAGAATTTCAGTACGTCACAATGTGGCAATCTCTGGAGCCAGAATGCCTGGTTTTGGATCTTAGCTAAGTGGAACTTTAGTTCACATCTCAGTTTCCCATTAACAAAATGGAGGTGCCAATGTATCTCTCTCATATGTCATTTTAAGAAGTCAGCCAATAGTGTTAAATATAGAGCACGGAACTGGATCTTCGCCATAGCCTGAGTTCTAGGCTTCACTACCTTCCTTAAAGTCACTTTAGCACCCTAAACACGACAACTCTGTGGAAGGGTGCTCCAACAGTGAGGCGCACACAGGAGCATTTGCAGACACTACTGCTTTCTAGAAAGTGTGCCTGTGCTACCTAGAAACACTGTGCGAGTGAACTCTTAAAATCTTGCCTTTTTTGCTTTAAGGAAAAGAATTAGGCTGCGTTCTTACAAAACCCACTCTACACTATAGACGGGGAAGTCTGAACAGCAATGCCAACCTCCAGCTTTTCTTACCCAGGCTTGTGATTATAGACCACAGGAATTTAAAGAATTTTAACATGAACCCCAATAACCAATAATCAAATTACTTTGGGTAAGAAGCCTGGGCTTGCTGACTAGGAAGAGCAGAGTTTGCAGAGGGTGGAACTGCTCCCTGGCTGATGGAAGAGAGTTGCTCTGGAGGCAGACTGTAGCTCTGGAGATGGCTCATCTGTGCACTCCCTGTAACCAGGTAGGTACAACTTTGAGCAGGTCCTGGATATACCTACAAAAGGTGATAAGGAAACATTTCATTACACAATTTTAATGCCTATTTCAAACTTATTTGGCAGAGGCATTCAGTTACAAAAATAGCAAACATTGCTCTTTTAGAACTTCTTTTAAATGTTATTATACTGGTTGGAATTTTATGAAAAACATTTTTTGGTAGACTGATGAATTTTAATCTTTTTAAAAGTATATGTGTGTTTTTAGGAATGTGTGTGTATATATGAGTAGGTTGGGAGCATGTGGAGGCCAAAGGCTGATGTCAGAAGTCTTCCTGAACATTTTCCACCTTCCAATAGCCAGGGTCTCTCACTTGAACCCAAAGCTCACCTAATTGGGTACTACAGCTAGAGAGCTTGCTCTGGAATCTCTTCTATAGGTCCACATGCTGGGATTACAGGCAGGTTACTATGCCCAGTTGGCATTTACAAGAGAGTTGGGAATCATCCAGTCAGGCAAACACTTTACCCACTGAACCAACTTCCTATTACAAATTTTTATTTTTAAGTATTACATGAACAGACTTTAATTTCACATAGAAGCAGTAAAGAAATACATCTTATACTAAAATAACCTCTATATTAAATTAATGATATAGTTTCCATGTCGGTCTTTCAAAAGGTCTTTTTAATTTCTATTCTGGTTTGTTTGTTTTTTTTGTTTGTCTGTTTTTTTGGGGGGTGGGAGTTGGGGGAGTATGGAGGTGGGAGGCTCTAGGGAAGAAAAAAACACAATCAGAACTGCATGAAAAAAGTTTTAATATATGAGAACCCCAACACTTTGAAAGTATACTTGAATTCATTGTTTTATAGCCCCAGACTGTATTTACAACTCATACTTTAGAAACTAATTTGGTGAATAGAGGATATACTAACTTCTGAAGATATGGGTTAAGAAATGCTCTTATAAGGCCCAGAGAGTATGGTGTAAGTATTCAATTCTATAGGTTTAGAATGAAGCTACAACGCAAAACTAAATGTCTGCAAGACAAATGGAGGGGCTGTGTCTAGACAAGAACAGGCAGCAGGCTAGGCTTGTTTGCCAATTCCTATATCTAAAAGCCATTCTTTAGGTTGTTGTTGTATTTAAACGTAAAGAGACACAGTTCCATTTCCCCCCCCTGAAGAAGGTTGGTTGTAATCCTAACTGGCTTGGTACAGTCTAACTATGTGGTACAGGCTAGCCTTAGACATACAGCAATCCTCCTGCCTCTGCCTCATTCTGTATGTTGGGATTACAGTTATGCACTGTCATATGATCAGCCAACCTCTCTAACAATTAGCTTACCAGTATGAGCGACCATGGCTCATTGAAGTCTTAAACAGTCCGTCTTCAAAAATTCTTTTAGTTACTGTGAAAGTCTGTTTATATATTTGAAAAAGATATTCTACTGTCTACATAGTATAAAAATTGTTTTCATGTGCTAAGAAATTAACACAATCACCACGAAACCAATCACCCTCTATTTCATTAAATGTAACAGATGCACATCATTATCCCAAAGGTCTCCATTATAAGCACAGATAAACAAGTTCTCATGGCTACATTTTATATTCTTTGAAAATTCAATGTGAAACCAGTAACAGACACTATTGAGCAGATGCCATTCAAGCTCCTGACTCTCCACTTGAGGTGGAGAATTCTCCCTGAAGATGGTAGTTTCTTGTTTCATGGGAAATGAGCCATACAAGAAAATCTGAGCTAAGTTTTGACTGCTCTAAGTGGACAAAACAGACTAATTATACCTAAAACTTGCTCAACTGATGGCACAGGGGCTCTTAAACAGTTTCTTGTGTGGAAAGAGAAAAAGGCGTTCCATGTTGAATGCATGTAGGACAACGGAAGGAGTGCTGCTGCTCTGAGTGTACACGGAAATATTCTTATTTGTAGGTGTTCAACAGCTTCTCATTTTTCTCATGCATTTAGGCCCTCCTCTTACAGGTAAGTAAACATTCACTTTTTGTTTAAAACAATTTTTTAATCATTGGAAATGGTACATTTTACTTTGGGCTTTTATCGCAGTCTACTAAAACACGACTGACATACAAAGGACTGCATATATTTAGTGAGTCCAACTTAATGAGCTGGAGATAAATATATAATACCCTTAAAAACATAATCATAATCTATGTCATAAACATATCCATAACTCAAGGTTGACTCTCACCCTCTTCAATAAGAACACTTAACCAGGGCTGGAGAGATGGCTCAGTGGTTAAAAAGTATTGGCTGTTCTTTCAGAGAATCCAGGTTCGATTCCCAGCACCCACATGATAGCTCACAACGGTCTGTAATCCAGCTACAAGTGATTCAACACCCTCAAACAAAATGTAAATGCAGGTAAAACACTAATGCACACAAAATAAAAAAAATCATAAAGAACA
This sequence comes from Dicrostonyx torquatus, assembly GCA_028555095.1. Taxonomy (NCBI): domain Eukaryota; kingdom Metazoa; phylum Chordata; class Mammalia; order Rodentia; family Cricetidae; genus Dicrostonyx; species Dicrostonyx torquatus. Next base: position 1,912,548 of record JAQHUG010000023.1, on the reverse strand, counting down.
CTTAACCTAAGTAGTTCAGTGTAAAAACACTGTAGACACTCAGAAGAATATTAGATTTTTTTAAAAAATTATAAAAAAACTGAAGGTTTATTTTTTAATGAATTATTTATTTAGTTTTATTTTATGTGCATTTGTATTTTATCTTGATGCTGAATCTCCTGGAGTTGGTGTTACAGACAGTTGTGAGCTGCCAAATGGGTGCTGGGAATTGAATCATCCTTTGAAAGAACAACCAGTGGTCTTTAACCACTAAGCCTGAAACCTTATACTATGAACCTAAACTTTAAAGGTTTTGATACTACAGGTCTAGGGTAGGATCAAAGTACCTTTACTAAAAGAAAAAGCGTTGGGGGGGAAAACTACTTAGTGGGTAATCTTGCTATTTATACCTATACAAAGAAAACATTTTAAATGCACATTTATGTTCATATATATACTAGTATATTCAGTATTATATACTTGTGAATTTTAAAAATCCTATTAACTTTTTTATTGTAAAAATTATGCTGAAGAAATTACACATTTGGGGCTGGAGAGATGGCTCAGTGGCTCAGTGGTTAAAAGCACATCCTGCTTCTAGGGGACCCAAGTTCAGTTCCCAGCACCCACATCAGACAACTCAAAAATCATCTGTAAATCCAGCTACAGGGAAAAAAACTTTCTTCTGGCAAACAAGGGGTCCAGAACATACATACATACATACATACACACACACACACACACACACACACACACACACACACAAAATCATGCATTTTACAAAAACAGACATTCTAAACCATCTCAAGTATATTCAAGAATTTGCATAACACCCCTGGGCTTTACAAAACATACCTGGGAACCAGAAACACCAGATGACTGCATATAATACTGCTGATTCTGTAATTTTGCATACATAGAATACATTGGATCTTCATTCATTAACTTCGTATACAATGAGAGAGCTTCCATCACCTTCACATTTAGTTCTGAGAGTTCTGAATGTTTTCTGAAATATTACACAATAATTTGATTGCTGACACAATGCTCTAAATAGCGACTCTAAATACCAACAGATGGGACAAAAAGACCCTTCTCCCTTGGCTCTCAGGTGACAGAAACATGTTTTCAGGTTAGGTCCCATGCTGGACTGTACCTGGAACTGTCTAGATTTCTTCATCTATCAACAAATGCAGCCTGTCGGTTCTGGTAATGCCGCTTTAGTAAGCACAAATATATAAAAAGAGGAAGATGGAGAAGGCCTTGCTTTTCAAGAAAAAGCAAATGAGTTTAAATCCTCACATCAAGGTGTGAACAGTGAACAAAGAATGGTTCTTTAAAGTACTGCCTCTGTGTGTGGTGTATGTAACGGCTGTATGCACACACAGAAGACTGAGACACATTGGGTTATCATATCCTCTCTATGGCTCTCTACCTTTATTCTGAGACAGAATCTCTTACTTGAAGCTCATTGATGCACCTGGGCTGGCTGGGCAGGGGTCCTCAGGGATCTGCCTATCTGCACCATACCTCTTCCCTCCTCTCCCCACCCTCACTGTCCTGGCTGGATTTATAGGCGTGCATCACCATGTCCTGCTTTTTTACACGGGCTTCAAGAACCAAACTTGGGTCCTTGTGGTTACGTGGCAGGCAGTCTACCATGGATTCATCTTTGCAGGCTAGAGCACCTTTCTTTATAAAATGGCAGTTTACTGAAAAGATTTCAGAGAGAAACATACAGAACTTAAATACAGTACAAGTTCTTTACCTATCAATATCTTCCAGTTTTTCATCAATGAGAGGTCCCATCTGGTGACACATCGCTAAGATGGCAATTTTTGGAGAAATAAGAAAAGACAAGAAAAGATAGTAAACTTCTGAAAAATGCTCATTAAAGAAAAAGTTTAATGTGAAGTAATAAAAATATTAATTATCTCTGGTCAATAGAAACCAAAATTCATTTTCTTAAAGTATAATGGTGACAGTTTAGAAATACTGATTTCAAGGTTTTTTTTTTCATAAGACTTTAAAGTGCTGAATAAAATAATCTGTGATTTCAACCCCTACTTAGGATTTAAACAGTGAGACAGGCACAGGAAGAAGGTGTAATGCTTGCTTCTAAGATGACTCTCAAAAGCCATCCAGGACCAAGATCTCTGAGTATTCTTTGCTTGCAAGGTAGACAGAAAAAGAGGTTTACCTTCCAGATGAAGCAGCTCTGGTAAGTCTGGCTGATTATCACTGGGATCTGTACTTTGCAACATCTGTAACAACTGGTCCATTTTATCCTAAAGAAATTAAATAGCTATTGTTAAAAGCAAACAATCTCCATGAAACATTATGTTCTTACTTTGATAACTTAATCACAGATAGAATATTTTTATTTTTATTTTCAAGACAGGGTTTATCTGTGTAATCAATCTGGCTGTCTGGGAATTCACTTTGTAGACCAGGCTGGCCTCAAACTCACAGAGATCCACCTGCCTCTGCCTTCAGAGTGCTTGGATTAAACGCATGCACCACCACCACCTACCTTCAGATAGAAATTTTTACAGGTCATAGTTAGGAATGTTAATTTCCTTTTCTGTATTTAGCATCTTATGTATTCCCTTTAGCACCTGCAAAATCAGACCCTTGTATGCTAATAGTAGGCATTTTTTAAAATGTTCAAATGAGAACAGGACCATCCATTTAAACTTACAGGGTATAATTTCCCCAATCTCTTAGATGTATCATGTTCAAGAATTTCACTTTGTTTTGGAGCAGCTGTAGCTTAGCCACACAACAGTTGGAGCATCTGCTGTGACTAACAACTCAGTCATTACGTCTCGCTGGCAGGGAGTATGACAGCTGCTCCACAGGCAGGGCTCAGGCCTTTCACAGCTGTTCCTCTAAGCAGAGCTCTAAGGATTTAATCTGTTCTCTTTCTATCAACTTTCAGCATGTCATAAAAGAAGAAAAGAAGCTTGTAGCTTATTCTTTTTCGCGTGTGGGAAAAGACAGATAATATCCCAAACCACTTACTTGGCTCTATTTCAGAATGAAGAAACTAAAAAAGGCAGTTGCATAAACAGACCCATGCATTATACAAGAGACATTTTTAAATTTACCAAATTCTATGGAAACTATTACAAACTCTTTTCAAACAAATTTCTATATAGTGACGCTATTACACATAGCTACACACAGCTAATAATTTAAAGACTACAAATTCTAAGTAAAATTATTACTCAAGCGCAGATTGTTCGAGAGATGAATTGCTAGACTGGAAGTAGAGGAAAGCTCCTATTAAGTCAAATAAATTCTGTATTTTAAAAATGGATATTCTTTCAAGGTAAAAAAATTCATGTTCATTTTAAGACATTTAAAAAGGCAGCAGAAATGTTCATATCCTATTAATACAACGTTGTTTCTATATGAGCCACAACTGAGTACGTAGACGTTTCTTTCTGTAATGCAATCTGGCCAAGCCGAATGTTCCCTGACCCAGTTGGACTCCTCAGTACTTAGCACTCGTTCACACTCGTTTCTCTCAAAGAGAAAGCAGCAGCACCACCATTTAGGTCAGGCTGGAGATGGGGCTCACTAGATCACTTGCCAGTCATGTACAAGACTGGCTTCTAGTCCCCCAGGATCATAAAGACAAACCATTGTTTTTAAAATAGTAATTCCAAATTGATCGTTTTTCTTTAACATTATATTTCTGCTCACTACCTCCTACAAAATTTTATCTAATAAATAATATCTAGAAACTATATAAAACTTCTTTAAAATAAAAGTATATATATAAATTGGCAATACTCCGTGAAATACATCTATAAACATTAATGATTTCTACTAGTATATAATGGGTTGAAGTAACAAAGTTCAAATTTAAAATAATCAAATGAGCCAGGATTCAAGGTCATTCATATTCAGATTGTTACAGGTGAAAATAATGAGAAGAGTACCAGTGAGTTATTTCTATCACTTCTGAGTGTTGTAATAGGAATGTTAAGTAGCTTATTAAAATTATTTTTAGGGGCTGAAGAGAAGACTCAACATTTGAGAACACTAGTAGCTCTTTCAGAGGACCCACATTTGACTCTCAGCACACACATGGCAGCTTGCAACTATCTATTATTCCAGTTCCAGGGAAACTCAATACCTCCTTCTGGCCTCTGTGGGCACCAGGCATGTAAGTGGTCGGTGCAAAGACATAAATCGGGGCAAAATACCAACACATGTGAAGTAAAATAAAATTTTAAAAATTTAAAAATTGCATTTAATAATCTATTAGCTAGTAATTCACTGTGCACTGCTCATCATTTTTTGTTGTTACAAAAATGTGTGAAACCATTTGAATTGTCATTACCACCACCAATATTTGGAAATGGTACTAGAAATTAATGCACCACAGTAAGGCTCAACATGGGCCCAGGATGCGGCTTTCATCTGTATAGTGGAGAAAGAAACTTTAAAAGAAGAGAAAGAAAATGGGAAACGATGGCAGGAAGTGGTCTCAAGCACATCAACCTCTGATACGAGAAACTAACACAAGAAAATGAAGTTCTGAAGAGTGTTCTACACTGATCTACACCGGGGTCAAATAGTAAACATGAGGGCTATATGATCTCTTCAGTAACTTCAGCATAAAGGCAGTCAGAAAATACTTATATAGGTATGTATGTAATACAACTACATAAGAATATCTTTATATTTCAAATTTGGCCTGCTGGACACAGCATCTTGTATGGCTTGTTAATTCCATCATTTAATACCATTTACTAAGTTAATTCAATACAATGTTGATATTACTATTCAAAACAATAATACTATTAACACCTTTGAATATAAAAATATAACTGCAGAGGCTGAAAAGATTGCTCAGCGACAGAGAATGGTTACTTTTCCAGGGGACCAGACTTCAATTCCCAGCACTCACATGGCAGCTGACATCTATCTGTAACTCCTGTTCTAAGGAGACAGAAACTGTCTTCTGGCCTTCATAGGCATGGTGCTCAGATTTACACACAAGCAAAAAACATCCATACACATAAAAATGATAAATTTAAAAAATATACAGCTGCAAACATGATTCATGATAAAAATGTAGTAATAGCAATGATTCCTATACAGCCTAGGGAATTACGACATATTAATTTAATTCCAAAGATGCCAAGTTTGGGTTGGAGACATAGCCCAGTGGTAGAGGGCTGGCTGGCCTTACAAGCACAAAGCCCTAGGCTCAATTCCAGCACTGTAAAACAAACACATACACCAACAAGTTAACGTGACTCCAAAAACTACTGTTAGAGTTACAATTAAGTGTATTTTCAAATACAACCACTGAAAATAATTAGTTTCAGATTAACAATGACATATGGACAGATTTAAAATAAAATTAATGTAAGCTTTTTCCCAAAGACTCAAATGTTTTCAATCCAAGGAAGAAGCAAAATTCATTTCACTGATCTGGTTTACGTAGTAGTAATTTAAAGACAGCTTCATTCGAAAACCAGCGAGTTTGTTTTACTCTTTCAACAGACAATAAAGTGTTCCGTAGTCTGTAATGTACAAGCAATTTTAATGACTGTTGAGTATCTGAAAAAGCAGGTATTCTCTTTCAAAAATGGACATCATTTTATATAAAACATGTATCTGTCTTCTTAAGTAAAATGCTGATCAGAAGTGGTACACTAACCAGAGCAGGTGACCAATGTTCAATTTTATTTCAGAGGTGTAAAAAATTTATTATGTTTGATTACTTCCACTTATCATAAAACATTCTGAAAACTGAAGAAAATAATTTATAAATTTAGTAGCTGAACCTGACTTCAAATTCAGGAAATCTTGTTTCACAGACATTTCCTTAGGGTAGGATTTTAATTTTATAGCATTTATTTATAAATGGTTGTTTATTTATTTTAATATTGACTTCTTTGAGTTATTTATACGTATTGTTTAGTAACATTTCCTCAGATGTGGTTTGCAACTGTTTCTTCAAACTTTGTAGATTTCCTCTTCATTCTATCACATGATTGTTTTGAAATACAGAAATTCTAAACATTATTTTGAGTGAGGTAACCCAAACACAGAAAGACAATTATCACATGTACTCACTCATAGGTGGTTTTTAAACATAAACCAAAGAAAACCAGCCTACAAACCACAATCCCAGAGAACTTAGACAACAATGAGGACACTAAGAGAGACATACATGGATCTAATCTACATGGGAAGTAGAAAAAGACAAGATCTCCTAAATAAATTGGGAACATGGGGACCTTGGGAGAGGGTTGAAGGGGGAGGGGAGAGGCAGGGAGGGGAGCAGAGAAAAATGTAGAGCACATTAAAAAGAAAAAAAAAAAGACATCTATCGAACAACAAAAAAAATCATATTCTAACTGTGGTATGCCTTTACCTTTCTCATTAAAAATAACAAATGTAAACAAAGCTTGTACCTATGTGATGACTCAGAACTAAAATCCTAGCAATTGGGAGGCTGAGCCAGGAAGACTGCTTTGAGATCAAGGGTAGCATGGACTACACAATGAGTTCCAGAGAAACCTGACCTACCGAGTTGTTCTATCTAAAAAAGAGGAGTTTAAATATATGTGTAGCTGTATGTTAAAGTTTGAAATGTGTACCCAAAATACTTTAATTAAAGTGTTAAAAGATTCGATTCTTTAAAGTAAGATAATATACTTCAGTTTTCCCACATTTGGGTTTACTTGCTTCCTTGGAAATAATCCAAATAAACTCTGAAAATTCCCTTTACAAATGATCTAGTATAAAAAATTGCCAACTTAAAAAAAAAAAAAGAAATACAGAAATCTAAAGTTTAGTATGAGCCCATGTGCTTATTTTTGCTGCTACTGTCTATGCTTTCGTCATCAGATCTAGAAAAACAAATCATCATCTAGGCTAAAGTCAAGATGAATTTTCCTGTGCTTTCTTCTGGGATTTTTAATTTCAGATCTTACACTGAAGTTTTTATCCATTTTAAGCTAAGTTTTTAATAAAGTATAAGGTAAAATATAGTTTCAATAATATGATAATAAAAATATAAAATAAAAAAGCAGGTATTCTCAAGAGTATCAACAAAACTGTAAATCTCCTTCTGTTCAACAATTTCATAGTACCTATTAACATGAAAAATACATAGATCCTTCAGTTTGGAAGTTCCATCCCTGGATATCTAAGCTAAGAAAAGAAAATTAAATGTTAATAACAAAACAAAAAACCATCACTATAATACTGTTTGTGATAGCAATTAAAATTGGAAACTGTCTAAGTTTCCAGGAATCAAATACATCAACATAAATCCAATCTATAAAATACTAGACAGAAATTTACATTCAACCTTACATTATTCCCTGTCTAGAGCACAGAGATCAACTCAGAGTTTCACACGAGCTACACAAATGCTCAGCTACTTTACTATATCATCAACCCTTAGCAGGATAAATAACAACATCTTAGGAAGGTAAAAACTGAACTAAAGAAGTTGTAACAACATTATACACTTTGTCTATACTGTTAACGTTTTCAGAATAAGAAAACAAGTAACCCCGCTTCTATACAAAGGGTTCATCCCTGTTAAGAAGGAAATCACTCACCTCATCTATAAAGGCTGGTTCTGGCTCTGGCTCTATTGTCTCTACCTGAACATCATCACTGAATTGTACCGTCTTCTTCTCTGTTTTGACTTGAAAAAAAAACATAAAAATTAATATTCTGAACGTGGCTGACAATGGGGCTGACTGAGAAGCCAATGATAATGGCACTGGGATTTGTCTCTACTGCATGTACTGGCTTTTTAGGATTCTAGTCTGTTTGGATGCACAGCTTCCTAGGCCTGGATGGAGCGGGGAGGGCCTTGGACTTCCCGCAGGGCAGGGTACCCTGCCCTCTCTTAGGACTGGAGGGAGGGTGAAAAGGGGAGGAAGTAGAAATTTTGAATGGTATTATTTATAAAGTAATAAAAAATTATATTCTCCTTAAAATAAATCTAAAACTTTAAGTCCTAATAGAGAATATGGACTCAATATAAAGTAGAGCTGAACTGAAGATGTCCTAGAAAATGACACAACACCACTTGATAAAACTGTCTAAATTTTCTACTTTTTTTCTTGCAAAGATCTTTGTTTCCTATAAGCAATCTTATTAAAAATAAGTTATGCTTCTGAAATAAAAAATACCTACTTCAGGATTCAATAAATTGCTATAAAAATAAAGCTTAATACTGGCATAAATAAATTCTGTAATCTAAAACAATTCTTTTAAAATGACCTGACAATTCAAAAGAAAAATTTTCTTTGATAGCAACACCACATTGTTAAAATAATGAACTGGAAAATCATGTATGTCCTCTGGCATGACACTAAGCTATCTACCCAGAGAGTAACATCAAGGCCAGTGAAAAACCACGTAAGCTGACTCAGCAGGAATTTGCACACTTATGTGTGGCCAGCACATAAGCCTGATTTTCTACATTCACTGTACTCAAAAAGAGAAACATGGTAAGATTCAGCATACAACTGGCCTTAAACAGATTTATCTTGCTCGCCAAAGCAATCTTCATCTTCAAATAATACTAAAAAGTATAGACAGTTCTAGAAAATGATGATCTTTTCTGGATTTTTGGTCCTTACATCAATTTAGGTCAATAAGACATGAAAATGTCAGGAATAAAAGTGAAAAGGGAGATGTCACAGTAAGAGGAACTATGGACAGAAATAATTATTCATTACACGACTCAAAGTGCTTGACGGAGTATTAATGTGCTCTGATGAATTTCTAAAACAATCCTATATGGTATACTTACTTACAATAAAGTGGGTTAAAAAGATTAAAATGTCTTCCACAAAAGAAAAGTATCAACTGGAAAGGCTGGACTTGAATGTCAAATGGTCTTGTCTTTTAACTTCCTACTGGAAGTGTGACTTGACTGTGAAAAGTTGTTGTTGTCATGTGTTACAGGCTTTGGTATTGCCTGTTTAATTGGAAATGTAAGGAAATGTTCATTCAAGTCACCATAAAGCCACATTCTACATATCAAAAAACAGAACACAAGTGGCTGACTCATTTTCCCATGGGGAAAGAGACATCTGTTGTAGACATTCTGCTTGTTATCATGCACTATTATCAGGTAGAAAGCTGGGACAACTCTGCATTCATTGGCTCTAACCCAAAAGAAAACACATGACAGACTTCACAGAACTGATAATGCACAAGTTTGCAGTCCCTTTTCTCATAGGAACTGATACCAAATATCTATGATATACAAAATATGAATATGCTATTTACATATATAATGGCATATTTTCAAAATAACTGTCTCCAAACTAAAATAACATAAGTGAGTATCTATGTGACAGATAAAGTGAATTTGGCTTCTATTTCCTATAAAAGACTGATGCTACAGGGATCCTAGCACGTTTTCTAAATCTGAGGACTATTATTACATTACATAGATTCCTATCCTTCCATTTCTCTTACATTGTCCAAAGTGAAACATGCAAGGATTAGAAAACTCACAGTACAGTTCCATCATTATATGAAAGATAAAGGATAGCTACATAGCAGGCATGAGTGAGATCTAGGCTCTCATTCTAAACACACACACACACGACACACACAAAACCCAAAGAATACCTCCAGCTGATCAGACTATTAAAAAAGATGACATACCATGCAAGGCCATTCAAATAGGCTTACATAGACTTTTTAATGCTTTTTTTTTTTTTTAAGTTACACATACATGCCTGCCTGTGTTTCAGAGTATGTGCATGTAAGTGTAGGTACTTGAGAAGGGCAGAGGCATTGGAACCCCTGGAGCTAAAAGTTAAAGATAGTTTTAAGTCAATCAATGTGGGTTCTGGGAAATGAACTTGGATCCTCTGACCCCTCAGCCATCTCTCTAGTTCCCAAGTTTATGCACTTCTGAATTCCAATGCTTATTTTAGCTCTAACAACTGTGTTAAAAGAATATCAAGATCTGACTCTACAAAAGTAAAAAGACAAATCAGTAGCTATGAGAGAAAAACATTTTATTAAAGATCTATAATTTCTTGCTGTTAAAGACTTTTCTTCATTCCTAACACATGTATCAGGATGGCCTTCACTTCACTGTGTAGCAGTTACTCCTCCACGTACTGGGACTGCAGGAGAATTGAGATTACATGCATGCACCACCACTATATGTAGCTTGGAATTTCATTATTTAAAACACCTAGAGGCAAAAAATGTTTAGGTCATTTGCCTATAAAGCTGATTTTACTCAACTTTCATCAAGAAGACTATGGATTACCTATCATTCATCAACAGACCGAAAAGTACTTACTCATTTCTGGTTCAGCAGTGAGATCTGCAGTCACAAAATTAGAAGGAAAAAGCCCTATGCCTTGATGGGTTTCACCTTTCCACCAGTTGGGATCACTAAGACAAACAAAAAAAGAATGCATTACCATGAGACCTATTTCTGTAAGACTTTACCGTTCATAGTATTTAACTTGCATTATCACCGGACTGAAATCCAATTCAATCATCAATCTAATAAAGGAGATAGCAGTCTATATTCACAAACAGGAAGCAAACAATTTCAATGGCATTATCAATTAGTGTGAGGTTCTGATACAAAGAGAAAATGAACCCCACCAACAGAAGTTTTTGAAGCCACAGTTCTTTCCCTCAGAACGTCAGTAAATTCTCTGAGAAGCTAATAAAAAACTATAAACTCTCCCCCCAAAAAAGGTCATTAGGCTTAAGATCATCAGTGTCAGGTAGTGCCTTGGGCTTCAGCATAGGAGCTCTTTCCAATAAGATGTGGACGTGGACTCCTGGACCACATCTCCATCCCTACACCACTACTCTTCCATGCATGCACTGATAGGGACTGTTTTCTTCTTCCAACCTGACACATACAGAACCTGACACATACATACACGTGCAGTACAAAACCTGGAACAGAACCGTCTCCAGTGCTCACTAAACAGAAAGTCAGCAAGTGTGCAATAAATCCTTTTCCCAAAGAATGAATGATGCAATTCCAGCTAAACAGCTCTAAATTTACCTTATTTTGGCTTCTTCATGAAAATATTAAAATATACTGAGTGTCTGTCTTCCTAAAATTCACATGCTGAAATCAGAAGGGGTATCTTTGGAAAGTGATTAATTCATGATGGATCTGTAACCTTATAAAAAAAAGTTTCCTGATTGTTTCTTTGCTTGTTCTGCCACATACGATACCACAGTGAACACACAGCTATGTCTGAACCTGAAAGGGCCCAAACCATGTGCCAAATCTGACAGATCTTGGACTTTCCGGTCTCAGAACTAAGAGAAATAAATTTCTGTTGTTTAATGGTCTATTTGGCAACACTAAAGACTAAAGCAGTAAAAACTTGAAAAACTTATGCTGTGCAGCTCTTCCCCCATGACCATAAAACTATTATATTTACATGGATCTATGGTTCTGTATGGATACTATCAATAGATCATGTACTTCCTTCAAATCAATCCACCATATTTTCTGAAACTTTAACTTTTTACAAGATTTAACAATTTAAATTACTAAATCAAACAAAAAATAAACAGAAAGTAACAGGTTTCCCAAACAATTTAAGTAACATAAATGAAGCGAAAATTACACTACAAAATGAATCAATATGAGGAAAGCCTGTTGTCCATCATCTAAAACATCTAGTCAATATTTTGTTTATGTTTGTAATTAACTGTACTCAATAAAATATTAAAATAAGGGTTTATGAAATATATTTTCTCAAGCATTTAATGTATAATTGACCATTACCTGTCGTCAAGAACTGTAATAAGTTCTCCAGCTTTAAAAGTAAGTTCATTATCCTCAGCAGCTTCGAAGTCATAGACAGCGCGAACTTTTCTCCCTTCATGCTGGTGGTTAGTTAAGAGATTAGACGTGCTTGGATACAAAGTGGAAAGGGTAGCTGACTGCTGTCTTTGCTCTTTGAGAGACAACTCAATTGCTGTAAAACAATGAGATTTTAAAGACCTCAAATAGGAATACAGCCAATAATACATTGAAAGTATCATTTTTCAGTAGTGAACAGAAGACTAGTGCATATCTCACACAATAACAAATCATTAGACACTATATACATTTACGCATCACTGAAAGAATAAAATTAACTTTAAAAATTGACATTTTTATTGAAAAATTGCAATTTAAGTTATTCTTAAATTCAACAAACTTCATTTAAAAAAATAAAGTAGCTCTGCTTCATCTGAAGCCATTTCCTTAATCTATAAATTGCTAGGAAACACTATTCAGCCAGAGACCTATCTTCTTTACTCCCTTCCAGGACTTTTAAACTACACTCACCTTTTGCTAAATCTTCTTCTTCCTTTTTGTTAGCCACAGTGCCAGGGTCTTTGGCTACCAGAGCTGGGCTTGCTTTCGCTTGTTCGGCAGCCTAACATACATGTAAAAGTACAGACAAGGAGTGAGAGTCATTCTCAAATAGTCTATGGATACCCAACCTAAAACCTTGTAAGACCCGCCTCATTAGTCTACTACAGACTTCTCAAGAAGACAGACAACTAGTCTGGAAGGCCTTCCACTCGAAAGAGGAAGGAACATCAGAAATGGGAAAATGAAAAGCAACTAGACAGGATGATAGATCATCTGCATTTTCTTAGATTAATATAAAGATAATAAGCTAAAAACAATGTGTGGGTCAGAAAAGAAACAAAAAAAGTATTTTATAATTTTAGAAAAATTTCAAAACTAGAAGAAAGGTCAGTCAGGAGAGGAAAGTAAGGGAATACTTTAAAAACAAACACTCTGGAAAATTCCGAAATTGCATCTTACCATTTCCTTTCAGGTGAAAAGGCAGAAAGTAATCTATAAATGAACTCATATTTATAAAACAACTGAGAGAGTGTCCCCCTCTCCCAAAACAGGGTTTCTCTGTGTAGCCCTGGCTGTCCTGGAACAAACTCTGTAGAGCAGACTTGTCTTGAACTCACAGATATCCTCTTGTCTTTGCCTCCGGAGTACTAGGATTAAATGTGTGTGCAACCATGGCCCAACCAAAGAAAATCTTAAAACCATGGTGCAGGAGACTTGTCTGTATTCTGTCAATCACGTTTTAAATAAATGCTGATTGGCCAGGTAGGAAGTATAGGTGGGTCAACCAGACAGGAAGTAGAGGCAGGGCGAGGAGAATGTCTGGGAAGCAGGAAGCTCCCTTGGCATTCCTGTGCAGACCACCAATGAAGCAGGATGTGTCCCTGTCCCAGCTGAGAAAAGGTACTGGCCATGTGGCTGGCAATGGGTTAATATAAGTTATGGGAGCTGGTAGGAAGACTGAGCTAATGGGCCAATCAGTTGTATAACCTAATGTAGACTCTCTGTGTGATTTTCTTTTGGGCTTGCCGGCTGTGGGGTACTGGGTGGGACAGAAACCCCAACAAGCCAGCCCTCATGTTACAAAACCACATTTTATAAACAAAAATACAAGCAACTTTGATAGAGTGCCATGCTGACAATTATATCATAAACAAGACAATGTTTAGATAGAAATGCATGCTAATTCACATGTCTGGAATTAGAAGCTTCTAAGCTTCATGGCCTTTTAGGCTACCCATTCACTCAATGCAGATCACAATGCAGCCTATTTTGGAATTTCCCAGAAGGTAATAGTGGTTCCTGAGCAGACTACACACAGCAACTTCTATATCCATGGTTCATACTGGCTTCTATTTATAATGTTCTTCTTGGTTCACTGTGCTCATCACTGTTTTTTATCCCTACTAAGTTCCAACTCGATAGTAAGTAGCTAACAAATCACTTTCTCAAAGAAAACATTCCGCCGGGCGGTGGTGGCGCACGCCTTTAATCCCAGCACTTGGGAGGCAGAGGCAGGTGGATCTCTGTGAGTTTGAGGCCAGCCTGGTCTACAAGAGCTAGTTCCAGGACAGGCTCTAAAAACTACAGGGAAACCCTGTCTCGGGGGAAAAAAAAAAAAAGAAAGAAAGAAAAAGAAAACATTCCTAAACCCTTAGTTAAACATTCTTTGTAACCTCTGGAACTTAAACAAGGATTTGGAACAAAGTAACATAAAAAGGGTGATAGATGCTGAATGTTGGGTGTGGTGGCACATGCCTTTAGTCCCAACACTCAGGAGGCAGAGGCAGGCAAGTCTCTGTGAGCTCAAGGCCAGCCTGATCTACAGAGCAAGTTCCAGGACAGTCAAGGCCACACTGAGAAAACTTGCCTTGAAAAACAAACAATCACAAGTTGAAGAATCAGGCAAACATAAGATTGACATCTACTATACTTTCTAGTCACATGATACCAGGTGTCTCTAGCCATATGATACCCTGATGCCTTAGCTCTGCAACAAAGTAAAGATATAAGAATATCTTTATATTCTTCTCATGGGTACATTACAACATATTTAGAGGCCTAGGTTAGCCTGTATAGCTTCTAAAATCAGATGAGAGGAGGTTCAATCTGGGTTCAAAGTAGAAGTATGACATTTATATCCAGGGGTTCACCATAATGTATATAGAGGTGATTCATATGAAAACTACAAGAGAAGTTGAGACAGGGAGTAAATAACATAGCAAAAGATATAGCACTAGCTTGATTACAAATCAATAAAGAAATCACTGCAATCAATTAAGAATTTTTCACATTATCACATGTACAGTACAGAGAACAATAGCCGACACACAGTAGGGGCAGTAAATCTCAGTTTCTAGTATAACTGAGTTTCTGCCTCTCCCACCAGACTATAATGCAGAGAATGTGTCTCACTCTTTCTTACAAGCAATCAGCAAAATATATGTTGAGCATAATACAAGGCAAACAGTCAACATAACAACAAAATATAGCTGTAGATTTGTCACTCTGTATTGTACACTATCAGAGGCCTAGGCAGTTTTCATAGTTCCATATATTCATTTAAACACAACTTTAGCCACTCTTAATTCACCCACTTAGATTCTGTTGTGACTAGTATTCATGTCTACAAGTTAGAAGTGTACTTGGTCAGAGACAGTCTTTATCATTTATATAATTTTTTTCATTATTTGCTGAAAACACACAAGCTGCTATTTTATATTCTTTGATGAAACCATCTACCAACTCTGGGGAAGTACAGAAAGAAGTTGTATGAAGAAC
Organism: Dicrostonyx torquatus; assembly: GCA_028555095.1. NCBI lineage: Eukaryota > Metazoa > Chordata > Mammalia > Rodentia > Cricetidae > Dicrostonyx > Dicrostonyx torquatus. The sequence goes on along the minus strand of JAQHUG010000023.1, from coordinate 1,897,418 downwards.
TACGTTTCTTTTTTTTTTTTTTTTTTGGTTTTTCGAGACAGGGTTTCTCTGTGGCTTTGGAGCCTGCGCTGGAACTAGCTCTTGTAGACCAGGCTGGTCTCGAACTCACAGAGATCCGCCTGCCTCTGCCTCCCGAGTGCTGGGATTAAAGGCGTGCGCCACCACTGCCCGGCAAGAACTACGTTTCTAAACTGTGTGCTCTGCAGCTCCTATCAAGAGGGGCATTAACCAACCGAGATACTCATTAACTAGTCAGCATGGTGGCAGTTCTAGTGGTCTACTACTATGTCAAGACCTAACAGGACTGTGCAGCATGAGTCAGGTGTGAAATATGATTTCTACAACATGTTTATATCATTTTCTTCTGTCTTTGAATAAAAAAAGTAATAAATCTTTGTATCTTCAGAAGCTTTTATTATCTACTGATACAAATCTAGCCTCGTGAAACTGCAGCAAGGACTTCAGTAGCTAAGCAGCTTGAAAGTCTAGAGCAGACTCTGCAGTTGGACCTGTATCATTTGCTTTTCATTAAACATAGTTTTAAAATTTCTAATGACAAGCTTTTCAGAAATAATTTACTTTCTATGCAATTTTCTGTAGCTGAAAGGTAATAATTAGAATAAAAATGTTTTTGCATGTATCTATATAAAAAGATTTAAGTATCAGTCTTCCACATCTGAAATAATGTGAACAAGAGAATAATGTAATTTCTATAGCAATCATTAATAAATGCTCTTGGCAGTGACCACTACACTTCTTGCCCCATGAAGCCTGATCTAAACAGAAGTGAGTCCAACAAGTGCTATCAGAAAGCAGGCAAGAGCAGGTGGTGTTGCGCCACTCTCAGAATCAGTTCTCTCACGTGCAAACGAAGGGATTACACTAGAGGACCCCTGAAGCTGCTCCCACAACTATCTAACATTCTAGACCAATGAATGAGGCTCCATATCAAATACATCACTACCGTTTCCTTCTTTTACAATGGCAATTCCATCTATGGAATCAGAAGTGTTTGCATTTGCACTGAAGGCTGTGCTCTAGAGTAACTAGTGCTTCTCAACTCTGTGTGCACGGTGAAAAGCACCCAGGGAGCTTATTAAATGGAGACAATGAGTCCACTGGGGTGGAGGGACACCTCAAAGTCTGTGGTCCTGATAATCTCCCAGGAGATCATGATGATGATGCTCAATGAATCACATTTCGAACAACAAGCTCATGAGCAGGTACAGAAAATGCAATTCTACTAAGTTGTAGTGATATTTTATTTCTATTTTAATAAATAAAGTTTGTGTGAAGATCAGAGAGTTAAAATATAACCACACTGGTCGGCCATATATACCAGGCAGTGGTGGCATACACCTTTAATCCCAAGAGTCACACTAGTTAGCTATACAAGCCGGGCGGTGGTGGTGTAATCGCAGCACTAAAGGAATATAAGACAGGAGAAGACAGGTCTCAGCTCAGTTTCATTCTGAAGATTCCTCAAGGTAGGATGGCCCTTTCAGTCTGAGGTAGATGTAAGAGCCAGCGGCTGGCTGCTTTGCTTCTCTGGTTGAACCCCAATATCTGTCTCTGGGCTTTTATTAATTGTACTACACTAAGTCAGCTCTGTATCTCTCCAGTGCATCTACTTTTTGATAGACACTGTTTCTGTTGCCAAGGAATTTATAGTACCTTGGATTGTTTTGTATAAAAATCATTAATTTAAAAATTTCTATTATTAATAAAATCCAGCTATCAATTATGAATGAATATTAAGACATATCAACATAAACTTAATTTAAAAACTAGTTTATTAAGCAAACAGAAAATAATCCACTTGCTTCTTTTCTCTCCTGGATATTTTTCTGGGTCTTCACATCTAAAGAACACTCAAATAAAATGAAAACGCCTTGTGAAGAAAATCTACCTAGCTCTAGACAAAAGTATACAAATGACTCCCGAACGTGGTCACCAGTCAGAAGGTAAGCTCTTCACAGAGGGATTATTTGCTTTATAGTTTCACATAACTTGTTAGAATTTGTTCCAGTCCATACAGCAGGAAAAGAGAATATACAAAATTACTATGTATACACCCTTAAGGATTGGCTACCTAGACTAGAAAAGACATATAAAAGATGTCCCTTAACTTTTTTACTGTATGACACAAATCAGAAATTCACTGCATTACACAGAAAGTTGTGTGTGCTAACGGAAATCTACCCCTGCGCCAATGACACCTTTTAGAGGGAAAGAAAGACTCAGGACCTACCTATCTCTTGTTTAAAAAATAAAAGTCGTCTCAATCTCCTAATTTAAATAAAGGTATTTATAAATTTCTCAATAAAAAGATACCCTAATTTTTAAGCTATCTTTCTTTGTAGATAACAGTATTAAGAGCATTTAACAAGACTGTCCATTGTTACCTAATCTAATACAATTTGTTGTAGTAAAAGTAAATAAAGAACTTAAATTACAAAACATTAAAGCAACTCCGTTTTAAAGGAGAGGCATTGGGAAAAAAGAGCCTGCAGCATACTAATATTCTACTATAAGCAAGTCTACAGCAGTCAAAGTTAACTATAAATAAAAACTAGAAACAAATTCAGACAAAGCTACTTTAGAAGAAAAAAATGAACAGCAGCACAAAATACCTGAGAGCCAATAGCTGGGAATGTAACACCTTGTTCCTTCAGGTTCTTAATCATTGCCGATATCAGACTAAGCTGTGGATCATTCTTAAATTCATCTGTCCATTCAACCATGAGAGCCTTTAATTTTTCACATACTTTAGGATGACCCTAAAGAACAGAAAAAATAAGAAGAAAAAGAAAAAATATAAAAATTCTAAAGTGTTACAGATCTCTTTTAAAATCACAAATTGTCCCTTTATAAGAGATGCCCATTTAAATACAAAATTAAATATAAACATTTTGTATGTGTATGTATATATTCATTTCCTAAAGCAATAGACTACATTATGAAAATAAGAAAATGGTTAACATCTATGAATCAACAACATTACTTTCATACCATGAAAAACAATAAAAGATTACTATTACCTATATCTCATTCCAAAACTGAAACATTGAATGTGTAATAAACTTACTTTGGAGATTGGAAGGACAGGTCTTTTCAGTGTAATTTACAACTTTATATGCTTTATACATCAGCACAACAAAGAAAAATAACTTATTTTGCATTGCTATTTATATTTTTAAAAAATTACAAGGAGAGAATAAATGGTATGGTTTCTTTCTCCTTACTTTATTCCTTTCAGTTTTCCCACGACTCTTAGCTGAGGTCTGAGTGAAGCACACTATATGCTAATTATCTTAGGATCTCCCTTTCTTCCAAAGAGCACCTCCCTTGAGGAAAAGCTAAACACATTTAAAGTTCTCTCTATATATATGTTTCTGTCTGTCCAGATAGTTGTTTATAGTACTCTGTAATTTTTCCTCCATCTTAATTAAAATTACAGAAAATATGATAGCAAATTATCTTAAACAATCATTTCTTTTACTGGACATTCAGAACACTGTAAAGCGTGTTCATTCATTAGTTAAAAAACAACAAATATGATTCACTGCAACAGAAAAGGGAATCATGATTGAGACCTATACAATTTTTATTTCCTTTCACATTTCTATACAAGTTTTTCTCCTACTAAAACTCAGAGGCATTCATATACTTCACAATGGCCTGAGGAATTACCCTACAAACATTAAAGCCTTTTTCTCAACATACAACACCAAATAGTTTAAGACAGTAATAATTACTTCTAGAACATGAAATTTTTACTAGAAAGACTGTTACTTTTCTGTTTTTAGATTCCTTGAATTATGCACTTAACTTTTTCTGATAAGAAGTATTAGAGTTCCCGGCTCTCTTGCTTTCTCTGTCCAGATAAAAACATGCATACACCTGTATGACCTTCTAGAACAGCTACATGCTTTCCTTATAGACTTGAAAATAAGCCAGGCTTGTTTAAATTCTTGGCTGAAATACTAAGGATCAACTATGTGGTTAAACACACAGAATTCACCCTGCCCTTGAGCAATTTCTTCAAGTCCATAGTGTGATCATCCTATAATTTTCTAACCAGGCACCTTCATTACAGACATATTCTGGAGAGACTATCTCTTTTCTACCATGTCCATCATGAGGACTCTGCTGTCCTTAGTATCTAGGTTCCACTAACAAGTGCTATGAGCTGACACTCTGGTAATTGAGTGCTTCTTAGTCTGGAATCACAATGATCCCAGTCTTAGCTTAGGGTCAGTCCCTAGTAAGAACTTCTCTATCTACAAGTCTGGCCCAACAGAACAGTCATTTAATAGGAAAACCCTGTGATGGACAGTCAGGTAGTGTCCTTGTTCACATAAGATGGACATTCAACAGGACTTTAAATTCTGGCAGTTTCTTCTGAAGGACTCTACATTAGGGAAATACCTTTGCTTATATACAAAATGGTACCAAAAAGGTGCCTAAAGTAGACTGGTAGTATTTTATTAAATATATAGGAATATATGTTTTCTTCTCAGATGAAAGGATAGAAGGACACTCAATATATTTTAATGGGGTTTGCAAAAGAACCAACACTAAAATTTATGTGGATTTGTAGTCTTTTCAAGGAAACACAGTTCTTATTTATAATCTAGGAACACATACACACATATACACACAGACACAAATTTTTTGGAATTTAAAATGGGAAGAATTTAACAATAAAATACATGAAAATAGAAGGCTTCCTTGATTTCTGGACATAACGTCCCTTACCTTATTTAATACGTTGCTTACTTCACTAGCAAAATCTCTTGAACATACTTCTAAGTGAAAAATTTTGCCACAGTTTGATACACATGCTCCTAGAAGCTATAAGCATAAAGTGAGAAATTAAAAGGGTTCAATGCTGAAAGACAATTAAGCAGTGCTGCTTACTTAAAATGAACCGACTTACAGTTAGAGCTTGCATAGCAACATGGGGGTCTTTATGGTTTACTCTTCTCATAACAGAACGAAGACAGTCTTTGGGTCTAAAAAAATGAGAAATTTAATGATTAATAATAAATCTAGCTCTCTCCACTTACGTGTATAAAAGGGAAAATGCTGTACAAGAGTTAGATTATTAATGACATCTGAAAAACTATATTCTAGTTCCTTTAAAATTTCCAAGGTATCATGTTCTCTTGCTTAGTAGACATAGATGAGGCATTTCAAGCTAATTCTGCATTTAAACATTGTGGGTAAAAATGGAAGGTTATAGAGGTATATTATTTGTAGTTTAATAATTAAATAAATCTTGCCTGAAGACCAGAGGTAAAGCTAAGCCACTAGAGGTCAGGTAATGGTGACACACACTTTTAATCCCAGGATTTGGGAGATAGAGTCAGATCGATCTCCGTGAGAACACGGCTACCCTGGGCTCACAAGATCAATGCAGAAACAAACCGGGTGGTGGCAGCTCACACCTTTAATACCAGTCCTAGGGAGTCACACCTTTAATCCTAGAACTAGAGGAAATATAAAATGAGAGGAGAGAGAGGCTTAGTCTGCTTAGTTTGTAGTCGCCCAGCCTTGGTAAGACTTCTCTAGTGGCTTGGCTGCTTTGCTTTTCGGGTTTTCAGGTGGAACTCCAATTCTCTCTCTGGGTTTTAATTTTTTTGTGCTACAGAAAGCTAAAACATTCAAGTCAAAAAATAAATTCAGCAAGATTTATATATATTACTGTTATAAACAATTACAAAACTAGAAAATGCATATGAAATATGTACTGAGAAATACTGTCCCATAGTTCTGGTAGTGACAGCAGCTCCCTCTAGTCCTGACCCAAGTGGACCCAGCTTGACCTGCTCCATACAACTGTGAGCAAAAGAAAGGTGATGATCAAAAAGCAGACAGGTCCCAGAGCTGCAACAGGACTTGGTGGAGTGATCTACTCACCACGATATAGGAAAGGACACTGCAGCCTAAGTCCCATTTACCTTAGTGCTGGAGTAGTCAGTCTGTCTGATGAGGAACAAATGCAAAAAGGGAGCTTGATAAGAGGTATAAACCACGTATGAGAAGCACCATGGCATGGAGAGGAACTTCAGTAGCTATGACATAAAAAACAACACTACATCTACTTCTACCTGGGCTAAGTGGCCAATTTTCGGCTCAAAGTTGTCTAAAATGACTATGTCACAAACTCAGTGAGCTATTGAAAAAGAAGAATGTTAGGCTAACTACTACATACCAGAGACAGAAATCACCAGCCAATCTAACCAATATCTTAATTTTTTGAACTTTTATTATATATAGTAGTTCTGGTTATTTAAAGCAATCAAGGAAATAGCTGGCCTTTGTTTTCTTTTTCTGAAATGCTGGAGGCTGCAGGGTTTTTATGATCTAGGGAAGCACTCAATCACCAAGATACATCCCCAGTCTACATTTGTGTTTACTCTCTATTCTATGTCTAGGCCTCATTGTTTTCTCTCAATCTATTACTTATAAAACTATGATAAATTAAAAACAAATGGACATACAGGTAGGTCAGTGTCAGAGTGTCTAGCATGCCCTAAGTTTGACCTAATCACTGCAAACTACTGATATACTGAGGTGTTTGGGGACATCGGGCCAGGCAGGAATGAATAATAATCCACTAAAAAGGGACCAAGTCAGATAAACCACAAGTTAATCTCAGCTTTTCTCCCTCTGGATACTTCCACATTTTAGTACACACTTGTTACTTAAACACAGTTTCCACAAGGCAACACGAGAAAGGTGATTCTCAGAATAGAGTGACTTCACCGAATCAAGAAGAAATAAATTTAAAAACCAGGAACCTAAGAAATTTAGAAATCAGAGAATGGAACAGAGGTACTACATCAAGAAAGAATCCTAGAACTTGAGATATTTACTCCACAGGGTGCTTGCCACATGCTCATGAGGACCTGAGCTCAATGACCACTGAGCAAAATTGTTGACCCTGGGTTCAGTAATGACCCTGTCTTAGAAACTAAGGTAGAGAATGACTAGAGAAGATACCTGACAACAATCACTGGACTCCACATGCATGCACACAATACACCTCATGTACACGCGTGCACATACACATGAATTATATAATTTAAAGAACTAAAATAGATTTTTCAATCTACTACAATGTGAGCTGCTTCACTCTGCCTCTATAATAATGGACTGAAACTTATGAAATTATGAAACAAGATAAATCTTTCCTCTCTTAAGTTAGCCTTCTAAAAGCAACAGAAAACTAATGCCAGAGAAGTAGGGCTGTTGCTATGAATTTTCCTGATGATATGATTCAGAAGTCTTCAGAACAGAACAAAACCTGGTGTCTTAGTTAGGGTTCCTATTGCTGTGAAGAGACACCATGACAATGGCAGCTCTTATAAAGGAAAACATTAAACTGGGGTGGCTCACAGTTTCAGTACATTATCATCATGACGGGAGCATGGCGGTGTGCAGGCAAATGTGGTGCTACAGTAATAGCTCAGAGTCCTACATCTTGCAGGCAACAGGAAATCAACTGAGACACCAAATAAAGCTTAAGCAAAAAAGACCTCAAAGCTCACCTCCATAGTGACACACTTCCTCCAACAAGACCACACCTACTAAAACAAAGCCAAATTTCCCAATAGCACCTGCTTTGAGGGTCATTTTCTTTCAAACCACAACACTTGGAGATACAAGTTAGAGAGTTCTACAGTGCTGGAAGCAGAGCTCAATGGGAAAGTCAGATGCAGGCATGGACTACGAACAGAATGTAGACAGTAAAGGCTGTGCGCAAGAGGCTTCAAACAAGAGCTAAGGATTCTGCAGGGAATTGAGTCAGAGGCCATTTTTGTTACATTCTGGCAAAGAACTTGCCTACATTTATTCTTGTCCTGAGAATTTGTGGACGTCAAAGAAGTAGAGTACTTAATCTCCTTGAGGATATTTCAAACCAAGATACCATTTAGGCTACAACATGATTACTGCTAGCTGCTTTTGCTAACTGTACATAGAGTCACAGTGGACAACACAACAGAAAGGCCTGGAGAGTTTGCAGTTTACCCAGAAAGTAACTGTTGTACTGGGGCCAGGAAACTAGTTGCTGAAGAGATAAAAACTATTAAAAGTAAGTCAAATACTCTACATCAGTACTATAGGAAAGATACTGAATATACTGACTCTGAAAGAAGAATCACGCCATACCCTTCATTTGACTCTTGTTTTAAGAAGAGTGCTCACAGGGTGGTGGTGGCGCACACCTTTAATCCCAGCACATGGGAGACAGAGGAAGGTGGATTTCTGTAAATTTGAGGCCAGCCTGGTCTATAGAGGGAGTTCCAGGACAGTCAGGGCTGTTAACACGAAAAAACCCTGTCTTGAAAAGCAAAAAAACAAGAAAGAGAGAGTGCTTTAGGGTATCCTACTCAGAGAGCAGCCCAGGAAACCCCACCACATTATCAACACCCTCTATGGTGTGACCAAAAGGACCCAAAGACTCTTCAAGCTGGGAGAAGCCCTTGGCTGGTTTTGCAGACACACAAAGTCAAGAGTTTTATGGTCACAAAAGGTTCCCTCCAGAGTTCAAAAAAATGCCTGGGAAGCCTGGGAAAAGGTCAAGATTCCTACAGTGGCCAAGACTATAATTTGTGAATCTTTGACAGTGGGACATAAATGGTGCAATACAATGCAGATCCTAGGAAGTCAGAGATGCCAGGAATGTGTAATGGATGTCAAGGTAAGCCTCAGACAATAAGGGGCTTCAACTCAAGAGAGAGGCTGTGAAAGCAACAATGCAAAGGCTATGAGATTGGGCTTACCACTGAACGGGAAAATATATTTCCCAGTTATACATCTGACACAGGATTAGTAACTACATTATACAAGAATTAGAAAAGCTAAACATCAAGACAACAAACAAGTTGATTAAAAATGGGGTACAGAACTAAACAGAGTTCTCAAGAGGAGAAATATATATGGCTACTAAACACATATCCTTAGCAATGAAGGAAATGCAGATTATAACTTCCTTAAAATTTCTTTTCACCCCAGTCAGAATAGCCATCATCAAGAATAATGGCAACAAATGTTTGTGCAGCACAGAGTATCCTTTTACACTGTTGGTAGAAAAGTGAACAGTGTAATCACTTAGGAAAACAACCTGGATGGTCCTCAAGAAAACTTGAAATAAAATTACCACAACTCATCCATACCACTCCTGGGCATATACCCAAAGTAATATATGTCTTATTACTTGCTCATCCACATTCACCTCTATCCTGTTGTCAAGACAGGGAATGGCATCACTAGACACCCATCTTGATGAATAGGAAAATGTGCTACATACACACAATGAAATTCCATTCAGCTGAAAACTTAAATTTTGAATTTTTCAGGTAAATGAATGAAACGAGTGGGCGAGAGTATTGAGTGACAGATTTCACATATTCTCTTTCATAAAGGATCCTAGCTTCAAGTCTTGTTTTTTGTATTTAACTTGGAGTACTTGCAGAAGCTGGGGTAGGAAGAGAACCTTAGGAGAAGGACTGAAAACACAGGTAAAAATAAAGTACAGAGGGGGATTAGTGGAAGCAAAAAGTGTTAAAGAGGAGGGGGAGGGGAAGAGGTGGAGAGAACATGAGGACAGAACAGATTAAAAAAAAATACAGGGGCATGAAAAGGCCATATGAAAACCTACAATCTTCTGATCTAATTAAAAAATATAATAAAAATGTTTGAAGGATGATGCCCTGTATAATAAGACAGAACCAAAATCCTAGTGCTAAGTGTAGGAAATTTCATATGAGACCCCAGAGGCCAAAACAATACAGTCTCCTGCCTTTCTACTTGGTGGGCTGCCAGAACAAGATTTATTATTTAAGACATTGTACATTTTGGTTGCAAGATACAAAGAAATCAAGCTAAAACTGAGCTGGAAAGTTCCCTGCTACCTAGCTTTTAAACTGCAGGAGGGGACTATACAGGCTATTGGGGAAGAAAAAACAAAAAGGACCAACAATCCTACTCAGTAGTGAACTCCACATACTACAACACTAACATCTCAGGCAATAGTGGCACAACTGTCATGTGGAGTTAACCAACCACTTCTGATTGGATCTGAGGTCCACTCCACAGAAGAGAAAATCCATGCCTTGGGGAAGTCATAGGTTCTATGAGGGAAATTACTACTGATGTTAATTTAAGCTAAATAGACATAATGTTAAGCTGCCTTCTAAATATTTATATTCTTACCCTTATGAGGCTACTCTCAACCCTAATGAGGGAAGCCTATCTTTCCAGTAAACAGTGGTGAATGTGAGAGACCCAAGATGCCAAGAGTAAGTAATGGATGAGAGGCTCAACCTTAACAATTCATTTCTCATCCTCAATCGATGAATGAAATTATGATCTCCCAGCAGAAAGTTACTTGCATTGAACCTGTATAAGACAAGCCCTCTTAACAGTCAGTTGTGAGTGGAGGAGACAATCAGAAGACTAGGCCCCTTACTGCTGAACTGTAGGCTATTGATAAGACTCTATGAGGCAGTCACTGTCTCCAGTTTTGTACCCACTGGTGAACCACTACACTAATGGATACTTTTAATGTCATGGACATCCTGAGAGCCTTGTACAAAACAGAATGGTCAAACAAAGGACAAAATGAGGTGTGGGGACATGAAGGTGAGCGTAATCAGAATACATTATATACATGCAAGAAATTATCAAAGAACAAATTTAATGATAAGCATGGGGGAACGTTTTGCCTTTAAAGTAATCAAGCCAATTCTAAACTGTATATGGGGACAGGAGAGGAGTGGAAAAACAAAGAAAGGAATAAAATAAAAGCGATATGAAGCAGGGTGGGAAAGAAGGCTTTAATTGGGGAGAGGAAAACAATGCAGGAAAGGGAGGAAGGAGGGATATATTTGAAAACATCATAAGGAAACGTTTTTATTTAATTGTGTGTGTGTTTGTGTGTGTGTCTTAAATAAAGTTATGAGACTTAAGATAACAGTATTTCTCCCAAGAGCCATGGGCCATCTAATAAAACCCCACCACCCAGCATAAGAAACCCCCCTTTGAGTTATTGGTAAGGGAAGTCCAAGAGACTCCTAAAACAATAAGGATATTGTAGAATACTGTAGTTGCCTTTGGTTGCCTCCCAGAGGCTGAGGGTAAGTCCATATTATTACTGAAGATACCATGTTCTATGAACACAGGACCTGGAAGATTCAACCTGGATCTTACCTAAATACCACCTCCTTGAGAAACAACTTTCACAGTGCCAGAAGTTTCTATGTAAAGTGCCAAGGGAGGGAAGCAATCAATAGTCCCACCCAGCTGTGATTTCTATTAAACACAATAACCAAATATGGCAAGATATCCTAATGGCACAATACTAGCACTCACGAATAGAAACCAAAAGCTCTCTTAAATTGGATTTTAAGTCTCACTTAATAGGAAAGTGATGCGTATTACTGGAAACCCAGCCAACTACGTAGGGTCATGAGATGATGGTTTTTAGAGGAGACCCTACTATCACTCTTTTACTAGACCAGCATATTTCCTAATTGCATTCTACAGGCAACTATGGAATATTAAATGCTAGAGAGGGGAAGAATTAGTCTTCCCCAGGGAAGGGTCCCTTAGCTGGTTATCCAAAAACAAGTGGTCAGACCTGAAATCATATACATACAAGCAACACTAAACAGTAAGCAGTTTTTATGTGTGTGCATGTAAAACAACAACAAAGAAAAATAGATCATGAAATGGGAACGTGACAGGGATTGGAAGAAAAAAAGGGAAAGGAGGAAATGATGCAATTATATTTTAATTAAAATTTTAAAAATTTAAAAATTAAGAAAAGAAAGCAATGAAGAATACTAGTCTTACCAAGTATTAAAACATATTACAAAGCTTTACAATTAAATTCGTAAGTAATATATATATATAGCAGACACAGCAACAATAAGACGAAAGGAAAAAGCTTAAAAAATAGGCCTAAATACAGATTGAATGTACTATAGGAAGGTAGTATTTCAAATCAGAAGGATATAAAATAGGATTATTCAGTAATGGTACTGCTGTGTTTGGAAACTATCTGCACTGTCAATGCTGAATGGAAAAAGGTACAGTCATAGTGCTTCATAAATACTGCAATAAATGACCAAAGACCTCAGTGTAAAAGATGAAACAATACAGTGACTAGAGACAATGTGGTAATTTCTTACAAAGCTAAATACAGCCTATCTATAGGAACACATTCAAGTTCCTAGGCATTTACTCAATATATTAATAAACTTGCAAGAATTTACATGTTTATTTCTCACAAAATATTGGCTAAAATGGCTACTGTTTTACCTTTTAATTCTGTTTCAAAAATGTTAAGATTGACTTAACAGATAAGTATATCTTAGCCAACTAAAGAATGACATGTTTTCCAATTTCTTTATACCTAAAGGGAATTAACAGACAAAACAGCACCAATTAATCCAGAATCAATTATACGGCTTCAACTAATGTGAATAATCAATACTGTGCTCTCCAATTTTTATGCCCACTTGACACAAGCTAGAGTCACTGGAGAAGAAGGAACCTCAGTGCAATGTCACCACCAGACTGTTCTCTGAGCAAGCCTGTGGTGCATTTTCTTCTTTGTAACACTCCAATGTTAGTATATGTGCTGCCAAAGCGAGCATACATTCTCTTTCTTGATGTTAATATGGGAAGGCCCGGATTACTGTCAGTGGGGTCACCGCTGGGCACGTGGTCCTGGATACTGAAAGAAAGCAAGCCAGTAAGCACCACTCCTCCATGACACTTGCCTTACTTCCTGCCTCCAGGTTCCATCCCTGTTATAATTTCTGCCCTGACTTCCTTCAGTGGCAGACTGTGAAGTGGAACTGATAGCAAAATAAACCCTTTCCTCCCAGAGCTGTTTTTGGTCACTGTGTTTTATCAAAACAACAGAAACCCCAATTAAGACAAATTCCTACCTCCACATCTATTACATGAACAACTAATACAACTAACACACAAAAGAAGCTATTTAAGAAGACATTTTAAAGAAAACTGATGTCATTCTGAAATTTCGTTTGACTTCTAAACAAACAGAGGCTGTTTAGTTCATCATATGACCTAGCTGGCGTTCTTCACCACTGACTCATACACTGGGACTGCACACTGAAAAACATGTGAGTATCTTGAGAAATTTGAAATATTTTTCAAAACATTTCTAAGAGTGACTGGCTATATTAAGGTTTTATGTACTAAGAACAGAGCAGCATTTACAAAACAATGTATACAATGTGCTTATATATGAGCAGAGAACACACAATCATATTTGTGTAAAAGAAAATTGTGAAAAACATAGAATAAAATCTTTTTACCTACAGAAGGTGAGTATAAGAAACAGGAATGGGAATAAGATTGATAATTTTCCTCTTGTAGACAGGTATGCTGATAATGTGCTTACAACCCCAGGACCTGAGGTTGATGAGGAAGGCAGGAAGATGAAGAACACAAGGCCATACTGTATTCCAACTCACTGCTCTCTTGAAAAACCTTAATGGGAGAGAGGGCTAGCTCAGCAGCTACAAGCACCTGTGATGAAATAAACTGTGGCAATAGAACACCTGACATCCTTCTCTGGCTCTGCATGTGAGCAGGCATAAACCTCACACAACCGTTAACAACACACAAGTCAAACTCTCATACACACTTGATCTGGGAACCTAAAATGCTCCTATAATGCTAATCCTTTGGTCTTGTAGACACATGGCATCTCTGGCTCACAGTAATTCTAGAAACACACAAAAATGTTAAAAATCTATTAAGGATTTTAAAAAAAAGAATCTTTACATTAAAATGGCTAACTAAACATATATGGAAATTTCTTCATAACAATTCAATGAAAAATGCTGCATTTATTATTATTTTTTTAATGGAGAAAGTATCCCATAAAAGCAAAACTCCCTTAGGGCCAGGGAAGTCAGAGTGGCACTCTATGCTTCTCATTTTCTGTAAGGAAAATATTGAGATACTGCAAAAAAGCAGAAACACATGTATGTACATAAACACAAAACATACACACACACACACACACACACACACACACACACACACACATTCATTCACTCATTCATTTATCATTGTGTAAGCCAGGCAGACCCAGAATTCTTTATGTAGCACAATCTAGCTATGAATGCCCATCAATCTTCCTGCCTCTGCCTACTGAGTACTGGGATTACAGGGATGAGCCATCAACTCTGATTCCCAAAAAAGTCTTACTTGAGCCAGAGAAGATATCACACATATGACTTTTAAACTCAATAATACCAAAACAGTACCTCCATTACTAATTAGATTTCCAAACCATTAGCAAGGGCTCTAACAAGATGCCTCATGAATGTAAGCAAATAAATGCTTAGAAAATAATGATGGTTCACACTGGTTCTCCACCTGTGAGTCATGATCCCTTTGGGATATTTATCTGAATATTGGATATTTACATTATGATTCTTAATGGCAGCAAAATTATAGTTGTGAAGTAGCAATGAAAATAATTTGATGGCTGGGGTCACCACAACATGAAGAACTATATTAAAGAGGTGCAGCATTAGGAAGGTTTAGAAGAACTAGAGACCAGCAATTCTTTGGGGAGCAAAGAAGGAGGGAAAAAAGAAGGGAAGGGAGGAAGGAAAAACCACAAATGAACAAGAGCAGATGAATAAGAAAAACCATTCCTGATTAAGATGGAATTATCTCCTAAATAAATTCTTAGATTTAGTATAACAAATTCAAATTCCCAAATAATAACTCAAATGATAAGGATACCCTGGGGGGAAAACATGTGGATTGATTTTTTTTTTTAATAGCATGTAACTAAACCTACTGGTGCTGAATAAAACAAAATGCAGACAAAAACATTCTTATAGCTAAAAAATGAGTAAATTTCAAATATATAAGAAAAAAGGTATAATGAATATGGCTGGTACAATGTTAATACAATGAAAAAAATGACATACTTTCTCCATCATTAGACACCACACAAAATTTCACATTGATTTTTAACCAGAAAAATAGGAAGCATTTCTAGTAATGAAAGAGAATGTGTGTTTGTGATTTTAGACACTTGGCCAAATTTTTATAAAAGGTACTTACAGAAAAAAGAACACTAAAGAAAAAAAATGAAAAACAGTGAGAAGCAAGAACAGACTTCATAACTGCTGACAGTAGATAAATTGTACTTTTAAAATACACCGGACCAATCTTGTTTGGTACCAAGTTCTAAGTAGACAAACACCAAATAGGACTTTAATCAAGGGTGCATACTTAACCAAGTGCCAAGCACTTTTAAACACATTACAAAGGAACAAATCTCAAATTCTAAACCAATGAAGAGGAGGAGGTTTTTATTCCTTTGTGGTAAACTACCAAAGTTCAGAAATCCCAGTAAGAGAAGTTATCTGCTCAAAGGGACAGAGTATCAACAGAACCAGAATCTGAACCCAGAGCCCTTTCAGAGTCCATGCTTTCAACCACTGAGTTACCTGTTTCTTTCCTCTATACAGAAAAAAGTAAACAATTCAATCTACAAATGCACTAAACAAATTTACTACATAAATTACTAAAATATACAAATAAGAATTTGTTTTTGTCTCTGTTTTGTTTTTTGTTCTGTGCTGGGGCTGAATGCAGAGATTACAAGTGTGCACCATCACTGCCCAGCAGAAAACAGTCTTAATACAATAAATATAAAAATAAAAAAATGAAAGAGGTAGAGGGCTAAGAAGATGGCTCAATGGGTAAAAGTTGTCATGCAAGCCTAATGGAACTAAGTTCGGTCCCAGAAACCCATGTAAAGGTGGGTGGAGAGAACCCATTCCTCAAAGTTGTCTAGTTGTGACATACATGTGGCTTTTCTCATGGCCAAGACCATATCCATAATTTAAGGACTTATTTTGGCTACAGTTTGAGAAAGGCTATTGTTCACTTTGGTGTGGAAGACATAATGAAAGGAACAAGAGGCAGCTGACCATATTTGACTTCAGGAAGCAGAGAGGGCACAGGATGTAGGACCACAATAATCCCTGAAGGCACATTCCCAGTGACCCATTCCTTCAACAGGGCTCCACCACCAAAGGTTCTACAAGAGTCCCAAACAGCGCCACCTACTGGAGACCAAATTTCAAACATAGGAGACTAACCACAATAAGGTAAATTAATAGGACAAGTCTTCAAATCTTTTTAGTAAAAACATCTCTTTTTAAACTAATTCAGAACTGTAATATGCTTTTCTCTTCTAATTTGTCTTAATTATTAGAAGGATGAACAAAAACTCTTGAATATTTGAACACTCACCCAGTGCGAGATTGGCCAACCTTATCACAAATATCCAAGATGAGGCCCCAGTCCTCAGCAGTATTCATCTCACTAGTTGCTTTCTCTGTAGATTATAAAAGAATTACAGAAACATTAAAGTAAAAATTGTCATAACAATTTAAATCACCAAACTTAATCAAGTCTGAACACCTAACCCCAACAATTGCCAGCACTATGATTAATCAGACTTTGATGTCCAGCTTTCAAAGAGGCAAGTTCAATCTATCACAATCTTCCCTATTCAAACTTCATTTGCTTTTGGCATCATATGTAAGCCATTGGTTTTTCTTCATTCCAGTGTATCCCTACCTGCAAACAGACAAAGTAAAGAAAATACATTCTCAGAAAAGTTCTAGCTTTACTTGACAATGAAAGGGACAGGGACTAAGGACTCATCTCTATGGAAATATTTTATGCAATTAATTTATTTAGCTACATTTGTTGATTTGGCTTTGTCAGGATGGAGAGGAAAGAAGATTCCAAAAAAAAAATCAAGTTTTTACTATTTTTCCTATAAGGTAAGATAGCTCAGTTGGTGAAGCACTTGCCACACTGAGTTTGACCTCTGGATTCTACACTGGAAAGAGAGAACGGACTCTTGAAATTTGCCCTGTGCACACATGTACATGCATACACACACAATAAAAAATAAATTTAAAACTTGATATATTAAAGACATTAAAAGAGGCAGGTAGATTAATTTTTAAAAACATGGGCAATATAAACACAGCAAGCTTTTGGTGGCATAGTCTAGCAATATAGATACACAGGGTAACCTATGGAGAAGACATAAGGAGAATCAAAATAGGAATAATAAAGCCTTAAGAACAAGGCTGGTTTATACTACTGCGTTACAAGAAAGTTCAAGAACTAGCAACATCAAGAAGCTCTAGAAATGAAAGTGAGCAAAGAAGATTTAAAAGAATGAATGCCAGCTATAGGAACACATGCCACACCCACAGCAGTGTCGCCTGTGTGACAATGATGCCTTTTGGCTCAAAAGTACACAAGAAAGAAAGGGGAGGTTTGTGCTTTCGGGCTATGCCTCCCTCCGCAGTAATCAGCTCAAGTTGTAAACTCGAAAGAAGGATTATGTTCTCACGCAGCCTCTACTATACTGATAATGTCTTTTGCTGTACTTGGCCAAACACGTAATTTTACCAGAGGACCCCTTGATGTCCCTGAAAATGATAATTCTGACTTTGGTATTAATACAGTACTCAAGATGCCTCCAGTGTTTCAAGCCCTTGTGAAAATCCTGGTAGTAAGCATTTAGAGATCAATAAGTAGAGTATTTTAGATAGGTTACAGCAACAGAAACTTTCCCTAAGTAAAAACTGACAATTTGGGGAAAACATAGATTAAGATCCAGTTGCTATTAGAAAATCTCCATTCTAGAAATATAGAAACTAGGAAATTATTCCTTTACAAGATTAAGTATTCCAACCTAAAAAATAGCTTAACCAAGGAGGAAATTTATGACCCATTAAGTAATCTAACCCAGGACAGGGAATTTATGGTAGGAGCCAGCCAGGAGCAGAGAACTAATTAGGCATGTTTGGTCACTAGATGAGATAAAGATAGGATGAGAAACAGGGACAGCCACAGTAAAATAAGAGCTTTCTAGATAAGGCGAAACCACTTATCTAGATCTGTGTTCTTAAGGGCAAGAGTTTCTCTTCTAAATATACCTTATCTAACACCTGTCCCTGATGATATACTCTCCCTAAAAATCACTGAAAGAAGCTCTTACTATGTCAACTAACGATATATGACCTTCTGAGTTGTTCTTTGTTGGAGTACTATATAATGAAAACGTGGATTCAGTTGCAGCAGATTCAAACGACTCTCTTGTGTGCTGTGTCTGTCACTTGCCTAACTTGTGCCTTCCTGGTACCAAGACCCTGATTCCCCACGGTCTGAGAAGCTTCCCTGAGCCGGTCCGTGGCAAACACACACCTTTAATCCCAACACTTAGCAGGCAGATGTAGGTGATTTCTGCATTCTACACAGGATGTACCAGGTTAGTCAGAGCTATATAGGTGAGACCCTGTCTCAAGAGAAAAAAATAAAGCTTTAAGAGGAATGAATAGAACTGCGATAGGTATGAAATATGAGAAAAGATCATTTAAAAGGAGGAATGAATAGAAGCGTTTTGAAATGGAGGCTGGAAACTAACTGCCTTCCTTACTCAAGGGTCCTAGCAACTACATCTCCTCAATGGAAGAAAGAATGAATGTTTGCTTCCTGGAGATCAAACAAGGCTTTTCTGGACTAGTAGACATGAGAATAGTAGAGATTGCATAAAAATAAAGTAAGTATTAATTCTTGGTTCAGCATGTAAGGAGAAACGATGTCATCCCTCCAAGCCAACAAATAAAAACCTGAATACATTGAAAACCTAACTCTTTTTAGATCCTTCAGGGAAGGGAATCTACTGCCAAGTGCTGACCCAAAAACTACAGAGAATAAGAATTCCAACCTAGCACAGTCATCTCCATAGGAACCAATGACAAGCTGGAGGACACAAACATAAGTGACAGACTGGAAGAGCTCAGTGAGGACAAGTAACCCAAGTTTAAACACCAGGGGTGAAATCACGAGGATCCACACACAAAATAAGCTTTTACTGTAAGAATTACACTAGGTGCAAAGTGAGTGTACAAAAGAAATGCCAGGAGGAAAAATGAAACAATTTTCAAAGACCCTAGAGAACTCAGTTCTTATTACAACCTGTTCTTTGAATAATTAAGGTCTACATTTTATCAACTAACCAAATTAGTTTAACAAGAGATAAACTCACCTGAGGTAGGAAACATCCCAACTCTACCTTCCTCAAGCTTTCTCACCTGAAGGAAGGGGAGCACCCAACTACAGTTCACCCTAGTCACACTGCCTTACATGATGGGGAAATACTAAGAAGTTTTTTTGTGAAGTTCATGGTCCAGAGGCACAGGCTCATCAATGTATTCACCATGCTGTCATGCCTCTCTGATACACTGCTCAGGCCTATGTAAAGGTCAGTAAAGATCTAGCAAGGGTTCCTATTCTCCAGTAAACAATGTTGGAATTTTAGCAAAAATTTAAAGATCAAACTAAAAGACAAAAGCAATCTGAAAAAACAAAGCAAGCTTCTGACTGATAGATGACAGAATACTGGAGTTAAGAACCTTGGAATTTTGAAACTATGATTAATATGCAAGAACTGTCTACAAGGCCGGGCAGTAGTGGCACATGCCTTTAATCCCAGCACTCGGGAGGCAGAGGCAGGCGGATCTTTGTGAGTTCGAGACCAGCCTGGTCTATAAGAGCTAGTTCCAGCGTAGGCTCCAAAGCCACAGAGAAACCCTGTCTCGAAAAACAAAACAAACAAAAAAAAAACAACAACAACAACAAAAAAGAACTGTCTACAAGAACAACAGACAGTGCAAGCAGATAAAAATTCTAAGAATAAAATTGGATATTAAACATCAAAATCATAGACAAGAGGTTAATGAAATTTCTCAGTCAGTAAAGCTGTTTGACATGCATGCATGAGAACTTGAGTTTGATCCCTAGTATATACACTTAAATAATAATAATGATAACAATAATAATAATAATAGCCAGGCAGTGGTAGCGCACACCTTTAATCCCAGCACTCAGGAGACAAAGGCAGGTGAATTTCTATAAGTTTAAGGCCAGGCTCGTCTACAGGATAGAAAGGGCTGTTAAACAGAAAAACACTCCTAGAAAAATCAAAATAATAATAATCATAATAAATATAATCATATTATCAGAAGAAGAGAAAGAAGCAGCAGCAACGAAAGCAGAAGTAGCTAGGCATGGTGGTGCATAATTATAGTCCCAATACGGAGGAGACAGAGGTAAACGGGTCTCTGGAGCCTACTGGCCATTCATCCCAACATCACTGAACTACTTTTGCAATAATAGAAAACATACTCTTCTCTAGCCCATGTGCAAATTCACCAATATAGACTGCATCCAAACCATAATATACATTAAGACAAATACTATGAATACAAACCATACAGAGTTTGTTTTCAGGCCACTAAAGAATTAATGTAGTAAGCAATAACTAAAAAATCCTTAAATACATGGAGACATATACTTCTTTTTATTAATTTGTTTATGTGCACAATCAGAGGACAATCTGCAGAGTCAGTTCTATGCTAACACCATGCAGATACTTGAGATCAAACAAGTCATGCAAACACCATTACCACTAAGCCATTTCACTCGCCCTAGTTTGTGGGTTTTTTTTGTTTGTTTGTTTATGTCTTGTTGCCGTTGTTGTCTGTTCCTGTTTTAGGGTTTTTATTTTCAGAGAGGATCTCATGTAGCCCAAACTGCCTTGCGCTCACAACATAGCGAGAATGACCCTGAACTTCTGATCTGCTTTTCTCTACTTCTCAGTGCATCACCACACCTGGTTCATGAGGTTCTAGGAATGAAAATCCGGGGCTTTATATATGCTAGACTAGCACTTTACCAACTTAGCTACCTCTTAGCCCAATATACTTCTAAACAGCATGAATAATATAGTTTAAAGACTCTGTAATGGTGTGAATAAGAATGCACCCATAAGCTCATACATTTAAATGCTTAGTCACCAGGGAGTGATACTATCTGAAAACGATCAGAAGGATTAGGGGGTGTAGCCTTGTTAGAGGAAGTATGTCACTGGGGGTGGACTTTGAGATTTTAAAAGCCCAGTATTGCAGCTTGTGGATCAGGACTCAGCTCTCAGCTACTTCTCCAGCATCATGCCTGCTTGCCACCATGATGGAAATGAACTAACCCTCTGAAGTTGTAAGCAAGCCCCCAATTAAATGCTTTCTTTTGTAAGAATTGCCTTGGTACTGTGTCTCACAATAGAACAATGACTAAGACAGCATCCAAACAAATGAAATATAAAGCAAGCTGACAAAACTGAAAACAGAAAAACAAGTTTTACAAAAACCAGCACAACTGTTGAAGATCAGCAAAATTAATATGCATCTAGGGAAGTTAACTGGAAAAAAAATACAAGGTACTAGTACTAGGAATCAGAGAGAGAATTTCACAAATATTACAAACTCTATGCTAATTTGATCACTTGGATGAAGCAAGCCAACTTGTATCAAGGTATATGCCTAGATAAGAAAACAGATAATCCCAAACAGGTTATCTATTAAGGAAATTAAACCAAGAAAGTTAATAATCTTTCAAACCAAAGTATCAGGCCCAATTGAATTTATAAGAGAATTCTGCAAAACATTTAAGGAAAAACATTACAGCAATTCTCCACAACCATTTGCAAAAGACAGAAGCAGGGAGAATGCTTCCTAACTTAACACTTCCAGTGTTACCATTAATACTCAAGTCAGGCAACACTGTTAACTTGAAAACTATGAATAAATCCTTTCCATAATTATAAATGCAAAAACTCCCAGGAAAATGTGAAGAAACTGAATTCAACAATGTTTAGAAAATGTATATGCTTTGACCAAGAGAGATCTGTACTAATTGTGCAAGGCTGATTAGATTAAACAAGACTATCACCTTCTGAGATATGTTTAAAAGACTTCTTTATGTATTCTGCTCAATTATGAAAGACAGATAATAAAAACAAAACACAGAGGGTTGAGGAAAGTCTCTAGTAACATACCATCAGAAAACCCTTGATGAAGGTCAAGATCAAAGAAATCTAACTATGTTATTGGCACTCCAATGTGAATTCATTTTTTTTCTCCCCAAGTATTAACCAGGGACACTCGGCCAAGGATTAACAGCTGAAACAATCTTCTAACATGAAAGATTAAGGAAAACACAAATGACTGGGAAAAAGAAAACAGAACAAAGCAATTTAGGTTAAACAGAAGTTATGTACAATGGTCAAGGCTGCAGAGAAGCAGAAAGCAGTTAGGTTTGTCTAGGACACAGTGATAAAGTAATGCAATATCATTATGACCTTCAATAACAAGTTTAATTTCTTTAGCCTGAGACTAATCCACCCATACCAATATTCTTATTTGTAGTAGCTTATCATAATCATGTTAACAATGAAACCCCTGCTTTCTTCTCCTCAGTGCCCTGCTAATTCAAGAAAATTCTCTATTTGACATACTACTGAGAGCTACAGGTGTTGGAAACTTTAACAGCGTAAAATACTTTGCAGGCTTACAAAATGATCAGTATCATAGCTCTCAGGAACATAGCACAGCACAAGTTAGTCTCTAGCACCGGACAGCTAGAATAAACACCTAGCAAGAAAGGCATTAACCCACAGACATACAGTACTTATGCCTCACTGTCTCTATCATCAGGTTGTGGTTGTTACAACAAAATACCTGACTGAGACTGGTTGCTCTAGCAGACCCATCAGTACAGCCTTTAATGAAGACCTCACAGTAGATTTTAACACAATAGTGAAACAATTACATAAAACAGGAGGCCATGGGATTTTAGAGAACAGACTCACTTTAAAAACTATAAAAACAGCAGCTTGTTCTTAGAGGAAGGAACTAGTCCAGATTCCATATGAACTACGATAATCTCTTCCAATGGTTTGGTACTTCCAATAACCTAACTATTTCCTACTAAGTTTCACAATTTAAAGATCCTATCACCTCTCAACATTGCCACAGTGGGCATCAAGCTTCCAGCTCATGAACCTGAGGGGCATATTCAGGCTACAATACCATTGTACAATCTTTTAATAAGATAGCAAAAGTAACTTATTAATTCCTATGTAAGAATACACAATTTTCAAAACACTTTAATTTCACTGTTAGGCTCAGAAAGCAGCATCTCAAAGTAAAGGCCTCCTATGCAGCTTTTTTCCCCGCTCCTGCCTTCCTGTTCTGTCCTGTCCTACATTCTCCCATAACCAAAGCCATAAAACTAGAATTATTCCTTGCAAGGGTGTGTTACAGTAACTAAAAGCCATTCTTTCCACAGTCAGCAGTAAAAACTAAGATTTCTCTAATCTTCCTCTGTCTAGGAGCTGGCCACTAAGAAAAAAACATTAAGACCCTCATTCCAGAGGTGTCCTGCTTTACACGCAGGAGAAACAACTGCTATAGCACACAGGAGAATCATCTCAACGGGTGGGTCTTGGTAGGTTTTTCCACTCAGGCCATTACCATTAGCTTATAACCTTTCTGTCCAATAACTTTTTTACATAGCTGTGCAAACATCAAATGTAAGCATAAAATGAACAGAACATCCCAGATGTCTGAGGCTTAAATCAGACAGCTCCCATGTTAAAAAACAAAACAAAACCCTCTGATCATATCATTTTGTTATGTGTATCTCTGGTTAATCTGTCTTAAGTGAGTTCCTTTTTAAGACAGCATCTTGCTACATAGTCTAAGCAACCCTTAAATTCACTATAGAGCCCAGGCTGGCCCTGAATGCATATTCTTCCTGATTCAGCCACCTGAATGATAATAAGATCAATAAACACCACCATGCCCAGCTTAATCTGTCTTGATACAAGAATATAGACCACGGTATGGTCTCAGAAATAGGATCACCTATCTCACCTCTACATTGATAAATTGATTTTATAGAAGACTATAAAATTTCAGTACATATTCAAGAAAATAAAATGGCTTTCTATCCCATTCCAGGTCATATTTGAAGTGCCTTACAACTACAATGACAAACAAAATTAACAGATACACACCTAACATGTGATAGGAAAGGTGTCACAGAAATTATAAAGACCAAAACAATTTGAAAATAAAGAGTGGTGGTGAAGAAAGAAAAAAAATCAAAACGGTTGGATATATTTAGAAACTAAAACGAAATAGGAATACCTCCTTTCTTTCTACTTAAGCGATAAAGCATAAAGTAATACAAACAGGAAAGCATAGTAATGAATCCAGACTGGCTGTTATACAGACCACTTTGTAAAAAGCTGAAATAATAAGACATAGTTACACTACAATGTAACACATTAGAAGTATTTGTATTGAACAAGCAAAAATATAATCAAATATGAGTTGCTAGAAAAACAATTCTTTCCTACCAATATAAAAGGAGCTTATAAGAAAGAAAACACGAAAAAGTTGATGTGACTGTAATAGCTATGCTGGCTGTTTAGAATGCAACTATAAACTGCTTTTTGGTTTTGTTCTGACCGGGTTAGAACTGTTTCAAATCTACCTGCAATTATTCAGGCATCCAAAATATTTCTTGAAAATAATCAGCTCTATTATAAATGTTAAAAAACCCATGCTCTCAGCCTAAGTATCAAACAAATGTTAAGAAAGCCCCAAAGATAAAAGCTGAGTATCTAAAGCCCTGTAAGGCGGGGTCCTCACTGTTTTGCATCCCAAAAAGACTAAGTCAGCCTGAACAGGTATCTCCCAATCTAGTATTTACTTCATCTTTGGGAAGGAGAACCACTTGTTACTTTGATTTGGTAGTACATTGTAATATTTAATTCATCTTGGACTGGTAGCCAAGCAGACTATTGGTGTAGGAGGGTTCTTCTGTATTTCTGTTGCTTGCATTGTTTGAACAAAGAAACTGCCTCGGCCTTTTGATAGGGCAGCCCTTAGGTGGGCGGAGCAGACAGAACAGAAGGCTGGGAGAAAGAAGGCACTGGGGCAGACTCCATGTTTCTCCAGCCCAAAAAGGACTTTGATTAGAATCTTCCCAATAAGCCACGACCACGTGGTGATACACAGATTACTAGATATGGGTTAAACTAATATGTATAAGAGATTAAAACTAATGGGCCAGGCAGTAATTTAATTAATACAATTTCTGTGTGGTTATTTCAAATGTAAGCTAGCCCAGCGGCTGGGAGCCGGGTGGGATGGAACAAAGGGCCCGCGCTCCTCTCAGGTGCTGGGAACACAGCCCACACCTCTTACTACAGACTATTTTTCAAAGAGAGGCCTACATGTAATTAAAATATTTAAATCTTAAAAACCTAATTAAAAATACATTTAAGTGATCAAAATGAAACCTATATTTTAAGTTACTAGCTAACTGAAAGTAACAGACCTATTTTTGATCAACTATAAATTATCATCATAATTATGACTTCATATTTCCTAAATTAATGGTATTTCCAAGAATATATGGCATCTTAGTTTCATTTCTATTGTTGCGATAAAACAACATGACCAAAAAAAAAAAAAATTGGGGAGGAAAAGGTTTATTTGGCTTACATATCCTAGTTAAGTTGACGAACACACACACACACACACACACGAAAATTCCAACCAGCATATATGGTATAATCCTTAGCAAACATGCTGAACACAGAATTCCCATCTTCACTTCCTATGTATAAAATCAGCATCTGACTCAAATGTGTTCATATAAATCAGAAAAGCACGCAATGCTCGCATGGTGCACATCTTTCATTCCAACACGTGGGAGACAGAATTAGGTGGATCTCTGAGTTTGAAGCCAGCCTGGTTTCCAGAACAACCGAGGCTACACAGAGAAATCTTGTCTCAAACAAAACAAACAAAAAACCAACAATGCAATTTACAACTCTGAACTGATCACATCATTTCTGATGCTGCCTCAAGATCAACCAAACAATGGCACAATTCTTCTCACGTCTTAAAATAACTATTTCCCAAATCAGAAGACTATAATCCAGGCGGTGGTGACCTTTAATTCAAGCACTACAGAAGGCAGAGGCAGGCAGATCTCTATGAGTTCAAGGTCAGCCTGGTCTACAAAGCTAGTTCCAGGACAGTCAGAGATGATACACAGAGAAACCCTGTCTTAAAACACACACACAAACACAGCAGCAACAACAAAAGCCAAAAAAATAAAAGACCTACCAGTAGCAACTCAACATGGTTTCATAAACAGCAAATGAAGTAAAAACTATTCATTTCTAAGATAAAACCAGAGCATGGGGAGGGGGGGTGGACATCTCTCTCTCTTCCTCTCTCCCTCCCATTCATGCACACAAACATGCACCAGACCTGCTTCTAAAGAATTCAAAGCTTATGATCTCATTTTATCTTTAGATTACCTCTACA
Organism: Dicrostonyx torquatus; assembly: GCA_028555095.1. Lineage (NCBI taxonomy): Eukaryota > Metazoa > Chordata > Mammalia > Rodentia > Cricetidae > Dicrostonyx > Dicrostonyx torquatus. The sequence continues at coordinate 1,871,055 of JAQHUG010000023.1, read as the reverse complement.
GTTGTGGTGGTTTGAATGAAGATGGGCTGGCACTATTAGGAGATGTGGCCTTGTTGGAAGAAGTATGTCATTAGGGGTGGGCTCTGCCTGCTGATCCAAATGTAGAACTCTGGACTCCTTCTCCAGCACCATGTCTACCTGAATGCTGACATGCTTCCTGCCATGATGATAATGAGCTAAACTTCTAAACTGCAAGCCAGTTCCAATTAAATGCTGTGATCATGGTGTCTCTTCACAGCAATAGAACATCGACTATACAACAGTCATAAAGAGGAGGTATGGATTGTCTAATAGCACTCAAAAGGATCACACATGAATACCTCAACTGCATTTGAAGTCTTCTCAACAGTTACTGAGAAGCAGTTATTTCTGATTTTCTCCAATGACTGTTGAACATTTGAGAAAACAAAGAAATGGGACAGGATAATTTCCTCTAAATTCCATAGGGAAAAGATGGTCATCAGTCAGTTTCAGAATGATATAGTTCTTTAAAACTGGGCAAAGGGGGCTTGAAGCTTAGTGGTAAGGGATAGGCTTATGTTTCAAACATTGGGTTCAGTTCTCAACATTCAAAGAAAAAAAACTAAGCTAGTGAAGAGAACCATATTTCTTCTATCTGATCAAACAAAGTTGCATAAAAACAATAAGGAGTAGAAATACACCCTTAAGAAAGGAATGGAATATGTATAGCAGATGAGGCTGCAAAATTAAAAAGAAGCCAAGTCAGACACAGGAGCTCCAAACCTATAATCCCAGTATTTAGATGCAGAGGCAGGAGGATTGCTTCAAAGTACAGCCTGCATCACATAAAGCACTTCGGCCTGCCAAGGCAGAAATGAGCTAAAAGATTTGAGTTGTTATAAGCCATCACAAGAAGCTCATGAGTTTGTAGATTCAATTAAAATATTTTAATCAAAAGGATTACATTTATATTCTTTACACGGTTTCTCTATGTAGGCTTAGCTCTACGTAACATCTATCCAGAATCTTGTTACCTCAGCATTGCCATACTCAACCATCTCCGCCACTTTTAGACAGAGACTGTGGCTGGGGCTCTGGGGTAGGATTTCTTGTTATTCTTTTGCCCCTCCAATGAGATCTCATTTATAAAAGCCATTAGTCTTTTAAAAGGACTGAATAAGGTCACCCACCTGTTCAGAAATCTCTGGTAATTTTCTATATACTGTGATCCTTGGACTGTCATGTCAGGCTTCTTGGATCTGAGCATTCCAAGCATTCCTTTCTCTGCAGCTTCATATGCCATTTTCTTTGCTTATGTTATTTAAAGTTGTGATGTCCATTACATCATTTTGGGGCTCTATTCAAATTCATATTCTGAAAGAGGCTTTCCTCATTGCCTTCTCCTAAAGAACCTGTCATTTTCTACTCCCTGCTGCTTGTTCATTTTCTTGATAAGTAGAGCCAAAAGACCTCACTAACAGAATGGAGTGTCAAAGAATCAAGGATGACGCCTAGACATCAGAACTGACTAACAGGAAATATCAATGACTCAATCCACTGAGATGGGCTAGGATGCCAGAATGAGAAGCTAGAGGGAAACAAGCTTCTGACATGCTTGTTTTTAGACTCTATCAAAATCCACTGGAAATTTCGAGTAGATGAATACCCAAATCTCCAATACATAGCAAGACTATTTAAACTTGTGAGTCACTGGACTACACAAAGTGTTTAAAGCTAAGAGACTAACTTTTTTTTGTTTTAAATCTCACTTCACAAATTACCAAAAAAACCAAGAGATTTTCTATGTGCTTTTAAAACACTGACTTAGTTCTACCAACCCTGTAAGCTAGGGAACATAATTCTTATACTCCTTATTTAAAGGCAAGGAAACAAAGGAACAGAATATCTAACTAACTACCTCAAAGTCACACACTGCTGCTAAAGAGCTAAACTGAAACTTGAATTGAAGCAAATCACTCCAAACTCTACTTAACACTAAGCCTCCTAAGGCTCTAGGAGAACAAAGTGCCAATGGAGCAGAGGTTTTATACTGAGTCCAGGTTGCTTAACATTAGATGTGGGGGAAAACACACACACACACACACACACACACACAGAGAGAGAGAGAGACAGAGAGAGACACACACACAGACTAAAAAGCTAAGAAGAAAGCTAGAAAAAGTTTGGTGACCTAGAAACCTATGGATAAAGCACAGAAGAAAAATTTAAGACCTTAATTTAAGAAAAAAAAAAGATGAAGAGCTTGACTTTTGGAATTGGTAAATACAAATCAGTAGGGAAATTGATGGTATAAATTATCTTTATAATTCAAATTGAATTTTTTAAAATATCCATGTCTAGCAGGTTTAACACAGTTTCAACTCAACAAGCATTTATTCAAAGCTGACTATGTAGCAACCATCAAACAAGGAGCAAAATAAAGAACACAATGGCCCTAATGCTTAATTTAGGAAAGACAAAAAGGTTGAAAATTGTAGGAGTTTGGGGAAGGTGACCATCACAATAGTTCTAACACCCCAGGAGACATTAAAAAGCCAACACTCTTCACTGTATAAAACATAAGCCCCCTTAAGAATTTTATCTGTTTCAAACTGTCAATA
>JAQHUG010000023.1:1854765-1868393 GCA_028555095.1 Dicrostonyx torquatus | reverse complement strand
TTGCAGGACTTAGCAGAAAACTTAGGTAGAACGAGTCGTATTCTAAGCTGGCTTTAAAACATGAGACATATATGCAGAAAGACAGATTAAATAATAGAAACAAAAGCATAAAGGCAAAAAGGAGCCTGTTTTTGAAATGGGTGGCATGGGAAACAAGAAGAGGTTTAGCATTAAGAAATCTATCCGAATCCAAATGTAGGTTTGAAAAAATGAGAAGGAACACATATTAGGCCTTGGGTATCATTCCTAACACCATGAAAACAAACAAGCCAGGAGAATATAAATGTGACCGATTAGCAGGAAGCAAGATGCCATTACAACTAGGTCCATTAGGCCAGGCATGGTGGTGCAGACCTCCCAGCCCCTGGGAGGAACCTGTCTCGAAAAACAAAAAACAAATAAATACTAGATATATAAGTGCTGGGAACAGAAGCACCAAGTATGGTTCATTATAAGCATTTGTCCTGGAGACTGATGTACTAAGTTGTAAGCAGGCCAACAAGCAGCCATACGATGGTCTTCATAGTTCAGTGTCTGAAGTCAGTGAACACTGTGTTCTGTAAGAACGGGTGCTAGGCACTTAGCAAACACAATTTTCCAATTCATTACTTATTTAGCATCATTGATGATTTCTAACGTTGCATCCACTGCTCAGATTCAGGACATTCATTTAAATCACTATGGTCCAAGCAGGAAGTGGCAGTAATATGATTTCCAGTGAGATGCTATAAAGAGTTCAAAGTGCAAAATTTAAAATTCACCTCAAAACCAAAATTCATAAAGCAACCTATCCTTAAGTTATTTTTACTATAGTGATGGCTAAACTAGTCTTGTGGGACTGGCGATAGTGTTGGGTTTGCCTTCTACTGTTGTCAGCATAAATTGCCCCAAAATCCTCTTTCAAGAAAATCAAATTCCATTATGACCTTCAGGCCAGGAAGAAACAATTAGTCTGCTAAACTGATATGATCGATATCTAATACCAATAGTTCAGAAAAACAACAAAAATTTAACATTTCAGACCCTTCCTAGATGCAAAATCTTCTTCTACATTTCCCCAAGGTGGAGGCCCAGTCTGAGGAAGGCATCCCAAAGGCGTCTCAGTTGTTGCCAAGTGGTCCATCTTCATCTCTCTCAATATTTCGATCTAGCCTCTCTCCTCCAGGGACCATTATAAGAGCGATTAAAAAAAATAACAAAAATAAATAAATAAAAGACCCTAAATACCTGACCTGAAACATTTTTCCAGTTCTTGGAGCTTTCCACTGGGCCAGGCAAATACTTTGGCGATAGGTCTTATAAGCTATCTGTTCAAGCCAAGATACGCCCCAGCCCTTCGTTCTTGTGAAGCCGTGCCCCAGCGGCAGATGGCTCCATCGACTGCTCCTCCCGAGGCAACCCTTTACCCCAAATCACTTAAGCAATTCCTTCGAAGCCCCCCGAGTCCCGTGCAGAGGCCCACTAGGGAGGTTCTCTGTCCCAATTCTTTCCAAGAGGATGAGCCAAATCCTCAACCCTCTCCCGGCCCCGGAGAGAAGAACGTGGGCTCCTCGGCCCACCTCGGCCCGGGAGGAACGCGGGGGGTGGGCGGCGTGGGCTCGCAGCCTGGCGGGGAACAGACGGACGACGGGGAAAACACTTACCAACATCCTGGTCGAAGGGATTGGTGGCAAAGAGAGGCATGTCCGCTGCGTGCCGAGGTGTCCCCAGGGACTGCCCCTCGACACCGCGGCCGTCAGCGCACGACGGAGAAAGGAGGCCGCTCAGGTACAAACACAGCAACAGGGACGGGCGGTCCAGGGTCCTCCTCGGCCCCTCCTCTCTCCCACCCCAGCAACAGAGGCGGCGGCGGCGGCAACGGCGGAGAAGCGGCGCAGGCCCCCGCGCGGGGCGTGTCGGGAATCCAGACGACCTGAGCGCTGCCTGCTCCAGCTCCGACAAGAACCCTGCCCTTCCGCCGAGATCCACGCGAGGAGCCTCTTCTACTGCTCCCTCTGCTGACCTCCCACAGGTCCGTGGGATTAGCGGCTATGCTCTCGGCTTTTCCATTGCCTGGGCGTCTCGGGAGGACGAGGTCCTTCAGGCGCGCAGAGGCCGACTAAGCACCTCTGGAGTGAATCAGACACTGAGAAAGAAAGAGGGTTCGTTTTGGGTCTATCGCAGCCCTTGGTTTTAACTCCGTGAGTTCATTCGGTGGGCTGTTGTAATACAGTAATCCCTGTAGAAGGTCAAACGGTCCTTCGGGTTATCCGAGTCAAATGTTCGTTGTGAGGGGACTAGGAAGTTGCTGGGATGGAGTCATGTGAGCTGGTGGAACTGGCTGGAATCCCTTGGAGGGGAGTGTCAAGGCGCACAGCCTCCGGAGACGCTGAGGCAACTAGAGCTGGCTCCTTCCCCAGCCTGACATCAGAGGGAAGCTGGGTGTCGGCACCGACTGACTAAACGTGCAGTCATTGAGCCGCTGCAGTGACTGGAAGACTAGTCCTTCTCAGCCCGAGATAACCACACACACCCACAGCAGGAAAAACAAAACGAAAAAATGGAACCAGACGTTGATGAGGACTCTTGGCAACTTAGAATATTGATTTGGTGCCGGGCGGTAGTGGCGCACGCCTTTAATCCCAGCACTCGGGAGGCAGAGGCAGGCGGATCTCTGTGAGTTCGAGACCAGCCTGGTCTACAAGAGCTTGTTCCAGCGCAGGCTCCAAAGCCACAGAAAAACCCTGTCTCGAAAAAAAAAAAAATATTGATTTGGTGCTCTAGTTTGTACATGAGTGTCTCTCTCTCTCTCTCTCTCTCTCTCTCTCTCTCTCTCTCTCTCTCTCTCACACACACACACACACACTACCCTCTAAATCATGTGGAAATACAGGGAAATTATGTAAAGTATATCCAAATAAGAACATATAAATATAGCTTATAAACAGTTATATGTCAACAACAGGATTGACATGACAGTACAAGAAAAATGCTTGCTTACAAAACTCAATTTAAAATGAAGTCCAATTTTAAAAAGAGGCGAGCAAATTAAAGTAGCGGTTAATGTTTTCAGTCATTTAATGAGAACAGAATCTCCCGAGCGGTGGTGGTGCACTCCACTACAGAGGCAGAGGCAGAAGATCTTTGAGTTTGAGGTCAGCCTGATCTACCTATCAGGTTCCAGGACAGTCACAGCTACACAGAGAAACCCTGTCTCAAACAGACAAACAAAAGATAAAAGAATCCAAGGAGTGGGGACTGTAAAGTTGCTGGGTGAGGTACAAATTAACACTATTCCTAAGAGAAACAATGGGAGGTACATAAGGAACTTTGGAAAATATGCCTTTGGTCCCAACAATTCTGATGTTTAGAACTTACATAAAGACATTCTTTTAAAAACATGAACCAAGATATTAATGACAGCATTGACAGATACAGTATCAAAGCACTGATGATCACTAAAATGTCCGACATTGAAAAGCTTGAACAAACTCATCTCTTAGTGTCTGGTTCCTCATTTATAAGAAACAAATAATAAGAAACTATCGAGGATTGAAAAAATTAGTGGAAATCAATCCCCTCTAACATTGCCTGGCACATAGTAAGCACTCTAGTGCAGTCAGTAGATAGGATTGTATTGCTCAAATAAGAGTGTCCGTAATATGAAAGTTATTTAGCCATTGAAAGTAACACTAAAGATCTGTATTTGCATAGATAGACATCTGAGTACATAAAATTTTCAAAGATTGTAAAGGATGGCTCCGGATGTGGCTCACTGATGCAGTACTTGTCTAGAACGCAGGAGGTCCTGAGTTCAGTCCTTAGCGCTGAAAACAGTCTACACATACATGTGAAATAAATTCTGGCAATTTTTAACAGTCTGAATGAAAATATGAATGACATGGTTATTTCTGGACAATACCACCCTGGATTTGTTGTTGTTGTTCATGAATTTTATTTTTTCTTTCAAAAGGGGTGGGCAGGTGTTAAAATACAATATAACATTTCATGTGTTAAAGCCACCATTCTTTCAACATTTTGAGAGGCCAGTAACCAGATGCTTGTATGTCATTATGACAAGTGAAAGTCTTTCTACTATTGTACGGGATGCAGAGCATTGGCTGTCAGTAGGCCTGCTCTTGATCACTGGGCTGACAGAATTAGGTGTCAGCTTATCTACTTACAATGATGGGACTACGCCTTAGGTACCTAATCATAATTGCTCTCTTTCAGAGCCAGATGGTTATGAAAATATATTTGGGCATGCCTTATGCTCCAGAAATGAAACTGAATTGTCATGTTGCTAACAAAAGCTACTACTCAAGCTTTAATCATCAATATGTGAGTATTGGGAATAACGTATGTTAGTATTGATAACATTAACCATGTGTTCTGACCTAAAAGAGTGACATTAGCTATTAGGGATCTTTATGACATAATATATAATAAAGTAGAGATTTTAAAAATAAGAATGTTATATGTACAAGAAAAGCCAGTTATAAAAGGTGGCATGAGTTTGTTTTGAGGTTAACTTGTCATATTATCTAAAATACTGAAATTGCTAGTTTTATTTTTAAAACCCCAAAAAGACATTTTAAAGACTTAATTGCACGTTTCTGTGATGTGTTTAATAAATTCCATGGTTAATTTCGAAAAGTTTTATTGCTTTATTCTGTTGGACTTTTAAAACTGTTCTATATTAAAAACAAAGATACCTGTGTGTAAAATGAAGCTGCTCTCAGAAATATTTCTGTTGTTATACTATCCTAGTTAATATACTTAACCTACCTAGCTGTAAACCATCCTCTCTACTAGAGCCAGGGTGTTTTTACTAATATATGAATGTGATATCATTCCCTTACAGTTCTTATATGATTCCTTCAGTCAAGCATTTGATAAGTATTAACTTCATATATATCTGAGGTATCTATATGCTAGAAATATAGGATACACATCAAGAAGAGAGTCATTAAATAATTAAGTTATCGCCTGATTATGGGTGTGTAAAGAGTCCCCTGCCTTCAAAATTATTCCATATTTTTAAAGTAGATCAAATATAGATGTATTAAGAAAAGGGGAGAAAGAATGTTTAAGAGTGGAGGAGCTCCAAGGGAGGAATAGCTAATCTTGATTAAGCCCTTAATGAACTGGCCCTGATCACCCTGTATCTTCATGGACTACCATAGCTGTCTAGATGTCCTGACCTGAAGCAAACAACTTTTACCCTCTCGTTCTATTTAGAAAGCTCTGGATCCTCTCTGGATCTTCCTTAGGTCTCACTTCCTTAGGTCTCACTTCCTTAGGTCTCACTGACAAAAGCCTGTCCTAACTCAATACCTGACCAGTTAATACTACATAATAAATTTTCGTTAATTAATTGGTTGAGTGGTCACTTTTATCACAGCACTCAGTGGTGTAATATTTGTTCCAGGTATTGATTGCTTCACAACACCATCTAAATGTGGCCTCTGAGAATAAAAACAATGATTTCTTTTGCTTACACATCAACTTTGGCCAGACTTCAGCAGGGACAGTTTACGTCTCCTCCATTCAGCATCTACAGGAGTAGTGCGAATGACTGGGATGACTCCAGCACATTTTCAATATTTAGAGGACTTGCTCAGTGTGTATCTGGCAATAGATGCTGGACATTAGCTGAGTCATTTGGGGCTGTCGCCCACACCAACTGCACAGAACTTGCTATGTGTCTGCTTGGCTTCTCCCAGCATATTGGATGGACATAAGTCAAGAGGAGGAAGCTACCAATTCCTTAAGATGTGGAGCAGGAAATGAGGATAGCATCACTTAAATTATGCCCCACTGAAGTCACAGTGTCTACATTCAAGAATAGAGAACAAAACTCGCCTTTTGATAAAACGGCTTTTAGGAAATTGTGATGGGGGGCCATGTTTAAATACTACCACAATATTGTAACCTCTATGTTTATGTAAGCATTATATTTTGAAATATTTATCTATATGTATGGGCTCTTTATAGTTAGTTGTTCCATATATATTTATTAAATAGAATAAATGCAATCTGCTATGATTAAAATGTCATAATACTATTACTGACCATGAGGACGTAACGAAATCGGGATTTACTTTATTGTAAGAAGAAGAAAGCTGGGGAAAATACATGTGTTATAGTTAGATATGAAATGTGTCTTGAAGGCTCATGTAATTCATACTGGTGATGCCATTGAAGATGATCAGATCATGAGGATGCTAACCTCATCAATGAATAATGTTCATATCTGATTGGGAAATGCGATCTAATTGGAGGAAATATATCGTAAAACTCCCTTCTTTATCTTTCTATCTGTTTCATGATACAGTGGAATGGCAGTTTTGTGTTCTGCTACTCACAGCCACAAACACTAGAGCCAGCTAGCCATGGCCTGAGACATCTGAGAGTGTGAACCAAAACAAATATTTCTTCCTTTTAAGTTGCTTATGCCAGGCATTTTGTCACAGTGATGAAAAAGTAACACAGTGAGTTATGACTGACTTCAAACATGCGCCAACAGCAGTATAAAATGAATTCCAAGGAGGCAGGAAATGTGCATTGAGCCACATAACAGCCAAAAGCTTTCAGCCCACAACTGTTTTCTGAACTGTGGGCTAAACCCCAAAAGTAATCCAAAATGGTCACACATTTCATAGTAATGTGTGTGTGAATCACACATTTCATAGTAAGAAAGCAAAAGACAAGAAGTAACTGGAGTTTCACTATCTCCTCTCAATGGCCTAAAGATGTGGTAGGGCCCACTTCTAACATTTCCACCACCTCTGATAATTTGAAGCTGAGGACCAAGCCTTTAACACATGACACTTGGGGAGGACATGGCCCAAATTGTAGAGCCCAAAGACGCAATATTTTTAAATCGACATCTCTGGTGTAGGAGGTCCTTCTGTATTTGTGTTGCTTTCATTGGTTAGTAAAGAAACTGCTCTGGGCCTGGCGATAGGGCAGAACGTAGGTAGGCTGGGAGACAGAACTGAATTCTGGGAGGAAGGAAGCAGAGTCAGAGAGAGCCACCATGGAGATGCCAGGTCAGTCATGCTGAATCTTTCCCGGTAAGCCACTACCTCATGGTGTAACACAGATTTATAAAAATGGGTTAAATCAAGATGTGAGAGTTAGCCAATAAGAGCTAGAGATAATGGACCACGCAGTGTTTAAATTAATACAATTTCTGTGTGATTATTTCAGGTGTAAGCTAGCCAGGCAGGACGGAGCAAGGGCCCTCTCGCAACAATTGGCGCTCCAACATGGTAAACTGACTCCATGTAAAACCTGAGAGGGCTTAAAAAGGAATTCTACACACACAGAAAAAAACAGAGTTTAACACAGCTTTTTGCTATTTGCTGGTATGGATTTTGCTTTATTGATATAAATTTAAGATCATTTTGTTATATGTATATTTTTGCTCTTGATTAAGGTATTGTGATTGTGTAGTTCATTTAAAAATGCAATGTACAATTAGGAAATACAGGTTGTTAATGGATAATCATTGATAATAGTCAAGCTTGTAGTCATGTTAGTTAGATTTTCTAGTTATACAGAGATATATTTCAGTTAGATAGACATTCTTCATGTCTTTCAAAGACTACAGAATATGGCATTTAAAATGTTTTAATAACTTAGGGCTTTTCATGACAATGAGACGCATCTGCTCCTGGCAGCACCAGCTACTTCAAGAGAAAGATGGGCATTAAAGAGGCTCCTTATGGAGTTGGTTAGCCATTTGGGCAAGAAACTGCTCTTGCCTGGACTGTTGCATAAACTAGACATGAAGAACTCAGAGTGATGACTGCTGAACTTGCCAAAACGTGAGATGATTCCTTCAGGGTTCCTGATTCATAAAAGAGTCTGCGAGATATTTTGCAGGACACGAAAGAGACTAAACTGTCTTTAAAATTTCCTGCTTCATGAAAATGTTTGCTGGATACTATGGGCCTGTAGGCTGAAGATGGATGCCCCAATGGTACAGAAGAACTTTGGGTGACTGTACAGGCAGCAAGATGTCTCTGTCATTTCTAGAGATTTGGAAGTTGCTTATAATGCACTTCCTGTTTACTTAGGTAATATTATATCCTTCTGGAGTTTTTGATGGAGTTGAAGAATTTATAGTTATAGTTTTCCTATAGTTATAGTTGAGCAAATTCAACTTTGTAGACAGGTGGCTTAAATGTTTTTGCCTATAGGTATTTTTAACAATAAAATTCCAAGCTGCACATGGTAGACATGTTTATGAGTCCATTACTCCTCCAGTCCAGTATGTGGACGGCTGAGCTACAAAGTGGAGCTTCTACTGTCTTAGGTTTCCATACTACTCCCCAAGTGACCCTTAACTTTATTTGTCACTCCCCAGATCTCCTTGTTTCCCTCTACCCTCCTCCTCCCCACTTGGCCTTCCCTTTTCAGTCCCCACAACCCCATCTGTTCATAACTATCTTTTCTATTTCTCTTTCCTAGGAATCTATCTGTTCCCCCTTTCCCCATCCCCTTACTCTGTACATAACCTCTGTGGTTCTATAGATTGTAAGATCGTAGTTTGGTTACCATTGACTTAACAGATAATATCTACATATAAATGAATACATACCATATTTGTCTGTCTGATTCTGGGTTAACTCAGTCAGGATTATTTTTTTCCCATTCTATCCTTTTACCTTTGATCTTCATGATTTCATTTTTAATGGTTATGTAATATTCTGCTGTATAAATATGTTACATGTTCTTTATCCATTCATCACTTGTTTTTATTTAAAGCTCAATAGCATTCCATTGTGTATATATTCCACATTTTCATTATTCAATCACCAGTTGAAAGACATTCATGTTGTTTCCACTTACTAGCTATTGTAAATAGAGTGGCAAAGAACACATCTGTGGAGTCAGGTGTCCAGTCCTTTGGGCATATGTCAAGGAGTGGTCTTGTAAGGTCATGTGGTAGACTTATTTTTAGCTTTTTTGAGAATTCTCCAAAATTTTCAGAGCTGATTTTCAGAGTGGCTGCACCATTTTGCAATCCCACAACACCGAATAAGCATTTCCCTTTCCCCACATTCTCACTAGCACCTGTTGTCAGTAGTTTTCTTGATCTTAGCCATCATAACTGGAGAAAGAAGGAATCTCCAAGTTGCACTTCATACACAGGACTTCATACAAATAAACACTAGTTTTCATTCTATGCAAGCTGCCAAGGGAAGAAAGCAATCAACAGTTCTACCACACGGTGACATTTTCAGACCACAAGTTATCCCTAAAGGTGCAATAGTGATGCTCATAGATTCGTGGTAATGAACAGCTGTTTAATTGGACTTACAGCTCACTCAACAGGAGTAAAATTGTATTTAGTATTGTACCCTACTGTGGTAGTTTGAATGTAACTGGTCCCCACAAGCTCATAGGGAGTGTCACTATTAGGAGGTGTGGTTTTGTTGGAGTAGATATTGTCTTGTTGGAGGAAGTGTGTCACTGTGGAGGTGGTCTTTGAGGTCTCATATATGCTCAAGATACCTCCTAGTGTCTTAGACTACTTCCTGTTGCCTGTGAGTCTAAATGCAAAACTCTCAGCGCTTTCTCTAGCACCAACTCTGCCTGCATGCTGCCATGCTTCCTGCCATGAATAATAGACTAAATGTCTGAAGTGTAAGCAAGTCACCACAATGCAATGTTGTCCTTTATAAGAAGAGTTGCTGTGGTCATGGTGTCTATTAACAACAATAGAGACCCTAGTTAAGATAGAAGTAGGTGCCAGAGACTGGGGTATTGCTCTGAAATGGCTGTCCAAGCTTTTTGCTTAGAGAAATTTGGACTTTGGGAGTTTGGTTTAAGAAAGCAGTAGACAGAACACTTTAAGTGCTGCTTAATGGGCCATACCAGAAGGAGCATGGAAGATAGTGGTGCTAAGAGTGATTTGAATTGTGGTGGGCTCAAAAGGTTTCAGAGAAGAATTTTAGTGTGTTGCCTAGAAATCATTCTTGTGGTATTTGGCAAAGAATATGGTTGCTTTTTGCCCTTGTACAAAAAGTTTGCCTGAGGCTGAAGTGAAGAGTTTGGGATTAATTCTTTTGGCAGAGGAAATCTCAAAACAGCATAGTATAGATTTTGCTGTGTGGTTATTATTGTTGATGTTAACGAAGACATACAATGAAAAGGAGCAAGGTGGAAAGGGAAATATATGAGGAAAAAGGAGCAGCAGAAAGTGAAATGGAGCTAAATTATCTGTTCAAGAAGATAAACAGATTAAGAAATGGAATAAAGGCGTGGTGATGTTAGGGCAAGTTTGTAAAAAGGAATTAAAGAAAACCTTAGAGCTGGAGGTGGTGGTGCATGCCTTTTATCCCAGCACTAAAAGGCAGAAGCTGGTAGATCTCTGAATTTGAGACCAGCCTGGTCAACAGACCAATTCTAGGACAGCCAAGCTTCACTGCCAAGCTTAGGCAGTGAAGGAAATCATGGGAAACAGGAAGTCTGTAATGAGGGGCCACGTTCCAGCCCCAGCAAGCAGCGTTACTTGGCAGCTTTGGGCACGTGGTTCTAGTTTTAGAGTCAAGGTCAGAAGAAAGGCATTATGGAATTTGCCTCCACAACTAAGTAAAATGCTATTGAGGCCAAGCATGTGTCAGAGGTGTCCCTGAATGGAGACCTAGTGAGGACATTGTGTGAAGCTGTAAAGTTGACGTTTGGATTGCCATGAAGACCCCAAGATGTTGGAAACACCAGCGTTACAAGATATCTACTAAGGAAAGCAGCTATCAGAGAGTCAAACCAGCCCAAGAGAAAGAAGTGTGTTGCAGTCAACAAAGCTGAATGGAGTTGTGTAGGCAGAGACTGCTCTTTTGTTTCCTGACTGCACAGAAACTATATTAATCAGAACACTGTTTGGCCTATCAGCTCAGACTTCTTATTAACTAACTCTTAGATCTTAAATTAATTTCTATTAACCCATTCCCATTAATCTGTTTATTGCCACAAGGCTGAGGCCTACTGGTAAGGTTTTGGCTGATGCCTAGCATCTCTCTCCTTTGGCAGCTACATGGCGTCTCCCTGACTTTGCCTATTTTCTTTTTATATATCTGTTCAGATTTCCCGACTAGCTTTACTCTCCTAAGCCATTGGCTGAACAGCTTCTTTAATAATTAATGGTAATAAAACATATTTAGAGCATACAGAGGGGAATCCAACATCAGAACTGGACATCTGAAGAGCTTTTTGATATCAATCATGGAGATATAAAGTTTAGAGTCAGCCCAGCTGGTTTTTGGTCTTGCTTTAGTCCAGTATTTGCTCCCTATGCTCCCTTCCCTGCATTTTGGAATGATAATGTATATCCTGTGCCATTATATGTTGGAAGTGTGTGATCTGCTTTTCAATTTTGATTTTAATGAGGATTTGAGTTAGAAGATTCCATGAATCTCAGAAGGGACTTTGAACTTTAAAACATTGTTGAGACTATGATAGACTATGGGGACTTTTGAAGTTGAACTAAACACATTTTGCATTATGCTACTGATACAAATTTATGGGGGGCAGGGAGTGAAATGTGGCAGTGTGAATGTAGTTGGCCCCATAAACTCATAGGGAGTGGCACTATTACAAGGTGTGGCTTTGTTGGAGTAGGTATTGCGTTGTTGGAGGAAGTGTGCTTCATACACGCTCAAGTTACCTTCTAGTGTTGCAGGAAGTATGTCACTGTGGAGATGGGCTTTGCGATCTCATTTATGCTCAAGATAATGCCCATTGTCTCAGCTCACTTCCTGTTGCCTGTGAGTCAAAATGTAGAACTCTCAGCTACCTCTCCAGCACTGTGTCTGCCTGCATGCTGCCATGTCCTTCCATGATGATAATGGAGTGAACCACTGGACCGTAAGCTACACAGTTAAATGTTTTGTTTCAAAAGAGTTGCTGTGGTCATGGTGTTTCCTCACAGCAATAAACCCTTACTAAGACACCTATCCAGTCTTACAGCAGAATCTACTACTGTCATAAATTACCTAATTCCTAATTGCATTCCTAATGTTCATCTTTATACCCAGAAGTAAATGTCAGCCTCACCCAGCACCAAAGAAGGCTCCACCTCGTAGCAGATGGAGTCCAGAAGGTCACAACTGGGCAAAATACAGAGAACAACCAACTGTGGGCTACTCAGGCTCAATTGACCCATCTACAACACAACTCTTATCACCAAGACCTAGGGGTCATGATGAAAGGGGGAGCAGAAAGATCTTATGAGCCAGAAAATCAGGAAGCCTTCTCCAAGATTGTGTCTTCTAACTATGACAGGAAAGCTACACTCACAAAATCTCAACAATGGCAATACCAAAAAAATCTCAGTAATGCCTAAATGAATGCAGTGAAATTTCACGGGACACTACCCACAGATGAAGAGCTACAGAGAATTAACATCTGGGGAGAAAGGAGAAATAAATCATCCCCAAGAATGATCTCCCTAATTGGTTATCCAATACCAGTGGCAAGCACCGAAACATATGCATACAGGCAACACAAAACCAGCTCTGTAGGTCGTATTTTTATATTTATTTTGATATATATGTAACAATAGTAAAAAGAGGTCACAAATTTGAGAGGAAGCAGGGCAGTGGGGGCATGAAAGGGGTAGAAGGAAGGAAGGGGTAGAGTAAAGGGAGAATTGATGTAATTATATTTTGATTAAGAATAAAATAAGTTTTAAAAAGAAACAGTAAGTTGGATGAGATTGGAGATTGGTTGATCTGGAAGGCTGATATGATTAAAGCACATATGAAACCCGTGAAGATTTGACAAAAATATTAAAAGATAAGAAAAGAAGACATTGAAATAAACTACTTTTGCCAGCATTCACCTGTGAGAAACTTTGTATGCACAGTATATTTAACACTACTTGTGGTTTTCTGTGTCAAAATAAACATTAATAATTACCGGAGGGAAAGTACCCTGCTAAAGATTCAAAACTATCATTTGAGACCATACTCTCATCCCTAGATTGCTTTCTCTTTCCTAACAGATTCTTTTGAATAGCTGCTGCTTCTGACATGTTCTTTTTAGAGAAAGTGAGGAATGTTTAATGTATATAATGTCCAAGTTTGAAAATAATCTCTTCATATCCAAAGATAGTTTTATAAGACATACAAACTTCCCCAGTTTATAGAAGTTCAATTTGGGACTTTCCCTTTTCCATAACACATCTAACACCTATAACTGCCATGGGCTGGTTGGTGGATGACCAGCATCTACCAAATAGTCTGGGTTTAGGCCATCCACTGCTTGGGTCTGCAGGTGATACACCATGAAGGACCTTTGTAAAGAAGACCTCACCAAGGAATCTGCTTCTCCAAAAAAATTGCCACACAAAGGCTTTTTTTTTTTAAATTAAGTTCAGTTTTGAAGGGTGTTCAATGTTAACACTAAAACATGCAGACACTTGCTTCTTTAACAAGAAAAAAAGCATCTACATTCTAAAGTTTCCTGGACTTTATCTCTACTTATTTAAACATTACCCATAAAGAAAGATTTAAAATACTCCTTCTGCCTGAGCCAGCGACCTTCACAGCAGCAGATAGCAAGGGAGCTACTGCCTAGGGAGTATGCCCAAGCCAGTGACCTCCCCTGGAGCAGACCCAAGTCAGCAACCTCCA
>JAQHUG010000023.1:1819802-1843730 GCA_028555095.1 Dicrostonyx torquatus | reverse complement strand
AGGGTTAGGGTTAGGGTTAGGGTTAGGGTTAGGGTTAGGGTTAGGGTTAGGGTTAGGGTTAGGGTTAGGGTTAGGGTTAGGGTTAGGGTTAGGGTACCATTTTCAACATAGTCCCCAGTTTATCTTCCAGTTTCCTTTTACTTGAAATCCCTAACTCACCAGTCTTCAGTGTGCATTTTACAGCTCTCCATCTTTGCACAGGTGGTGCACTCTTTCAGGGATTTAATGTCGTCCTTGTTCTGGTGACTGATTCAGTTTGTCTGAACTCCTATAGGTTCCCCTGGCCTCGTGTGAGAGAAACTAAGATGACTTGTACTTAGAGTTCTCACACACTCCTTTTCTGCCTTTCCAGCAAGCCAGTGCTCATTCTGTCTGCTTGTATGGAGAGGGTCCAGTGTTCTTTTCATCAAGGCAGAGTAAACCATGTAATTCTATAAGCCTCCTATAGATAGCCTCTCATTTTTCCTTACTCCCATTTGAGTGTCTGGTTTCCTTGAAGTCTATGCTAAATCTCTCTCCTCAGGAGACAACTTGGGCACCTTCACGGACATCTTATCACACCTCGACTGCTTGGTTTTTCTCCGTCCCACTTACTGTCATTTAACAATACCGTGTATTTTATTAAATCTTCATTGCACACCCCAGGAAGTAACAAATACCTACTGAATCAGTCAATGCATTGGTGATGAATGCCTACTGAGTAAGCTCCTATTTTCATTTAATATTTAATTAAGTCATCCGGATTTTCGTAGTTGTACTTTTCATTATTACATAAGGCCAAATAGAAGTAATGTACAATCATAGATTAAGTTAGGCCCTAGGACATTAATGTCCCCCTACTCTGACCCTGTGGAATTAGTGACACTAGGTAAATTGAGAGTTGGGGGCCCCTTTGAAGGATGGAAGGATTTTTATGGTACATATGTGGCTTACTCATAAATGGTCTTTACTAGAGTCGTGAGCATCTGTGCTTTGCTTTTCAACAAACACTTTGGAGCCCATAGATGCTAGTACATTGTCTTAGGTCCAGTGGGGGGAATCTAAAGCAAATATTCCAGGCTCATCCTTGAAGAAGCATAGCCTGGGCGTTTATACACAGATGATAGCTGCAATGGAGATAGACTAGGATAAGTGTGTGCAAAGCAGGTGTCTGAGGACCAAAGAGGAGGGAGAGACTGAGAGAAACCATTGTGAAGGAGAGAAGCATTTGAGTGGGCCTTTGAAGGGTGAGTAAGACTTACCGGGTGTGGATGAGGACACGGCCATGTGTTAGGTTAGAGATGTGAGTTGGGGGACTTTGGTTAAGCAACAACAGTGAACCCGAAGGACAGACAGACAGGCGGCTTGGCCCATCCATTGCAAGGCTGCAGGTGCCTTGCTGATGTGTGCTTTTTATTTTGTAAACACGACAAAATGGTTCATTAAAGGTTCTGTTTGTTGTTCTGTAGGGGAGCAAAGTTGGGTAAGTGATTTGACCTCTGACCCGTAGTTTTCCCATCTGTAAAACTGGAACAACACAACTATTTTGCTAGTTTATGGCAAGGGGTAAAGAGGTGATAGACCTGAAGTTCTTACCAGAAGTGTTCGGACAGTGGACACTTCGGGATACTAACTCCAATCCCTAGTGGTTAATCTGGAATGACAAGAGAAACTATTTGAGATTTTTCACTGTTATATTGAATTGCTTTGACAGAACAATAATTCCAATTTTATATACGAAAATGTTAAGTAATAGCCCTATCTTAGATAACGTTTGATTGATAGTAGATGGAGTGAATGGATGTACCACAATTTGATTGCTAAGGATGGTATAAGGATGGTAGATGGAGTGAATGGATATACCACAGTTGGTTTAGCCATACTTGGTGGGTGTTTCCAGTTTGGGGTTATTATAAATAAAGCTGTGAACATTCAGGTTCAGGTCAGTGTGTGGATTTATGCTTTCATTTTTTTTTTTTTGGAAAAATATCTACAAGTGCAGTGGATCCATCACGGAGTAGTCACATGTTCCCCATCAGTTACTACTTAAGAAAATGCTCTACAGGCTTGCCTGATCTTATGGGAGCATTTTCTCAATTGAGGTTCCCATCTCTTAAGTGACTCTAGCCTGTGTCACCTAAAACGAGCCACTACACCCAGTAAGTACATTCTGTAGATTCTCACTGTGAATTTATTTTCATTTTTATGACCAGTGATACTGGATATGTTTTCATGGCTTACACACTGGCAAGCTTGTATGTCTTCTTGGGTTTAATGTCTGTTCACATCCTTTGCCAATTATTTTCCTTTGATGAGTTGTTTGGTTTCCTAATATTAACTTTTAAGAAGTCTTTAAGTAGCCCTTTGCCAGGTATGTGATCTGCAAATATCTTTTCCTGCTTGCAACTGTCTTTCATCTTCTAACAGTGCCTCTCAAAGAGCAGCTGGTCCTAAGTCGAGTTTCTCTGAACCTTTCGGTTTAACTCTGTCGGCAAGAGTGCTTAGCTGCAGTCCGTGAAACTAAGTGTTGGCTGCAAAAGGAAGTATTAATTTAGTCTAGGAAATGCAATCAAGAGGTGTTAATGGATTGCATATGAAAGCACAGCTGTGTGAGAATTGGAGGCTCTCTCTCCTGCAGTCCTGATTGTTAACTTAAAGGAGGTACAAAGAAGACATTTCAAATTAGGCTGTCATTTTTCAACAATGGTTGAAATGGTGGATCTGGGCAGTGAGCATCTACAGCTTACCAGCGTCACAAAGAAAGGACAGCCAGAAACGGTTTGCTCCTTTAGAAATACACCAGACAACTTGCCAGAGTCTAATGGAGCCCCTCGAACTAACTGCCACTTTGCAGGACTGTAAGAGGCAGAACATAGTAAATGACCCGAGGTATCCAATTAGCAAGATCTAGACAGTGGGACACTCTGCAGGCCCAGCCATCCAGTGTTCAACTTGAAAGAGGGGGATGAAGGGAAGAAGACCTGTAGATTCAAGAGTAACAAGAAACACACCAAATAATTAGTATATGAATTCTGTAGATTCAAGAGTAACAAGAAACACACCAAATAATTAGTATATGAATTCTGTAGATTCAAAAGTAACAAGAAACACACCAAATAATTAGTATATGAATTCTGTTTCAATCATGATTTTAAAAAATAAGATAGTTAAGGAAATTTTTACCTTAGCTCAATGTTTTCAGTTTAATTAAAATAACATTTAATAGTCTCTCTCTCTCTCTCTCTCTCTCTCTCTCTCTCTCTCTCTCTCTCTCTGTGTGTGTGTGTGTGTGTGTGTGTGTGTGTGTGTGGTGTGCGTGCTCTCATGTGGTCAGAGGACAATGTTCGGGAGTCAGTTCTCAGGGATCAAACTCAGGTCACCAGGTTTAGTGGTAGGCACCTTTTTAGCCATCTTTCTAGCCCCTCAATGTTTTGTGACAACAAGAAGCTATTATTTTTATTTAGGGTACTGGGATTCTAGTTTTGCTTATAAAGAAAATGATTTTGGAGACATGCAATAAAACGTTGTGGACCATTTTAGAGAGTATCATGGATCTGATTCAAATTAATCAGAGGGGCATAAGGAGTAGAGGCTTGGGTGGAACAAAATTGACCACTGTGGTAATCCTTGAGGCTGGGCAGTAGGCACTTGGTGACGTCATTTATCATTCTCTGTAACTTTTTGTTAGTTTGAAGCTGCTTATATTAAAATTGTAATGGAAGTCTTCCAAAGGAGATATGAATGTAGATAACCAAGTGTTGTGTCTAAAAAATCTAGAAGAAAAGGAAATGCTAGAAAATAGCTAGAAGAAATTGATAAGCCTTTCAAGGACACTGTAGCCAAGGTGGTGTAAAAGGCTCTTTCATTGTGTAGGATCTGGCTTATGTTTCTTGTCACAGCGCTGACAAGCATCCTTTTATCTCTACTTCCTAATTTGGTGCTCAGGGCAAAAGAAATCATGTTCTATTTATTTTTAGTCCCAAACATCTGGCTTAGCATCTACCTGTATTAATAATTCTTGTTGAAAAATGGATTAATGAATGAATGAGTGAAATCAAACAAGCAAAAAATTCTTTGAAACAGTTTTTGTTTTTTCCCCAAAGAGAATCTGGTGGTTTTGTTTGTTTGCTTGAGACAGTCTCACTTTGTAGCCCTGACTGGCCTGAACTTGCTACATAGACCAAACTGGCCTTGAACTTGAAGCGTCCTCTTCCCTCCACCGCTGGAGTGCTAGTTGTACAGGTGTGCACCATTACACATGGCTTGAGAATCTGGGTTGCCAAAGACTGATTGAATTTGAGTTCATGTGATCAATATTCCTGGCACATTTAGAAGCAAGACAGAACAGAACACCCCCAAAACTAATTCCTAATGAGAGAAATTCCAGTTGCTTCTGGATTTTCTCTTCTTTTTAATTAGTAAACTGACACTTGAAGTTGACCTTTAGAAAGACTTTGGACGTTCTTTGTGACGGTGTCCTTGGAAAATGAGCTCTGATTAGGTTATTAAGGTTATTAAGGTCTTGGTCATGTTGACTAAAAAGCGGATGGAGTCAGAATAAATGCCTCGGTGGTCCTTTCCAGGGCCAGTACTTTCATTTGTCTTGCGCTGTGTAATGTGTAGCTGGAACAATACTGCCACCTATGGGATCAACAATCAGACTTGAAATACCACGTAAGTGCTGGTTTTTGTTTAAAATGGTTTGGTATTTTTTTGTTTGTTTGTTTTACTTTTTTTTTTTTTTTTGGTTTTTCAAGACAGAGTTTTCCTGTGGCTTTGGAGCCTGTCCTCTTGTAGACCAGGCTGGTCTCGAACTCACAGAGATCCGCCTGCCTCTGCCTCCCGAGTGCTGGGATTAAAGGCGTGCGCCACCACCGCCCGGCCTGTTTTACTTTTTTTGAGTTAGATTGAGTTAGGTTTGTTATTAGGTTAAAAATTTCAACATTAATAGTCAATTCCAGTTTTCCACTTCAAGGTTGAATTTGGTTGGTATTTTATAGGGGAAGAGCAAGAGAGAGGTAGGTAGTAGGTAGGTCAGCTATACAATGATATACAATTTCACCTGTACACAGAAATTAAGGAAAAAATCAGTGCATTCATAGTCTCAACAGGAATATATGATTGCATGTATGATTACGCATTTTTAATTTTGCTTTATGGACATAGACATAACTATATTGAAATTAGAAATGGTTAGATCATAAGTCATTAAATGATGATTTTCATTTGTATTACATGATTAACTTACAACATGAGGATTATTTATTTCAATATGGGCATATACTGGTTTTGAACCACCAAAACCAATATGGTGTAAAATAACAGATACTTCAGCTTTAGGACTGTCCCATCAGCACCAACAGCATAAAATGCAGTATCTTTAATTTCTAACTATAAGCAACTTTGCTGGGGTTTTTTTTGTTTGTTTGTTTTTGTTTTTTCGAGACAGGGTTTCTCTGTGGCTTTGGAGCCTGCGCTGGAACTAGCTCTTGTAGACCAGGCTGGTCTCGAACTCACAAAGATCCGCCTGCCTCTGCCTCCCAAGTGCTGGGATTAAGGCGTGCCCCACCACCGCCCGGCTTACTATAAGCAACTTTGAAGGAAGGTTATTAGGATGTGGAAGGGAGGTAATTTTTTAAAATTCAAAATGTTTTTCTCAGGAATCTAGTAAAACAAATGATTTTCAGAGGTATTTTTCCTAGTCTTTTTTTTTTCCATTTTAGACAATCTGATAAAAACACTGCCTCCCCAATTTGCAAAATGCATACAGACAAACTAAGCCTGTGTTTTGAAGTTTATCCAGCTGGACATAATCTGACCATAACTATTAAAGTTTCTCTTTGATAGTACTGTTTCAGTCACAAAAGGCTTCTAGAATTTTTTCTTCTCTTTTTAAATGGCAGTAGGTAGATACTAATTAGTATGCTAAGATGACCTGTGAGCCCTTTGCTCACTGACTAGACCGTATAGCTGGCCGTGTCTCAATGCTTTGTAACCTGAAATACAAGGATCGGTGTGAACAGAACAGCATGAGCTCATGGTCTTATGAGTTGTGTGTGCCTCTCAACAATTAACTCACAACTGCATGTAGATTTGCCATTTCCAGTTAGATATGTATTAATGACTACTCTCCATTTCATGGGTTCTGATATGTCCCACACTTTGGAACATTCCATTTTCTACCCTTTTCCTTCACTGGAAACGGATACCATGCAGAGCTCAAACCCAAAGTTATTTTCTTAAAAAATAAAAGATTGAGGAGAAAATTCCCTTGTGATTCATGGATGACATGTCTGTTAGTCATAGGAAAGGACTGTAATTATAAATAGATTATAAGTAGGTTTTCTTATTAGCTCATAAACTCTGAAGCCAACAGTCTATATGGCTCAGCGGTTAAGAACACTGACCGCCCTTCCAGAGGTCCTGAGTTCATCCCAGCAACTACATGGTGGCTCACAAAAATAAATGCTTAAAATGTGCCATACGCTAAATGCTTTGGTGACTTTTTTGTTAACTTAGTAACTGCCTCTCAAATTTAAATTCTATAGGTGTCTAAGTTGTCTCTGCCTCCAAAAGACAGGTGTGTGGAAAATGTGAGTGAATATGTTTTCACTAACCTCTTGGTTTTATAGCGCCATGGGGACTAAGAGTGGAAGTGAATAAAGTCTTTACAGTTTGAACTGGGAAGGCACCTAAAACACAAAACCATCGTCAAACCACCGTTTTCGGATCAGCTCAGTGCTGATTCCAGAAATAGCCTCTCCCACCCCCACCCCCACCCCCAAAGACAGGATCATGAGCAGAATCAAGCAAAGCTGTGATGTGGTAGGACAGAGGTTGGGGATTTCAGAGGATCCCTTCCAGTCCTGCCCATTATCTCACTCCAAGTTCAGCACCTTTTTCTTTTTGAAGTGCCAAGGATTGAGTCTCGGGTTTCATCCATCTACCACTGAGCTGTGTCCTCATTACCAAGCTTTAGTAAATTAACATCTTGACTCTGAGAGAGTGCCCTGCAAACATTTTTGAAATCAAAATATTTGAGCGTAGTATCTTTCGATGACTTTGACGATGTAAGGTAAACACGAATTCTTCTGTGATCATAGTAATTGGAGCGGGTCTATGACATTGCAGTGGTTCAGGAGCAGGCTGGGCTTCGTGGGTGCTTTAGGTCTCAGCTGACTGAGCTGTGTGCCCCTCTGTGTCTGCTTCCTCAGCAGAAGCACCCAACATGGGGTATGTGGTCACAGCCACAACATAGATCTGAAGACCCGCTCACTGCCTCTGCCGTGATCATTGATACTTCTGCATCTCAGACATTTGCTTGGCCTTGTGTCATTTTGTTCAGTGCGCTCTATGATGAGCAGGGGAAGGGAGAGCGATCCTGTGTGTGTCACTCTGTCCTTCGGTTCTGTCAAGTTGCGCTTAGTCTCTACCGTCCTTGTAGGAATCCATTTAAGCCATTTAGTAAAAAAAAGTTAAACTATAATAATCATATAGTTCAGAAATCTGCTACCTCTCTATCTTAAAGCCTAGCATAGCTACTCATGTCCATGGATGGAATGTTCCAGGCTTTTAAAAGCTACTGGTAAGGCAACTGTCTTAAACTTCAGCACACTTTAGGAGTGGAGGGAAACCAGGAAGAAGTTAGCTCTTGCTTGCCAGGGTCTATAGGAAGAGCGAGCTGCACGGACTGGAAAGCTGCTGTCCACAGTGTCGCTGTTAGGTGTGAGTTCGTGGAGGAGAGTGCGTATTTAACATGCAGCTTTAAACTGACAAGGGCCAATATATGTTCTTTTCTTTTCTCTTTTAAAAATAATCAACTTTTGGCTGGGTGTTAATCGTTGCATATGGAAGACAGAGGTAGACATATCTCTTGAGTTTGAGGCTGGCCTAGTCTATGTCTTGAGGTCTAGGACAGGCGGCCTACATGTTAAGACCCTGTTCCCCACAACACTAACTCTTTGGAAGTAAGCTCATACCCAGTCTGGGTGGCTCTCTTCTGTATCATAGCCATTCATTCTGTGCAGTGACAATTAATAAATGTTTCCGATTAAAGATTTGTATGTGTGCCTATGTAAATTATATACTATATTTTTATACGAATACAGCTTTTGACAGGTCTTCATTTTGAGACTTGTATTGGTTAGTTTACTTACTGTCAACTTGCCACCTGGGCAGAGGGAGAGTCTACTGAGGAACTGACTAGGTCAGATTAGCCTGTGGGCATTGACTCACTTGATGTTTGATGGGGGAGTGCCTACTGTCCTTAGGCCAGTGGGTCTGGGCTCTATAAAGAAAAATAAGCTAGCTGGGCATGAGCAAGGAAGCAAGCCAGTAAGCCATTTCTCCATGGTTTTTGGTTCAGTTCCTGCCCAGATTTCCCTTCATGATCCGGAAATATAAGCCCAATCAAACCCTTTACTCCCCAAGTTACCTTTGATCAGAATGTTTCATCACAGAAATAGAATCTGGGGCCACAGCAGTGTATAATTATGAAATGCTTTGGTAATCTCATTTTCAGGACCTAGCTACTTCCATTAGTCTGTCAGTTTAATTGCTAAAAGCAAAAATATCCTAGCCATTGTTCTCTTAGTAGTTGGCAATTTGTATATTCTATGGAATACTATTTGTTTTCTTCTCCCTCTGGGCTGCTTTTGTTTTTTAAACATAATGAACTAAGAATGATAAAAACACCAATATTATTATACAGTTTTTGGCATTTCTTTTCAAGAGGTTTAGTGAGTTTTTACAATTGGGGTAAACACACATGATATGCACCCTCTTAAACTCTGAAACATACATAGTCCTGTGGCATTAAGTGCATTCACAGTTTGTGTAGCTGTCATCACTTTCATATCCCTAACTCCATCCCACAAAACACTCTGGACCCATTAAACACTAACTCCCAATCACCCGTTCCTCCCAGCTCCTGGCAACGGCCAGTCTTTCCATGCCGATGACTCTGATAACTCTTGGCGCCTTGTGCAAATCAAGTACAGTGTTTGCTCTTTTGTGATCGCTCATTTCTCTCAGTACAATGTCTCCGGGGTCCATCTATGTCACCACATGTATTGAAGTCCCTTCTTTTTAAAGACGAAATAATATTCAGGGCCTAAAGGAAAGCTTCACGTGGATAGGAATCTAAAATATTAATATTGGTGTATTTCAGGAAGCAAAATGAGTGGGGAAAAAAGGTGGGCTTGAATTTATTATTGTTGTAGATTGACTTAGTGCTGTAGAAGAATGACTTTGAAACATATACAAAGTATTGATAGACCTCACGAAGTATCTGTTCAGTCACTGACTGATAACTCGGTTGTTTCCCCCTTTTAGCTATTGCTAGTAGTAAATAATGTTGCTATAATTGCATGCACATTATCAATAATATTGGTTTTGATAGAACTTTGTAAAATACTTCTATTTCCTCTAGGTGGTTGGTTCTAGCTATTGCTATGGTACGCTTTTATATGGAAAAAGGAACACACAGAGGTTTATATAAAAGCATTCAGAAGACACTTAAATTTTTCCAAACATTCGCTGTGCTCGAGGTAAGTTTTTCAATATGTTGTTTGTCTGCTATGGTGCTTATTCAGTCGAACAATGCAAATTCTAATTTGCTAATTACATAACACCTGTGGCTTGTTTACGACCACTGCTGATGGGTGCTTAATGTTTACATTATTGACTTGTGATTTTTCAATTTCCCTACAGGTAGTCCACTGTCTGATTGGTGAGTTTTTGTTTTAATTTTATACTATTGTTATAAGCTGCCTTTGAGGCAATCATTAACTTGATTTCTCTTCTAGGAATTGTACCCACTTCTGTGCTTGTGACAGGGGTCCAAGTGAGTTCAAGAATCTTCATGGTATGGCTCGTTACTCACAGTGTAAAACCCGTAAGTGATGCAGACGTGTTGTCTACTTGAGCCACAGGAGAGCTTTTTGTTCGTAGAAACCAAAAGGATTAATGCTGCCATGTTTTGAGGGGCAGAATGATTGGGCAAAGAGGAGGTGGCCTTAAATATTGTTCTCCACTGACGTAGAATGGGCAGTGCTATCATCTTCTGTTGATAGCATCTCTTCTTCCTGTGTTTTTTGATGTTAAAGTGAACACTTATTTCCATCCAACCGAATTTTTTTTTTAATCTATGACATTTCTTCTTAACCAAGCCATTATTATTTTTATCTTTGAAGTTGTCAGTATAAACGGCCCACTTGTTTAGCACAAGGCATTATAGGAATAGGCAAAAGTAAATGTGGTTCCTCACGCCTGAACAAGCGTAAAAGACCTGAATTAAAAGTTGTAATTTCTAATCCAAAGATACAAAATCTCAGACAGAAAGATTAAATTTAAGGGAGCTGTTGTACATGGTGACTACAGATGTTGACAATGTCTACTTGGAAATTGTTGACAGGGGATTTTAAATGTTTACCCAAATAAATAAGAACTATGCCAAGGTAAAGTGCAAGTTAATTAGCCTCGTTTAACCATTCTGTAATGCATACATATTTCAGAGCAGCGCGTTACATACCATAAATATGTGCAGTTTTAATTTGCCAATTAAAATAAAATTTGAAAGTTAAAGTTGAGGATCTCAGAAAAAAAAGACACATTATTTATGGAGGCATGACAGGAGACAGACCTTATTACTGAATCTAATTAGTGCTCTCAACCATGTAGACAAAACAAACACTATGCAAGTCTCTCTGAGGATGTTGGGCCTTTTAAGCCCATGTCAGAAACATTTCTAAGCTAACCCTCCCGACCTTCTTGACAGCCTCTGTATCTCCTGTCCACTTGAGGACAGATCTCTGGCCCCCTTTCCATCCTGCAGATTCCTTTCTTGTCTCCTCTGTGCTTTGGGACTGACACCTAACCTCCTCCCCGTTTCCTCTGAGCCCCACTGGCCTCCTATCTGGGTGGGGACAGATGGCTGAACTTGTGCCCTCTTAGTACTCTGCACCTCAGCCCTCTTGACTGGGATCTTTCATTCAAATGACTTGAGCCACGTGTCCCCTAACCAGGACTGCAGTACACACAGACCAAGGTTTCACTAATGTTGCTCACTAGTTTAAACACAGGACTACCACACTGACAGAGCAGCAGGAAGATCATCTCAGTAAGGAAATGCGTATAATAATTGAGCCAGAACTCCAAGAAATCTGAAGAAGGGAGAAGAAAGACAGAGTCTGGAAGGCAGCACTGCCTAGAGGGGAATTATTAAAGAGAAGCTAGAAATGGGGAGCTCCTAAGGAGAAAAAGAACTTCCTGGTCCTCTCATTTCCCCCAGGGACTCTATCCCTTGATTTTACTATTTGATTTTATCCAACAGTAGCTTCCAATTGACATTTATCAACAACTCTGTAATTATGTCAACCAACATTTATTGAATATATTTTATACATCTGGAAGTGCTAATTCCTGGACTTCCAAAAATAAATAAGGCAACTACAGCTGTCACTGTGCTGGATGTTGGGGACACAGTGGTCATGCAGGAGGTAGCAGCTGTGCAGCCGTTCTGTGCCTGATACTGTGCTGAGGATGTGGCTGTCAATGGTGCCAGTGTGGTTCTTCCTCTCTGGAGCCTGTGATGGAGATATAAACTAAATATAGTTATGTAAATGCTGACTTAATTGCATTTGCGTGTTTTGAGATAAGAGCACAGCATGCATTACATTATGTGCCTAGAGTTTAGTCTCTTCTAGGAAGTGACTGAAGGCCTCCATAGTCAGGGTAAATGTAAGCTGAGCACTGACTGATGTGTAAGATTCGGTTCGGATTGATGAGTGTTAAATCCCAAAAGTAACGTCAGAATGCGAAGGTGAGCCAGGAGCTGAGCAGGTATGAGAGTGGCTTGGGACATACGTTAGACTGAGTCACTGGGGCAGAATGCTTGAACTTCACAGCGAAGAGATTCACTTTTGCTCGTGATTTTAGAGGTTTCAGCATAGAGTCCTTGGCCCCATTGATTATGGGCCCTGAGGAGGGAGCGCATCTTGGCAGCAGAAACGTGCTATAAGTCACTCAGCTCCCAGTAGACAGGAGGGAGAATAAGGTGCCAGGAATCAAGTGTTTTGTAGATGGAAACAGCTTATTAGTTTCCTGAGTGCTCAGATCCAAATAATCACACAGAAACTATATTAACTACAACACTGTTCAGCCAATGACTCAGGCATATTTCTAGATAGCTCTTATATTTTGAATTAACCCGTTTCTATTAATCTATGTACGGCGTGAAGCTGTGGCTTACTGGTAAGGATCTGGTATCTCTCTCCTTTGGCAGCTACATGGTGTCTCTCTGACTCCGCCTTCTCTCTCTCTCTTCCAGCCTGGCTGGCCAAAACAGCTTTATTCATCAACCAGTAAAAGCAACGCATATACAAAAGGCCATCCCGCATCAGTAACCTTAAGAGGTCTAGCCCCAGAGACCTATGTCCTCCAGATGGGGCTCACCAGCTAGTTTTCATTACCTCCCCAAGTAGTGTCACCACTGGGCATGTTCAACAAATGAACCTATGCTGGACATTTCAAATTTAACCTATAATAGACAAGTCTGCAGGAGGTCTTAAGAGATGAGAAAGGTTTTGTATAGGAAATGATAATTCTAATTAGAGGGATCAGCATGCATAAAGACATGGAACTTCCAAGGCGCAGTCTGGAAGTGCATAAAGTAGAGCATCATCAGCACAGTGAGAAACTGAGAGGGCTGAGTCACTGCAGAGCACAGGCTGTAAGGACCTCTGTGTTGTGTTCAGGTGTTAGAATGTACCTTGTTAGCCTGTTAAACAATGAGAGATTAAGGTTGTTTCAAATCATATGATTTATCTGATTTAATTATTATTATTATTTGTTTTATTTTTTAAGAAAACTTTCATCTGAGAGGAGAATAAAGGAAGGAGAAGTCACTTAGGAAATGGTTGTAATAGTCAGCTGAGACATTATAAGGTCCCAAGTGAAATATGAACATTCAAGACAAAGATGAGTGGCCAGATTAGCGAGCTGATATCTGTTAGTCACTGTTCTATTGCCAAGTATGCCAAGGCAACTCTTATAGAAGAAAGCATTTAATAAAATTATAAGCTTGCTTACAGTTTCAGAGGGTTGATCAATTATTGTCATCATGACGGGAAGCAGACAGGCATGGTGATGGCGCTGGAGCTGAGAGCTTTACATACAGCAGACAGAGAGAAGACAGACAGACATTGGGCCTGGCATGAAACTTCAAAACCTACCCCCCAGTGACACACCTCCTCTAACAAGATCACACCTACTCCCACAAGAGCGTACTTCGTACTCCTTCCCAAACAATCCCACCATTTGGGGTCCAAGCTTTAAATATATGAGCCTATGGGGGGCCATTCTCACTCAAACCCCCATGGTATCACAGTAGCGTTGGTCTGATTTAATGACTGGTAGGAAGTTGGAAGGGTCAGTTGTTGCCATTCAGCTTTCAAGGCCATGATGTCCTGGGATGTTACACTTACTGGCTGTGCTGACGAATGAGGGAGGAAAAGTATCACTAAGTCCTCAGTCTCTCCAACTATAGGACACAGTTAAGGTTCACATTTGTAACCAATTTCTTAACGCTGACTGCATTGTGTCCTGTGTTCCATTGTAATAAAGGACAACAAATAATAGAAAGACAATGCTTATCTCACCGAACAAAAAGCCCAAGGTCCAACAGCGCTGTGGCTTTCTCTAACCTGCAGATCCAGAACGAGGAGAGCGTGGTGCTTTTTCTGGTCTCCTGGACTGTCACTGAGATCACTCGCTATTCCTTCTACACATTCAGTCTTCTCGACCACTTGCCGCACTTCGTTAAATGGGCCAGGTGGCAGTGTCTTGCCTTGAGTTCCCCATGCCCCATGCATGCTGCCTTGGTGTGGCTGAGCTAACCCTGGAGAGTTACTGTTTGTGTCACAACTCCACGGTACCAGAATGTTGCCGTAATGGTCATAGGCAAATAATACCATAATATATTTTATGTAAAAACACCTCCCAACTAATCAAGTCCTTAAGTAATCTCAGTTGGTCATTTATTGTTTTAGAAAGTATCATACCCATTTTGGGAATCATATTAAATAAAATTTACTCAAAATGTAGCTAACTGATTGCTCTAAAGTATTATTATGTGAAGATGTACTTTTTATTTGTAAATATATACATACTTGTGTATCTGTGTGAGTGCAGGTATCCTCAGAGGCCAGAGGTGTCAGCTTCCCCTGGAGCTCTAGTTAGAGGTGTTTGTGAGCCCTCTGATGTAGGTGCTGGGAACCAAACTCTGGTCCTCTTCAAGGGCAGCAAGCACCCTAACTGCTAAGGCAGCCCCTCCTTTGCACATTTCTCAATCAGCGTGAGTGAGGGTCAGCCTAACACTTCACCTCCAGTACCTGGTACTGCCACACAGTGTTCCACGATGACTGAATAGTGGGACATCTCTACTGATAGGCTTCAGATCCTTCCCAACTCTGATAAGTAATGCAACAAGATATTAGAGACAATACCGTATCTCTTATTTCGGTTTTTAAAAAGCTGATATTTAAGCCCAGGTGGTGGAACATGCCTTTTATCCTAGTACTTGGGAAGTAGAGGCAGGTGAGTTTCTATGAGTTCAAAGCCATCCTGGTCAAATTAGGGAGTCCCCCAGCCTGCCAGCACTACCTGTCTTAAAAACAAAACACCTCTGACATTTGTGTTAATGCATTCTTAGTAGCTAGCTGCTTCCATACTTGCTCTAGGTCCCCATGCATTGACTACTCTACCAGAAGACCCAGCACCCATTGGCAGCTCATAGCTGTCTGTAACTCTGAGATCTGACGCCCTTATACAGACGTACATGCATACAGACAAAACACCAATGCACATTAAAAAAATAAAGCTCATGTAATAGTCATACTTAATAATAATAAATTAGAATATATAAAGGCTATACTTTCAGGGATCATTTCTATAGTACATTTCTAGAATATATAAATAAATGTCAAAGAAGGAAATAAAATTTAAAAAATTTTTCATAATCCCATCACACAGGAGTGCCACGGTTGATTGTTTTTTGAGACTCTTAGACTTTTAAAATATTCTTCTGGCAGCTTTCATTTGTGCCTTCTCATTTTGCATACAATAAAATACTCTAAAATCCTATCTTTATTCATCATTTGTTTTAAGAAGGTTCCAGTGTTATGCGTTAGGTTCATTTTATTCTTGTTCTACATGAAACTATATTCACATGTAAGGATTAGGCCTTTGAAGAGGTTTGCAGCTTTGCATGCAGTTGGACCTAATCTTAGGATGCATGTCAGTACCATTTCCATGGTAGTCTTTGGAACCTCTGGCTCTTCTAAACCTACTAACTCAGCACATTGTCCCTGTTCATGAACTGTGTTTGCAGAGTTTGCTCGAAGAAGGTAAGTGTACAGCGCATGTTTGCGTAGGTGAGGACTGTTAGTGTTTACTGTCTTAGGTCTCTTGTTTGGATTGTATTTGCATGTTGTGAATTTCTAGAAATGTACAGAACTCTTCTAATTCATGTTTCAATTTGCTGTGTTGGAAATATCTGTCATTTCATTAGTGTTAAGGGTTTAGTATCTGGGCATGGCAGCATATACCTATAGTCCCAGCTCTTGCAAAGAAGAGCAGAAAGGTTAGAAGTTCAGGGCCAGCCTCTACTACATAGTGAGTTCAAAGCTGAGACTGCATTATTTATGGGAGACCATTTAGAACAATAGCAACAGCAAAAGGTTTTACATGAAATCTTTTAACATTGAAATATGTACCCATCAGTGATATTTGTTAAGATAGAGTGTCTCTGTGACTCCCTGGCTGGTTTAGAGTTTACTGTGTAGACCAGGCTAGCCTTGAATTTATAGAGATCTGCCTGCCTTTGCCTCTGAATTGCTGGGATTAAAGGTGTGTGCTACCACGCCAACCAATAATCATCGATAATTATGTTTCATGTCTAAACACTCTTGAAAATTACAACTATCTAAATATATTTTGCAACTTTATTAAACAACATAAAATGATATTTAATTTCAGTTCAAATGTGGGGCTATTATCCTCAAATAAAACTTCACTTTAGAAATGGCTTTCTATTTATAGATTGACCTACTATCGTGATTGACTACCTTGATTCTATTTATGAGTTGAAAGTGTTTCTGAATAATTTTATGTTGGGTTATGATTTCATACTGATTTCTATTTTAATTTATAAAGTACATTTCCTCTAAGAAATTTTAAGTAACAATTGGGAACCTTGGGGATAGCAAGGCTTCACATAGTTAGTGCAAGTAAGGTAAAATAAATATTCCCGTTTCGTGAATTTTCACTGGCCTTACGGATTTCAATTATTTTTAAAATTTATTTATTTAATTTAAGAGTGATGGCCAGGCAGTTGTGGTGTACACCTTTAATCTCAGCACTTGGGAAGAGGAGGAGGCAGGCAGATCTCTGAGTTTGAGGCCAGTCTGGTCTACAGAGCAGAGTTCCAGGACAATCCAGCTCCACAGAGAAACCCTGTCTTGAAAAACAAAACAAAACAAAACAAAACCCAAACCAAACAGAAAAGAGTTGATAATTTACAAAACAAATGTAATTATATTTTGTTGAGTGTGTGTGTATGTGTGTTTGTGTGCTTGCACGTTCCAGATGCTCCTATGAAGGTCCGAAGACAACCTGCATTCTCCTTCCACTGTGTGGCTCCTGGAGATTGAACTCAGCTTGTCACATTAGGCTTTGCAGCAAGTTCCTTTACCCACCGAACCATCTTACCAGCCTGGAGAATACTATTAAAAAAAATAATCACTGGAGAGTTTCATGAGGTTTAGAAAATAAATGATTAGATATTTTGTTTGAAAGGGGATTATAAATGTTTGGTTATAGGGTTTTAAAGTGAGAAAGTATTGATTTAAATAATAAAAATTATACAAGACTGGAAAGAGCATGAGAACATAACCCAGCAAGGGCAGGATAAGTAACAACAGCAAAGGGCTCTTTTCCCTTCTTTACTCTATAGCTCTACCCACAGCTCTTCATATATCTGTAGTACATGGGAATCAGGTGATCTGTCTGTCTGTCTTATCTATCCGTCCGTCTGTCCATCTATACATGCATCTATCTATCTATCTATCTATCTATCTATCTATCTATCTATCTATCTATCCATCCATCCATCTTTCTATGCATTTATCTGTCTATGTATCTGCTGTCTGTTTATCCATCCGTTAATCTATCCCTGCATTTATCTGTCTATCTCTTTCTAACATCTGTCTACCATTTATCATCTATCTATCTACTATCGTCTATCTATCTATCTATCTATCTATCTATCTATCTATCTATCTATCTATCTATCTATCTATTATCTTTATGTCCTTCTCTTTCTCTGTCTCACTGTCTCTCAACACACTGCCCACACTCCTCCCAACACACATACATCCAGGTTGTGCTTCCCAGGCTGGCCTTGAACTCAGTGTATAAAAGATGACTCTGAATCTCTGTTCCTCCTGTCTCTATCTCCAAAGCACTGGCATTACAAGTGTGCTTTATCATGTCTGGTTTTTGTAGTGCT
This sequence comes from Dicrostonyx torquatus, assembly GCA_028555095.1. Classification (NCBI taxonomy): domain Eukaryota; kingdom Metazoa; phylum Chordata; class Mammalia; order Rodentia; family Cricetidae; genus Dicrostonyx; species Dicrostonyx torquatus. The sequence goes on along the minus strand of JAQHUG010000023.1, from coordinate 1,826,185 downwards.
GGGGATCGAACTCAGAGCCTCATGCATGCTTGGTAAACACTTGACCAGCTGAGTTATATCATTCTTCTTTATAGATTTTTTTTCATGTCAACTGAGGGAGTAAATAAAATGCAGGTGATTTTTCTGTAAAAACAGTTTTTGTTGTGAAGATGGTTATACCCACTGTGTTAATTACTAGTGGCCTGTGATTGAAGTCACATTGTCAGTTTCCTTCAGTAGTAAGTACGTTTAGTCAGTAATCACAGTTTTCCAAATAAACTATTAAACTAAGTCCTAACTGGTCCTTTTTAGGCTCAGCATTCATCAGTAAATTACCAGCTATTGGGGAAAAAAGGAGCAGTTGCAACTATATACCCCAAAGAAGCATTTTTTTTAAACATTTAAATGAAACAAAAAGCTGTATGGTCACTCCATCTGTGATGTCAATCACTTGGAGATTGAAGCAGGATATCACTTGAAGCCAGGGGGAGTACAAGACCAACCTGGCCAACACAACACTCTCACATCTCAAAACAAACCAACAAAATATGCATATATACTTTAAATTATAAAAGTACTTTAATGCTATATAGAGTAAACTGACTTATTGTGTTGCTGTGTTGTGATATAGAGTGGGAGTTACTATTAGGAAAGGGATGATAGCAAGCATATGAAAATCAACAGCCTGTGTGCGGTATTGTAAATGCATACAGAGAGATTTCCAAGTTTTAATACAATAGCAATGGAAGAGACGTGCTATAAAATACAGGAAGTGGTCTAGAAAAACAACCATCTGTCTTTTCTTTCTCCAGATATAATTTTTTTATCATCTTATATCCTGTTGGAGTTGCTGGGGAACTTCTCACGATATATGCTGCCTTGCCTTACGTGAAGAAGTCAGGAATGTTTTCAGTAAGGCTTCCTAACAAATACAATGTCTCTTTTGACTACTACTATTTCCTTCTCATAACCATGGCCTCATATATACCGTGTAAGTATAGGCTTATTAGTACTTCGATTTAACGCATGATATGCGTGTGTTTGGAATACCATGCTAAGCTAATTTAAAAAGCAAGAGAAAGTGGGGATAATTGCTCACAAACGCATTGACACGTCTATCTTTAGAATAACTCAGGGGAAGTGAGTCAGAGTGTTTTCTTTCTTTGTTTTTTTTTTAGCTAATTATGTGAAAAGGTAAGTTAATTAATATTCAAGTGATCGCTTTCTCAGAAGCATTTAAATATGCCTGGTATAGTTAGCAGAATAACTAAATCGCTCCAGGAGCATACATCACTAGAACTGTTGACAAGCGTTTAGATTTCTGTGAACGCACCATAAGCATTCCATCAAGACAACTTGAGATCATTTTTACCCATTTGGCTACCTGGAGATTTATTACAAGTGCTTTTTTTGTTCTTGTCTGTGTTGTTCCATGTACTTAACAGGAAGAAAGCTGCTTTTCTTAAAATGTTTTGAATAATTCAGCCTCTCCACTAGTTTCTCACCATCTTTCCACAACTTCGACGAGTCGATGAGACTCTGTTCTCTTCTTTTAGGTACTAATAATGATTCATTTTTAAGTCAATTTTTTTATTTAATCAGTAGCAGCAAATTAAAGAGGCAAAGAAGACTCATTCTTCCTCTCAGTGAGAGTGAGGTGGGTGCCAGTGGGAAGTAAAGTGAGAATTTACGGACTCTGAGCTGCACGTGGGCTGGCTGTGGGGCCGTTTATCTCGGGGATGTGCACATGGCTTGGCCAGCCCATGCACGAGAGTCCAGCTTTGGTGCTTTTCTGAAACCCAAACAGACAGGAGTTCAGAGAAGGCCTTGTCTTTTCCTTCTGTCTGGTTTACCACCTAGCTGGTACTGCTGAGCTAAGGAAGATGATCAGCCACTGTCACACTCCTGGCTTTGTAAGAGTTTAGGTGGCGACAATGTGCCACCAGCAGAATCAGCGGTCATGTGGGATATTTCTGGCCACAGGGGCGACTTCTCCTGGGGCTACCTCTCTTGTGACCTCTGAGGTTATTCCATAGAAACCAAGATCCTTAGAGAAGGTGATTCGAAACTTCAAACCTCTAACTTCCGAATGCCTGCTTTTCAGGAGTCCTGGGGGACATAAGTCTGACCTCTGCCTGTAGCAGCTTCCTAGCTCATTCACTGTACCTGTGCTCCTGAGGCCCCAGTTGCGCAAGATCAGTCCATCAGAGACTTACTGATGTTACTAGAGATATCAACCGATTTTACTTTGATAATTAAAAGTAGCATTTGGGTATTTAGTATTGAGAATGTGTTTCTCACTTACGAGTGAGGGTGTTCCAGATCCCAGAGTTTCGGTGAACAGTTTAAGAAGTACCCAGGATACAGTGCCTTTTATTAAACTCAGGATTTTATAGAATTCATCATAATTGCTCAGTTTGCTTTAAATATACATCACCTGAATGTTTAGGCCTCTGATATACTGTGACTGCATTTATCAGGATGGGAAGTAGTTCATAAATAAAAATCAAACCCATTTCACATTCTTATAGTATTTGATCTCCCTTCCTCCCTCCCTCCCTCTCCTTCTTTCCTTCCTTCCTTCCTTCCTTCCTTTCTTTTTTCCCCGAAAGTTTTGTGATCAGTTTCCTTGGCTTGGTTCTGGACTACTTTTACATTTGCATTTGGAGTTTTATAGCTGGTATATACTTGTTCAGCCTCCAGCCTTTATGCTTTTTGTTCTTATTGAAAGTCTTGATTTGGCTGGGTGTGGTGGTGCACACCTTTAATCCTGGCACTTAGGAGAGAGAGAGACAGGCAGATCTCTGTGAGTTCAAAACCAGTCTGCTCTACAGAGTGAGTTCAAGAATAGCCAGGACTAAACAATGAAACCCTGTTTAGAAAAAGCAAATAAATTTTTATTCATACTGGCTCAAAATTTTTTTCAGATTTGCTGTACAGATAATCATGTACCCAACTGGTATGATCTGTGCACACGTCTGTGTGTGTGTGCACGACAGAAGCCCCTAGGGCCAGCTGTGGAGCATCTGATCAGGAACCTGTTATGAGTCTTCCTTAGACACCACATCTGGGACCACAGCCCAGGGCAAATCTTTTCCCTAAGCCAAAGGTTAACTGTGTCACTAATGTATGTTGTCCTGAGAGTGGGGGGCAGCTGTTCATAGTGGGTTTGGATGAAGGTTAGATGCATGTTGAGACATTCACATGCGTGTGCATGTGGGCCCTCATGGAGCCAGGGACAGTTAACCAAAGAGCCGGCTACAGAACAGAGAAAAGCAGAGCGTGGGGCCTGCTGTCCTTGGTTCTGATATATTTCAATGTTACTGATATCTAGAAATAAACATGATCATTTAAGTTCTTATGGAAAATATATTTGTCAAGGTATGTGAATGTGCTAGGACAGAAAGACCTCCAGCAGTGTTTGTATTACATAGCACGTGACCTTTATTTTTGCCCTTTGTGTGAGTTCCACGAGCACCGGGGTGGTTGTAGGTGCTGTTGTCCTACATAAACATTCTGCAGGTTCCAAGCATAGTTTAAAGCAGTAGCTTACCCTTCTCTGTTTTCTTTCTCCAATGAAGTGTTCCCGCAACTCTATTTTCATATGTTACGTCAAAGAAGAAAGGTGCTTCATGGCGAGGTGATTGTGGAAAAGGACGATTAAATGATCCCTACGAACAAGGTGCTTCTTCCAGGAAAACCGGATTACTTGAGTCCAAGTTTTAATAACAAGAATAAACAACTTTGTGAATACCATGGATCGCATTGTTTCTTGAAATATAAGGAAAAATATGGTGTTTGCCAGTCTTTGTCTTCGTGCTGTGCTGCATCTAGTTTCGATAACAATGGCAAATTGAAACTGGTGGTTGAGGGGTGAGGGCGAATCACTTAGAAAACAATTGAATATGTTACCTGAGAAAAAGAACTTTTTGTTACCTGACTACTTTATTTTACAATATATATTCAAGGTTTCTAAAATCACTAGGTAGAAATTGGTTTCGTTTAACATGATACCTACCATTATTTATATTTCACTATAAACGAAAGCCAACACAAAACTGTAACAAGCGATTAATAATGTATTAGAACCCTCAATTCATGGTTCAAATTATAGGTCAACATTTCAGATTGATAGCAATGTATGGAAGTACGGATATGATTTTCTATAGTAAGTTTTTGATGTAAAACAGAAACAAAAATATCCGAGTAAATGCCACAGATGGAAAACTTTTTTGCCTCTGGGGGAGCATTACGGCTGCTGGAGACACAGCCAAGGCTCTTGTGCACACCAGGTGAGCGCTTTGTCACCCAGTGGCATCCTCGGCTCCAGGCAAACATTCTTGGAAGATTTTCCAAGAATGGCATTATTTACTGACCAAACTTCCATTTATTTGCATTAGTCCATCAAGGACGGCTTTCTCAATTGTCAGGGTTAGAAGAGGCTGGAAAACTGCACGCGTTTATTTTGCCTACAGTGTAACGGGCATATCTGATCATATTAATTGTTTCCGGAGTTTTGGTTGAAAAACCTGCTCTGACCCATAGAATTATCTTACAAAGCCATGGATGATGAACCTCTGCGGTACTTTATAACTAAGCATTTCTAGCTGTCATCTGAAACATTCATTTTATCCTGAATTACACTGAGGAGCAAAAGTCTCATGATAAAACCCCCGACCCCATTTAACAGAAAGACGTGTGGAGTATATTTTTACTTCTGCTTTAATTAAATAGGGTCCTGAAAGATTTCCCTCCTGTGGTAAAATGTACTGGTTGACGTTAGAGCTGCCGCAGATGTGATAGGAAGAGGCGCTTTGCCCACGGTACCTGCGCAGATGCGGGTGTGACTGCACGTGTTCTGTCTCGTGTGTCCGGCCGGCGCCCACACAAAGTTCCCACAATGCTTTGGCGTTCAGAACAGGTATTAAGGTTTGTTACCAATGACTTAATTCATTTCAAAGGTGCTATTTTTGTTGGATTGCACTTTTTGTTTCCTCTGCTGCTGACTTTGAATGAGCGCTGTGAACTAGGTCACGAATTCTCAAGTGCTTCTCCCCATTCTGCTCTGACAGTGCCTGGTCAGTTTTCATCTTGAATTTTATGATGAAGAAATTTTTGGGAACTTCCCACTTTGGGTGACATAGCGTGAGACATTCACATTTATTAAATGCCTGTCTTATGACAATATTTTCAATTATATTCCTAAAGCGTACATTCATTTAATCATTTAATTGCACTCCCTCCAAGAAGCTGTAATACTTCCCCACTTGCAGTTATAGACTATCCTGAAGTAGGAATTATAACCAACTTTAATAAAACATGAATTCTTAAACTATTCGGCGACTTACATTAATATACTTAAGATGTGTAAGCTTTAGATTTCATTTGTTATCCCCTAGAGTCAAACAATCTTAAACTGACACTCTGTGTATTAAGCGCTAAATGGTGTTTTGATTTTAGGAGAAAAAAATTATTTGAAATTCACTGTCTGTGACTGTATCTCTGAATTTCTCCTGAAATCACCCTAACCTGTGAATCAGGGCTTGAATCAAATAGAATTTGAATTCTATAAGCATTTGAAAAATATATACTGAGAACTTTTGATACTAGCAATATTTGATTACATTTTGTGACAGTCACTAAAATTCTGATAGTTCTTTATGTAAGCTTGATAGCTTGATAAATTATCTAGTATGCAAACTGGAAGATTTCCAGTGTATTAATGCTGATTTAGTATCAGTAAGGAGCCCTGATAGTTGCAGCTTACAAAAATGGCAAAATATGATCACATCTTCACTGAAAGCCTTTGTTGCCTGAGGTCTGTTCACTTTCAGAGGTGTTTTTGCATGTCGAGATCTCTGCGCATCTGTTTACTATGCTGCAACCACATGGTTTGAGCAACCTTTCAGAAACGGTTTCGGGGGACGATTTTGCAGCTCTGATTCCTCCTGCCTTATATGGGTTTCAGGGAAAGAACTCATATTTGTTTCTTTTTCTTTAGTTTTTCAAGACATGGTTTCACTATATTCTTGGTTGTCCTGCCTCTGCCTCTCAAATGCTGGGATTAAAGGCATGTACTACCACTGCCTGATTACAGATCTTTAATTATATATTATTATTAATAATAGCCAAATATTATTTTGAGCCTCTTACTTGCTTAGTACTCTGGGGGAACAACTAGCCCTCTCTTGTTTTTCGCTGTCCTGCACAGAAGCCCTTTGGTAGGATTATTAAGTCACATTGTAGAATATTTTATATACTATAACAAAATACAGTGCGTTGCGAGTATGATGGTGTGGCAAGGTTTTGGTTCTCTGTATCTAGCCACCATCCTGTAGTTGAGTTACTTTAGAACAAACTAAAAAGCAGTTCGAAGGCTGAGAAAATAAACCATTAAGGGACCG
>JAQHUG010000023.1:1801460-1811668 GCA_028555095.1 Dicrostonyx torquatus | reverse complement strand
ACCTGTTTGATTGCTTTTTCTTGGTTTTCTAGGGTATCTTTGAGGTATTTATTCATTTCTTCTAACTTTTTGTTAGTCTTCTTTCTTTAAAGGAGTTTTTCACCTTTTCTTTAATGGTCTCTATCACTTTCATAAAGTTACGTTTAAAGTCGATTTCTTCTACTTCTTCTAGATTAGGTCGCTCAGATCTTCCTGTTGCATAATTGCTGGTTTCTGGTGTTGTCGTGTTGCTTTTCAGGGTGTTGGAGGAACTCCTGGATTGGCGCCTGCTCATCTCTTCCTCTCCAAGTGGATCAACTGGTACTCGATAGTGGCCACTTGCTTGGTCTGGGTGGATCTGGATCAGGGGTACTCACCCAGGACCTGCCGCCATCAAAAGGGCAGGCTTCTCTACTTGAGCCCTGTGGCTTTGTTCTCGACCCCCTCTCGTCCAGGGCCTCAGCCCCGAAGCGGGGAACCCAGGACCCCTGCGATGGGAAGGGATGCTTGGGGTCAAGCTGGGGTGTGATAAGTGGAAAAGCCAGGGGTGGGGAGGGAGCCCCCTGAGTGGGTAGAAAGTTTCAGGGATTGGGGGATGCCCATAGTGGGTTACCTGGGCGGCTGGGCTGGGATGCACTTACCGCTCCAGTCTGGATGGATCTGAAACGGGGACTCACCAAGGACCAGCCGCCATCAAAAGCTTTTGTTCTGATTCTTGTGAGTTTCTGAGAGAAGGCATTGAATCTTTTTTTAAAACCAGATTTATGTGCAAAGAGTACATTAGTACATTAGTGCATGAGCATTAATGTCTAAGTGATGAAAAAGCGCCCAATTCTTTACATATATACAATTTCCTGACAATTTTTTAATGCAACCTTTTTATTGACTTTTATGTCACTAGATTATATCTGTAAAATTCTATAATTAATGCATTTTGATTTTGTTTGACGACACATACTCTTCTACATCACTGCACAGTCTGCCTTATCTGCGCTGCCCTAACATTATGTGTAATTTAAGGTTGAGATGACTGTAAAACATGCTTTCTTTCATCTTTTATTATGGTGTTCTCTCCCCTCATTTTCAAATGCAGTTTGTAAAGGTTAAAATTTTAAAATGGTCTCAAAACCACTTTGTGGTTTAACTTCGAGGACAGTGGCAGTAGCCCTGCTTTCAGCTCATACTTTGTAAGTTAAGGAATAGCTGAGCACCTTGGAGAAAGCATCGGTGACTATGAGGCCAGAAATGCGTGCTCTTCCCAGGTGTTAGGTGAGGCTTGTGGTGCAGACCGTGAAGTCATTCCACCACAGAAGCCTGGCCTGTGGTGTAACAGCCACTTGGCGGGGAGGACACAGAAGAACACCAAGTTCAAAGACTGCCTGGACAATGGGGTGAGTTCAAGGCCAACCTAGGTAACTGTGCGATTCTGTTTCGAAAAAAGAAAGGACTGGGGTTGTAATGTAGTGACGAGTGCTTGCCCAGCACACACAGGCACACACACACAGACACAGACACAGACACACACACACACACACACACACACACACCATAATAAGCAAAAACAAGAATGAAAAGGAAGTATAGCAGTGGAAAACCATCAGGGCAGGGTCAGGGAAAGATGGTTTACAAATGCTATAGTCAGCATTTTTATAGTCATTCCTCATTGTTTCTTGTCAAAATGAACATCATTGTTTTACATTTAGAAAACAGTATTTTCACACCATGAAGCAGTAAGACATTTTGTGTATGCTTTTAAAGACAAATAACAATAGTGAAATCAAGTCCTTTTTCTCGTATTGTATTCAGTGGTATGAAATAACAGGCATCAATGAAAAGACTTTACACAGTGGTACTGTTAGCTGGATAGGACCAGAGTAGAACAGACCTGTGCCTTCATTAATGTGCTCAGGACGTGTTTCTTTTGAGCCAAACTTTAACTGAACTTTACTGAAACACTTTCAACAGAAACCAATCATAAGAACTAAAGAAACCGTTAGATTAATTTACAGTAAGTGAGCTGAAAAGTAAAACAAAACATCAACAACAATAACAACAGCAAACCCAAAAACCAAACTCAACCCAAACAGTTTTCAGCTTGGAGAATTTGGTTTTGGAGGGACACCAGATATCAACTTTATACAAAATTGCAACTTTATTTGAAGCTTGTCTGCCTAACATTGTCTCTAAAGCCTGGAATTCTTTTTGTTTTTCTGACATTAACATACACCAGACGTTTTACAAAGTAACTACATAGCATTAAGATGTGTTGCTTTTTTAATGTGTGTGTTTGCCTCATGTATGCATGTGCACCTCATGTGTGTGCCTGGTATCTAAGGACCCAGAAAAGGGTATCTGATTCCCCTGGAACTGGAGATGTGGATGATTGTGAGCCACGGTGTGCGTTCTGGAAGCCAAACCTAGGTCCTCTGAAAGAGCAGTAAATATTTAACCCTTGAACTGTCTCTCTACCTTGCCTCTGCACACTTACTTCTAATCTTAAAGTGAACAAAATGAACTCATTTAAAGTTACAAATATTTAGGGATAAATACATGTTTTGGCTGGGATTGTAGCTCAGTAGCAGAATACATGCTTAGTATGTACAAGGGCCTAGGTTCAACATGCAGAGCCACGTGCACCACTTCCCAAATACATAGATTTACTTTTTGTTCTTGTTTTGTTTTCCAAGACAGGGTTTCTCTGTGTGTCTCTGTCCTGGAACTACTCTGTAGGCCATGCTGGCCTCGAACTCACAGTGATCCTCCTGACTCTGCCTCCTGAGTGTTGGGATTAACAGCATTCCCACCACCACCAGGCTTAGATTTACGTCTTAAATATTAACAAAATTTAAAAGTTACAGAGAGCATCTTAGGATGTTAGTGGATTCTTGTGGCATGTTTTTATAAACTCATCAGCCACATGTAGAGATGTGATGGTGTGTGCTGGGGCTTGGATATGAAACCTGAGTAGGCAGCTGTGTGGTGAGGGGTTCCTAGCCATCCCATCCTCCGTCCACAGCGATGTTTCCAGGAAAGTCAGAGGGGACTTTGACCCACTGGCAGGAACCCCATGGATGATTACCCTAATGAACCCTTTTAGAAAATTCTGTGCTGTCAGTACAGTGCTTGTATTGTTAACAATTCATACATGTGCCATTAATTGAAGATCAAAATGATTTTAAAGGTTTTTCAAGTGAGGAGTTCCTTAATCAGAATCTGTTAAAATAATTTTGGTCAGACTGCTTCATTAATCTGTCATAGCCAGCAATAAGATGATTTTCTTAAAAAAAAAAAAACTTCAGCTCATTGTCTACCATTCCCATTAAAGAATAAATGCAAATCTCTTTAATTCTAAGTGCTATGCAAAATGTAGTTCATAAAACATCTCCCATTATTCCCAACCCGAAAAACTAGTTAAGTAGATTGGTTCGAAATGACTGAAGCCAAATGGTCCAGTGGCTGTGGTTGGATGCATAGAGTTTGCTGGCTGTAATGAGATCACGGAACTTTATTGGCTGTTTAGAAAGGACAGAATTAAAACAATGAAGGACACAGGAAAGCAAGTCTGATTCCTCTTCAGCTCTTCCCTTTGTGTCAACACTCGATGTGTTGATGGCAGTTCCATGTCTTCTTAGTCTCTTACAAAACAATAATATTTTTAAAAATATCATATCAATTCCTTGAGAATTTCATGTACTATATTTTGATTGTATTCACCTCTCCTCCCACCCTCACTTCTTACTCTGTGTCCTTTTTTAAATAACCCATTGAGTCTAATGTTCAATAACCCAAATTGTGCTTCCTGCACACTCCGTCCTGTGGGGCCACCCACGGAAGTGCATTGGCGTGTGCTTGACCTATTGGAGACCTCACTTCCTTTCCTCCAGAAGCCATCAACTGCCCATAGCTTCTCACCTAGAGTTGGGGGCTTGTGAACCCCTTCTCCTTCTATGCTAGAATGTTGACGACGTGACCATGTTTGGGTTGTGTGCAGGTAACCACAGCAGCTGTGAGCTCACAAGTGCTGCAGTCCTTGTCCGGAAAACACTGCTTTGCTCTGGTTCTCCCTGACCTCTGGCTCTTCCAGTCTTTCTGTCCTCTGTTCTGTGCTGGTCCCTGAGCCTTCTCAGGGAGGGTGTGCTATAGATGCTCCATTTGTGGCACTTTGACCAGTTGTGAATTTCTGCATAAACTGTCATTTACTGGACAGAGAGTTTTTTTTACTAAGGTCTGAGAGCTGCACCAATTTATGAGTAGAGGGGACACATATTTAGAAGGCAGTTTGATACCAGTCCCAGTAGCAGAATGATAGCAGTAGGTTCAATTTTGGGGCCTATGAGCTTCTCAATCATAAGTTCTTGGCTGGATGAATAGTAACCAATGTGTTTCTTTCTTTGTAGCAGGCCTTAAAGCAAATCGTGAAGTAGTTGGTTACCCCCAAAGCATTCATGCCATCATTGTACCCATTGACAGATGTTGGCATGCGAGCCATTCTTGTAGTTTACAGGAGTCTTAGCTGGGTAAGACTGTTGGTGACATTTCCCCCCAGCAGCTGATGTAGCTCTTTCCAGGACTAAAAACTAGCTAGCATGACAGAATTTTCCTGCTTACTACCAGCTTGGTTTCTGCATGGTCTGCAATCATTGTGCATGGTGCCTTCAGCAATTGGGTCTTCCCATCAAACCTGGTGGATGACAAAGAACAATGGCAACAGCCTGTATTGTTTTGGGGGTCTCCATTGCATCCTGGACCAACAACTTGAGGAGACAGTGTTTCTTCTTTGACTTTCTCTAATATGATAAATGCATACTTTATAATTTCACTATTTTGTTCATTCAATGTTTTAGAAATAAGTGTGCATATGTAGGGTGATAAATAGATGTTGTTTCCTGTACATATATTTGCCATTGCTGGACATTTCTATTTATGATTTATTACATATAGATGCACAAAATGATCACATATAATGAAATAGGGACATTAATAGTATGTGTTATTCATCTATTCATTGAAACTGATTGTGTACTAGGCCAGATAATGTTTATCTCACTAAAAAGAAGGTATACCCCAATTTAATTAAAAATATTTTGTCTGTGTGTTTACCTGCATGTATGTATGTGTAGCTCTTGACAACAGAGCCATCTCTTCATTTCTAGTAGACCCTATTGTGGTTGTTGTTTTTCAAAACAGGGTTTCTATGCGTAGCGCCGGCTGTCCTGGAATTCGCTTTGAAGACCAGGCTGGCCTTAAACTCAGAGTTTTCTCTGCCTCCAAGTGCTGGGACTAATGGAGTGTGCCACCGCACCTGTTTTAAAAAGCACTTTAGTAGGCGGACTGAGAGGCCATTGATAATGGCTCTGGGACCTATCTCCTCTGCATGTATTGGGTTTTTGGGAGCCTGGTCTATTTGGATGCACACCTTCTTAGGCCTGGATGGAGGGGGGAGGGCCTTGGACTTCCCACAGGGCAGGGTACCCTGCCCTTTCTTAAGGAGGCAGGAGAAGGGAGGAGGAGTAGTGGGGGAGCAGGAGGAGACTGGGAGAAGGGGAGGAAATGCAAATTTTTGTATGAAAAAAAATAGAAGAATATGGAAAAAATAAAAAAATTAAAAAAGGAAACAAAACAAAAAAGCACTTTAGCAATGAAAAACAGTCGAAGGTTAGAGATCAGGTCCGGGTCGGTTGTACCTTTGCATGGTCATTCTCACCCAAGGCAGATTCCAAAATGGAATGTTATTTGGTGGAAGGGAGCACATTTAAACTCTGGTAGATGCTGCCAATTACACTCTAGAAACATCTGTACATCCTTATTCCCAACATTAAGGCACAGAGTCAGTCTCATGTCCATGTCCTAACAGGTATAAATCTTCACACTGCCCCCAACTGTATTACCTAATTAATAAAACTGCACAGATTTTCATGTGTGTTAGTTATTTGTATTTTTCCTGGGATTGCCTTTCCATATTGCTGGCCTTCTAGTTTCTTGCAGGCATGCTCTTTTATTAAATCTTTTATAAGTTCATATGTAATATACATGAGTGTATTTGTTGCCTTTTTCATGTTTGTGTCTGGTGCCTGTGTACAGCTTTGTTCATAGTGACTTTTGTCTTATGTGATATTTAAATTTGGGGGTACACAATCCTTTAGCCCTTCCTTTGAGTTTTACTTAAGGAAGTCTAATCACCTCAACTTTGTATGTATATTTTATTGCATTCTTTATAATGTGTGTAACTGTCTCTTGAGATTTTGGATATTTATAGAAATTTGATTTTATTTTGTCCTTTTGTTTGAGTCTCTTGGTATTCTAGCATTCATTGTATAGGTTTTTTACCAAAAGGGAAAGCTACTGTGAATTGGATATATATACACAATATATATATATATATATCCAAATTAATAAACAAGCCTAAACTCTAAACTTGGTGGTTTAAAACACCAGTTAAACGATCACCATCTTCCACCATCTTGCCAAATAGAACTGGCTAGCAGATAGATTGTGTTTTCTCCCTGTGTTGTCAAGGGAGGTTCTAGCTTTTAGGACTCAGTGGACCTGGACCATCTGTGATAACTCACACATGTGTCTGGCATCTGATGCTGGCTGGCATCTCAGTTGGAATATTTGTATATGGTGTTTCTCTGTGGCTTAGGCTTCTCCAAGGTGTCTGTGTTCTGAGGAGCTAGATGCCAAAGAAAGAAGGGGGGATTTTCCTCATGAATGCTACCCCTAGAACTGGCTGTAAGTTACTTGAACCACATTCTATGAATCAGGCAGACCCAGGGCCAGCCAGACTTGAAGAAAATTAAGCTACTTCTGCATATGGAGAGTGCGTAGCAAGTTGTGACCGTCTTCAGTTCATCACAAGAATTAAGGAAGTCTTTACTGGAAATTAAATATAAGTGGTGTCTATTGAGCAACTCACTAGAAAAAAAAAACAACTCTAGCTAGAGACTTACAAATGTATTTGAAGAAATTAAGACCATTCCTGGAAACAAATGTCCCTTCCCATACCCCTGATGCATTGAAGAAGACCATCATTAGCAGAGAATACCTACTATTAATATTTGGGAGCTTGGACAGTTCTGCTTTGAAACTATGCTCTTGCTTACTAAAGGGAAACAAAGTAAGCAGTCACCAGCAACCTCCTCCTGTACTTCAGCGTCCTGGGTAGGCCCTATGTGATAGTCAGGAATGCATTAAGAAGCTTCTCTGTTGTTTTCAAATCCTAGTGCTAGGAAATTCCTATGGTATGTGAATACTTTATAGGATTCTTTCTTGCAGTCAATACTAAACCTACAACATATTAGATTAAAAACTATGAAAATTTTTATGTGAATTTAATGATGATGTGGATTATGAGCTGCATGAACTCACACATTCCCAGCCTTGGTAGTATTTTTGTACACTAGCTGTATTTTGCATAAGGTTAATTCATATAAATATACATACATTTATATGTATATATTATATATATATATATATATATATATATATATATTAAAGCTTGGTCTATTGTCCTTTTAAATCTAAAGTCTCTTGTAAACAAAACTAATTCATGAATAGTAGTCACTGATGGAGATAGTTAAACCTACACTCTGAGAACTGAATGCATGAGTTTGTAGGATGCAGAACAGAGCCAAGGGTTGTCAGATCTCCCAAGTATCCCGAGTGGGTAGAAAGGTCATCCTGAAGGTCACAGACTTGCAGATTCCCTGCTTTGCAGATTAACAATGAGAGGATATTCTGGAGGAAGCCTGCAATGGGCATCACACTGAATGAGTACATGATGAATGTTTTCCTCATAGCCACAGACATTCCGATGTTGCCAGTTGAACCTTGTGGAAAGTTTGATTAGTCAAGAAGAGAGCATAAAATGAGGACAAAGTGAGAAAACTCATCACTCATAGGTGTTATTGAGAATGTACAAATAACTAACTCTTAAGATAACTTGATAACTAGTAAATTTATCAAGTTTGCCAAATACAAGGTCAATACCCAAAGTAGGTCATATGTTCTATATACTAAGTGCAACCGAAAATCATACATAAAAATTACAGTGGGCTCTGTGAGTAAAATACTAGTCATGTAAGCCGTTAAAAATGAAAAACTTTCAAAAAATGAGAAAGGGCTTCACCAAAAACATATCCAAATATTCATTGCACATGGTTAGATATCACAGAAGAATATAAAGCTGTGAGGTGTGATGCATTAAAAAATGGCTAAAATGAAAATTCATTGTAAAGCTGTGGAGCACCAGAAAGCCACATATACTATGATGGAAGGGTGAATTTGAAGATCGGGCAGTGTGTGTGTGTGCATGCATGTGCATGCATGTGCATGTGTGTGTGTAATATGTATATAGTATACATAAAGCACATATGTATGTCTTTATGATACATAGATATATATGTATGTATATATATACATATATATATATATGCTCAAAGTCAGGACTTCCTTTCTTAGATAATATACTTAGGAGAAATTGTGCATATATCTACCAAAAGATGCATGCAAGAATACTTAATGACGGCATTCTTCATTACAACCCCAAACTAAGTTAGAAACAATTGTCCTTCAAGAATGATGAATAAAACCATTAATGAGGTGTTATCCATCATTAACTAAAAATTACCCACTGCTGTGTGCACTAATAAGGATGAATCATACAGACATAATGTTGCATGAAGGAAGTCAATAAAACAGCGTACGGTTCAATGTGAATCTACTTAGAGCTTGAAATATGCAAACTCAGCTACTGTGTTGAAATCCTAATAGTGGTGACTTTGTTGAGTAGAAGGTTACTGAGGATTTTGGGACTGAGGTCCCCCATTTCTTTCTAACTATCATTCTGGTCTGGTTTCAGTTCCTCAGCGCATATTCCCCACATGGTCCCGCATATCTTCAAAACAGTTGTAGTACATCAAATCCTTCTCATACCCACAAGACAGCAGGAGGTAAACATGATTTGGGCTTATATTAGTATATTTGTTTATTTGTAAACTACATTTTTAGCTTTTTTTTTACTAGACAATGTTAGCTTCTTTTAGGAGCAAAGATTCACTTTAGCTCACTGTATCAGAAGACTCAGTTCGTGGTAGTTTGATTTCATTGTTTCTGGGCCTGTTGTGAGATGGTGCATGGCAGGGTCTAGTGAGGCAGAGCTGTTTACTTCACAGCTGCAAGTTAACAGAGACACAGAGAAGGGTCTGAGACAACATGCATCTCTAAAGACATGCTTGCTCTAAGTGGACCTGCTCCTCCACCTAGCCCCCATCACTGAAGGTTTCCATCATCACTCTGACAATGCTCAGACTCAACCCAGCAGTGAATTAGTCTACTCATTTGATCACAGTCTTCCCCGTCTTATTACCTCTCAATGGTTGGACCCACAACTTGAAGACTAAGTCCTTTAATTTTTGGAAGGACACTTTATATCAGGCATATACAAGTGTAAAAATTCATCTGCTGGATCCTTAAGTAAGCACAGTTCACCACATGTATACTGTATTTCAACAAAGAGTTAAGTTGGGGCTGGAGATATGGATCCGTTGGTATAATGCTTGCCACATAAACATGAGGATCTGAGTTTGGGTCTCCTAGCACTCATGTAAAAGCCAGATGTGGGTGTGTTCACTCATAATCCTCGTGAAGGCAGAGACAAAAGAATCCCTGAATCTTGCTAGCCAGTCATTCTAACAAAACCAATGAACATTGGGTTTACTGTGTCTCAAAAAATAAGATAGAAAGCAATGGACACTTGATTATCTTCTGGTACATCCACCCACACCCACCAGAACATGCCATATACATGCATATATACATAAGGTTAAGTGAAAATTACTATGTGGGTATGTAAGAGAAATAAAATTGACTAAGAATTAAGTCGCTACAGGGGGTTTACTCTTGAAGTTGCACTTAAACTCAGTTATAATGGTGACAGGTAACTAGGAGTAGAAGGCAACTGTGGCAAGGTGAATTGTAACATGAGGGCTGGCTCGTTGGGGTTACTGTCCCGCCCAGTACCCCACAGCCGGCAAGCCCCAAAGAAAATCACACACAGAGTCTACATTAAGTTATACACTGGTTGGCCCATTAGCTCAGTCTTCCTACCAGCTCCCATAACTTATATTAACCCATTGTTCCCATCCATGCAATCCACATGGCCAGTACCTTTTCTTGGCGAGCAGCTTACATCCTGCTTCGTAGATGGACTGCGCGGGAATGCCAGGGAA
>JAQHUG010000023.1:1788230-1799180 GCA_028555095.1 Dicrostonyx torquatus | reverse complement strand
CACTGAGCCATCTCTCCAGCCCCCGAGCAGACAGTTCCTGACACCCCATGCATTTGTAACAGTGCATGAGGACTCAGGGACAATAGCAGTTAAGGAATGTATACTTTCGAGAAAATGCATTTACATAATTATTAATTATACATTATTATCTTTGGTACGGAGGCTGAACTCAAGGTCCGTGTGCATGCTAAGTTCCTGCTCTGCCCCAGTGCTGCACCCCCAGCCTTCTATCCATAACGTTAGGTACGCAGAAGTGAGGCGAGGCTTTGGAGGCAATAATCTAGGGAGTAAAATACATTCATACCAATAACAGTAATATACAGCAGTGAAGTGGGGACCGGAGGCGTTATTGATACTAAGCAGAATCGAACTAGCTAGCCTCTAGCCTCAAATTAACATTTATCATGTTTCCCTTAAGATGTCCTTAAGTTATGAGATATAGAGCTAATTTTTCTATTCCTTGTCCTTAGACAACTGGCCTTTGCAATGCATAGGCTGTTTGCTAGTATGCTTTAAGGAGCTGTGTTTTTTTTTCTTATCCCAGAAATGAAAAAGAAAAATCAATATATTTTTATTTGTGCAAGAAAATGAAAACATACTTGGCCTCAGAGGAACAAAACATCTAATTTATTTTACAATGTTTTCTAAATATTTCTCCAGAGAAGCTTATGTTTATGGATAGTATCTGAATATGACCTTTAAAATACATTGGTAGTTTTGTTCTAAGCAGTCCGAGATAATAATAATACACTCTAAAAGAAAATGCATTTGGAAAAAATAATGTAAGAGGTTCAAACGCTTAAGTGTGTGGACTAGCCACAAATCTTGCGATTTTTTTTCTTCAATATTAAGGCTGTTCTCATTGCAGCAGCAATTTGCTCTTAAGACCCAGTGTGAATATTTATTGAGGACCTATTACAAGAGGTACTCTGCAGAACACTGTGGAAGAGTCGGTTTGTAAGACAAATCCTCTGTTCTTATATAGTAAGTCATTGCCTCAAAGAGTGCGTGGAGTCATATGCATAAAGATTCAATATGGAGAACGGTTAATAAATAACATTAAAAACGTGTTAAGTAGAGGCCCAAAGGGTTGTGGGCTTGCAAAAGAGGAAAAGATTAATTTTTTCCTGGGCGATGCAGAAGGGCTTCATTGAGGACAGGGGATTTGGATATTAAAGGGTTGGTAACATTTGACATGCACAGTGAGAAGTGAGCTGGAGGCTGGGGAGAGCTCGGGAGGAGCGGATTATGCAACCAGTCTAAACAGTCATCGCATGGAGGACACTAAGGGCACGTGGAAGTCCAGGGACTGAGGGTTGTGTTAGGTTCCTGTCACTGTGACTGAGTACCCAAGATTATCCAGTAAAAAGGAAGATTTATTTTGACTCATGGCTTCAGGGGTTTTGACACATGGTTGGTTGATTTGTTGGTTTGGAACTTATGGCTAGGCAGAATGTTGTGGCAGAGGGCATGGTAGAGCAAAGCTGCCCACCTCCTGGTGCTTGAAAGTGACCGAGCTAGAGTTCCAATGCTCACCCAGCTTCCCTCCTGTAGATACCATCTCCTGAAACTCCCACCACCTCTCAGAAACGCCACACGGCCTTTGCCAGGCACGTTTAAGATCTATCCATAGCAAGAGCAAAACTAGTGTCCTACGACTTTTACTGGGAAAATATAAACGTTTACTCACCTCAGACAGAGCATCAACAGACCAAACGAAGGATTCTGTGTGCAGCTTGGTGAATAAATGAGTTTACTGGGGTTACTCATCAGAGCACGGATGACTCAAAAGCAACTCTGCCACTTGGAAGTCCCTTGGGAAATAATGACAGTCTCGGCATGAAGAGACCTACCTGCAGCATGAATGACTCGTCAAAAGCTATTCCACTGAAGAGGCCATCTGCAACATTGGCAGCTAGGCTTCTTGTGTGTCCCATCCCCCAGTCAACCCTCTTCCTACATCACCTTAGCAGGACAGCGGGTCTTGTGAGCATCTTATGAAGACTCGTGAGCCTCCAGAAGGGGATGTTAATAGCACCGATTTCATGAGGGTCACTTGTGGGCGAGCACAGCTCCTCTGATTTCAGGATAACAACGGTGTTCTTTCTGGAGACTGATCTATGATGGCTGTGCTTTTGATTTGGAATGAGTGAATCTATTCAGTATGTGTCTAGTAAAAGTAAAAAGACAGATAGCTAGTAGCAGATGATAGCAAAACATCATCAAATGGTACTTAGAACGTCCTGCAGGAACAATTAGGGGAGGCCTGTTGAAACAGTCTGCTGGAGTTCCAGACTGAAAGATTTCTGGGCAGCAGAGAGGTTTCTGCACATTAGAGGCACATTTAAATCGTGAGATAAAGAACAATAACCTCAGCTGGAACTGGTTTACCTCCTAGCTGTTCCCAAGGGTGCAGTATTTTTTAACATATTTCACTGCTTTCTGTTCTCCTTCCCTGTTACGGGGTTGGGGGACCAGCCTGCCTTGGGACAAGGAGGTTCAAATAAACATGCTCAAATCTGAGACAAGAGTGTCTATCGTGGTCTCAGAATTATCAGGCACAAACAGCACATAATGAGTTGCCAATCAGTGTGTCTTATATTACAAATGGTCATGAACAAGTCAGAGGAAATAACACACAACACCTAAAAAAGGATATGTGGATTCTTGTCTCTCAAAGAGACATGGAAAACAGATCAAAACCATACCAGATCTTTGAACATGGGAGAATTCCATCTGTGCCTTATTGTGACGGAGACCACAGACATCAAAGACCAAAAGATGACCCATTAGGAGACTAATTAAGAGGCTGCTTTGCTGATTTAGGGCCCAAGTGGGGACAACATGAGTGACGAATATAAAGATGGATGAGACATGGAAGCCAGCACTGAGAAAAGTTTCTGGGTTTGGTAATTGGGGAAAATGACAGAGGAAATAGAATACCTTGAAATAATCTTCTAGTTTATAGATGTTCAGTAGGACTTTACCATCTGATAGAAAATGGGAATGGATGATTGGGACATGGCTTGGTAAGTAAAGTACTTGGCATGCAAATGTAAGGGCTAAGGTTCACTTCTAAACCCATGTGAAGTCTGAGTGTAGTGATATGCCTTCAATGCTAGCATGGTCGGGAGGCAGAGACAGAATCCCTAGAAATGGATGACTAGCATACTAGCCAAAAAGTGATCTTTGGGTTCACCAAGAACCCCTGCCTCAATATATAAGGCGGAGAGCTATTGAAGAAGGCAGTCAACATCAACCTCTGGTCTCCACATGTACATGCTACATGCACATGCTTCCTACACATATATACACATGCAAACCACACACACAAATGCAAAAAGTGAAAGGCATTGGATTCTCCTGAAGATACACAATAGCTCAGTTTATCAGTACATGTCAGTCCATCCTGTTTCTTTGACCGCAGTTGTGTGGCATTTTCTCACACATAGCACATTTTTGTTAGCTTGATCTTCAGACACATCCAGAATCAGGCATTGTAGGTGGAGTTTCTCTGTGTCCTGGCAGCCACTCCCAAATAACCACTCAGAGACTTACTAATTATAGATGCCCAGCCAATAGCTCAGGTTTGTTACTAGCTAACTCTTACATTTTAAATTAACCTGTATTTCTTATTTACTCTCTGCCACATGGCAGTACCTTCCTTCAACATAGCATGTTCACCTGCTTCTCTCTGCATCTGCTTGTGACTCTTGAGACTCTGCCCTTTTTCTTCCCAGCATCCTCTGTGTCTGGCTGTCCCACCTGTATCTCCTGCCTAGCTACTGGCCAGTCAGCTCTTTTTTTAAACCAGTTAGAAGGTACCTTGACTAAGTCATATCTTCACAGTGTGCAAAAAGATTATTCCATAATACAGCATTTCATGTCTCCTCAGAAGAAAACATTCTGGACTGAGTCATCATTAGCCCATCATTTTCTTTTCTTTCTTTTTAAAACAATCTTTTTGTATTTTACATATTAATCCCAGTTCCCTCTCCCTCTGCTCTTCCCACTCCCCCTACTCCACCCTTTATCCACTCCTCGGAGAGGATAAGACCTTCCTCATTACTTCATGGACTGGGAAGACAGCTCAATAGCTAAAGTGCTGGCCACCAATGCATAAGGACCCAAGCTTGACCTCTAGTACCTCTAAAGCACCTAGGTAGTCAGTGCTTGTCTGTAACTCCAGCACTAGGGTGGCAGAGACTGAAGACTCATTTGACTTCACTGGATGGCTGGTCAAGGCGATTGGTGAGTTTCAGGTTCAGTGAGAGATCCTGCCTCAAAAGTAAGGTGGAGAGCAACTGATAGATACACCTGATGTCAACCTCAGGTGCACACATAGGAACACATACAAAGAGAAAGTCACTTTAGCAGAGAGGCCTTTCCTGATCACCCTGTGAGGTAGCCAACAATGTCACTCCTCTGTATTTTATGTTCATTCTACCCCAGCTAATTGTTTCTAGAACACTTGATGAAACACTTACCTATCCAGTTCATGTTTCTGAGGGTCTGGAGTGAGAGGACTGGGGTGGGGGTGGGGCAGATCACGGACGCCCGGTAACCTGACAGAGACCAGGCCTTAGTTTCAGTACATGAAAATGGTACACAGCTGAGGACAGACAGTCCTCAGGAAAACCACAACTTAGGAGCAACTAATTAGCAGGAACCGCACAACCTTCTACTGGCTCACCAGGCCCCCAAGACCTCTTTGCTGGCTCAACAGGTGCCCTTCAATCTCCTGATAACTAAAGGTAGCTTTCCCTACCCTGCTGCTGGAAGGTCCCTAACTACTAGGACCTCCCACCAATCAGCCCCCAGACTGATCTTTCCTCCACCAATCAGCCCCAGATTAATCCCTCCTCCCTGGAATTTTCTTAACTCCACTTAAAAGGAGCTTATGACCTTCTTTGGGGGTTGCCAAGTGCCACCCCACATTGGAATTAATAAAGCACTCTTGTTATTGCATATGTGGCTGTTGGTCTTTCCTTGGGGGCTTCTCTCAGACACTAATATGGAGTACACACCAAAGGAGGGCAAACCTATTGATCTTCGCATTTTTCATTGTCCCATCTTAACTATCAAGAATATCTAGGAATATAGTAAATATTGAGACATGCACAGAATACGCAAATAAATGAATTCTCGCACCTTTATGATGTGGTTTCTGGGGATTGAACCCAGAGCCACCCACATCCTAAGCAAATGCTCTATCACTGTCTCACACCCCCAGCTTGGAGTGCATAGGTTCACTCAGTAGAAGGTTGCATTTTGGAAGTGTGTGCCAGAAGCCCCCATTGTTCATGCCTGTTGACAGCCTTTGATATGTACAGTGGAATGATTACTATGAATTTCCAGAAAATCATTTATAAATCTTAACTGGCAAAAATGAACAAACAAAACCAAGCAACTAAAATGGAGAGACCCAAAGCCCAGTTGCTGCGGTGACCTAGTGACATGGCCCTTGGTCTTGTTCTCAAACTTTGAGGTGTTAGGTAAGCAAATGGTCATATTTTTAAAACATGAGCTTAAACTGCAGAATTCCCTTAAATAACTTCATAATAACTGTATTAACCACAGATGCCACTCTGTGCAGGAGTGTGCCAGGGTGCAAGACTGTTTCTGGCCACAAAAAGCTTCTAGTCTATGATAGAAGACAAAAGGAAGGAAGCAAGCAGCAAGGAAGGAAACTTTGGAGGCCATTAAATCAGTAAAATGTTTGCCATGTACACATCAAGTCCTGAGCTTGTATCCCCTGCACCAAAGAAAAGAGTTGTAAGTGACAGTATATAACTATAATCCTAGAACCAGGAAAGTAGAGATAAGAAGATCCGGGGCTTGCTGGACAGCTGGTCGGGCAAAATCTATAAATCAGGTTCAGTAAAAGACCCTGTCTAAAAAAATATAAGGTGAAAAGCAGTAGAAAAAAAAACACGACATGGACTCTGACCTATACATGTTTGTGCACACATACTTATGTGCATAATGTATACATACAGAGATCTGTACACATACACATGACAGAGAGAGAGGAGGGGAGGGAGAATAGTGTGAATTAAAATTGATCCTTGCAAGTGCTTGGTTGAGTCTGCTGTTGGAGCGTGAGAAGGGGACTCTAACCCAGGAAGGAGCCTGTAGAGGAGGCCAGGGTGGAACTGAATCTTGAAGGATTATGGGGCTCTTACCTAGATGTCAGATGTTTTGGCAAACTATAGCCTGAACAAATCTGACAGTTCTGAAGGAGTGTGATGTAGAAAAATACAGTGGTTTTAATATATGAGTTCCTTCAAAATTCATATGCGAGAAACTAGAGAGCCCTCTTTAGACCTTTGGGACCTTTGGTAGGTGTTAAGGCTGGAAGAATTCTGCCGCCAGGTATGGAAGTAATGTCTGTGTAATGACCCACAGAAAAGACTAACCTGGGCTCATAGCAGCTCACAGAGTCTGGACCCACAGCTAGGGAGCATGCATGGGGACAACCTAGGCACTCTGCAAGTGTGACAGCTGCATCGCTTGATCTATTTATGGAACTCCTAGCAGCGGGATCAGGGCCTGTCCCTAATGCTTGAGTTGTCTTTTGGGAACCTAATCCCATACTGGTTTGCTGTGCCCAGCCTTAATACAAAGGGAGGAGCTTAGTTCTATCCCAACTCGATATGCCATGCTTTGTGGACACCCGTGGGAAGACTGCCCCTTTCTGAACAGAAACAGAAGGGAGTAGGGGAGGGCAGAAGGGAAGTGGGGAAAGGAATAAGGGGAGACTGCAGTCAGGCTGTAAAATAAATGAAAATTTTAATTAATAGAAAAATAGGAAAAGAAAGAGCATGAGGCACAAAGTTGTCCTCTTGGTTTTCTTTAGCTCTTCTGTAGATGAAGATGCTCCAGGATGGATCCATCTTAGAAACAAAGCTCACGCCTTTCACCATGAACTTGGTCTGCCAGCATTTTCTACCAGACTTCCCAGTCTGCATGACTGTAAGAAATAGATACTATTGTCCATAAATTATCACTTTAAGGCATTCTGTGATAATAGCAGGAATGGACTGAGCCCGTAAGGTGAGACCCATGGAGTTTTCTCTCAAGTGATGAGAGTGGAAACACGAGAAAGTGCAGGTAGAGACCGGAGACAGTGAGCAGCTATTATGAGAAGAGGCGCCATGACTGACCGCGGCCTGTTCTGATCACAGAGACGAATAATGAACATATGCTGCCATTTAAACTTAAATTCACTTCAGGAGAAGTTCAATGGTTTTTCTTGAGAGGCTGTAAAGAATTGTGAGTTCAATTTAAAAATGAACTTTTCCTATGATTACTCATCAATTTTCATTGAGTTCATTAGATTTGTGAGTTAATTATAGGCTGAAATCAGCACGTTTCTCTTTTATTTGTGGTAAATTCATGATTTGTGATTTCTGAAGAGTTTAAAAATTATTTTTCTGAGCCAGGCATGATGCTACACACCTGTAATCACAGTCAAGGAGGCTCATGAAATCCAGGTCAGTCTGGGATACAAGTGAGATTCTCTCTAAAAAAAATTTTTTTTTTTGTTCAAAGATTCATATTTCTGCAGGGCTAGGAAGAGAACTCGTTTGGTACAGTGCCTGAATGCAAGCATGAGTTTGGACATAGTGGAAAGACTTGTAATGCCTGTGCTGGGGACTAGAAAACAGGCAGAGCTCTGGGCCAGACAGCCTTGACTAGTTGAGTTGCAGACCAATGAGAGACTATCTCACAAAACCAAACCAAAACAAACAAATATACAAAAACTGATACACAGTGCCTGAGGAATGGTACCCAAGGTCGTCCTTTGGCCTTCACATATATGCACATACACACACGTATGCACTCACACTTCCTACACATTTGCACCCACTCCCCCACACATACATACACAAAATAATTTACCCTCTAGACCTATCTCTGATTTAACTTAAATCACTGTGTCAGCTCCAGAGAGCTCTCCATATTGAAGAGCAAGAAGCCTTTCACTACAGCCACATAACATCTAGAGAACGTCCTTCCCTTTTGGAACAAGGACAGTAATCCCTCATCTCATCTAATCATAGGCCGTGACTGCTAAATCGCTGTGTGGAGTACTCAGGATCAGCCTGAAACACAGCCTTGATTGTCAGTGATTTCCTGTGTGGCCATCAGAAAACCCGCCTTGATATGTAGCCTTTCTCTAAGCCACCCCTGCTGAGGACCATAAGTTCTGACAACTCACTCTTGCAGCAGTGGCAAGAAATCTGACAACTCTTCTTGGATGTTTCTCTGAAATGTTTGAGCTTCAAGAATCTTCTGGGTGAATTTTTGTTATCCACCTTGGTTTTGGCTTTTTTTTTTTGAGTTCCTGGATGTTCTGCACAAGACAAAATAAATTGTGGCATATGAGTGCTTCTCTGAGCCCTCAGATCTCTAACTTTCTCTTTCTTGGCTTGATCTTTGAGCCATAAGAACTCACATACACCTTCCAGACACCCACTTGACATGATTATTGGTTGTAGTCGATCAATAATTCTCCTTTTCTATAATATGGGGTAGGACATTTCTAAGTGCTTATATTGGTATTACAACATAAAAAAGATTACGATTTTTTTAGATAAAATATAAAATCTATTCAAGGCCAGCCTGCTCTACAAAGCAAGTTCTAGGACAGCCAAGGTTGTTACACAAAGAAACCCTGTCTCAGAAAACATATCTGTCTGTCTATCTATCTATCTATCTATCTATCTATCTATCTATCTATCTATCTGTCTGTCTATGTAAAATCTAAGTATAAATAAGGAGAGGACAGATAAGCGTTCATAAGACTTTAAAATTTCAAATAAATAACACAATCTGGGTTATCTGCATAGAAACATAGAAATTTGGAAATTTTCCAATAAATTTCTACTTTGTTGCCTTCTAATTCCTTGTTAAAGATGATTAGAAATCTTCAATAATTTATCATGGGATAGTAGACAATGAAGGTTTATCTAAGCAATGCACCCAGAAACTTATCAGTGAACATAAAGTTAAAATGATTGGATGTATTATTCAACTCCAAAAGGATTCAGGACTCTAAGGCTCCTTCTGCCTTACGAATGTGCCATCTTTAACATTTGACTTCCAAGGACAGTGTGGTAATTGATGGTCACTTTGACTTTATTGACAAGGACATAGGGGTTAGCAGATACACTTAGTATAACTGTGATAGCATTACCAGAAAACATTAACTAAGGAGAGAAGTCCACCATAAAAGCAAGTCATAGCATCTCATAGGTTGGGGCCCTGAATGGAACAAAAGGGAAAAAAAGAGAAAGGTTATTGAACAGGCATTCTCTCTCTGCTTATTGGACCCATGATGTGAGTTGTTCTGTTTGGTTCTGCCATGTCTCCTGTCTTCCCCATCACTATGGACAGAAACTTCTGAATTGTGAGCAAAGATGAATCTTGCCATACTCATGCTGTTTTGCTCTTGTATTTTGTCATAGTGATAAAAACTAACACAGAAAATTGGTAGTAGTAAGGTGGAGTTGTTATTGTAATGACCCAACCATGTGGTTCAGAAGCCTTTTAACTAAACGGTGGGAGGAAATTGTAAAAATCTGGAAATGTAGATTAGAGGAACCTATAATGCTTCAAACAGAATTTAATGCAAGTTCTGTGATCTCACAAGAGCAGAATGTCTGTAGGAATGTAGACAGTATAGACTATCTCTCTCGGTGTCAGATGGGAATAAAGATTGATCAGAAATTGGATTAGAAGTCATTTGTGTTGAATTGTTGCAAATAACCTGTATACTTTTTGTCTAAAATCGTGGAGGATAGAGTTTAAAGTCAACAAACTTAGTAGTAGTGAAAAGTTTAAAGGCAGCCCGACATTCAGAATGTGTTTTGATTATTGCTGATTGGTATTAGCCAAGTTTACAGTGAGAATTATGATAAGAAATGAGAATTGATAACGATTTTTTAAAATGTAGTTTGCCTAAAAAAGAAGTGCATGTAAAGTTTCCGCCAACCAAGTGTATCTGACGAAGAGATTTGGGTCATTAAAAAGAAGCCAATAAATCTGGAGAGGGTCGCATACACCTTTAATCCCAGCACTCTGAAGACAGTGACAGGCAGAGCTCTGAGTCTGAAGTCAGCTTGGTCTACATATCAAGTTTCATGCCAGCCATGGCTAGATAGTGAGACTTTAACTCAAACTAACAATAAAATAAACACTGGGACAACGGGCATCTTGGGAATTGGCTGGACACTGTAGTAGGTATAAGAGTATGAATATCTTAGATCATCTGGAAGACGTTGCCTGGCAAAGAGGACTGTAGGGCTCCCTTATCATTCAGGCCCACCCATCTAAGTAGATTTCCCCCACATTCACCCAAGTAGATATTCAGAAGTCACTATAGTCACAGTCGAAGGGAGCCTAGTTCTGCTCCAGCTGGCAGCAGATCTTGGAGTTTTCCTCTTGATGCTTGTCTTAGTTGCTTTTCTATTGTTGTAATAAGAATCTAATGGTCAAGCAACTTACAGAAGAAATAGTTTATTTGAGGCTCACGATTACAGATGATTAGAGTCCAGGATCATGGCAGGGAACACTGCAGCAGGCATAGGCATAGTGCTAGAGCAATAGCTTAGAGCTTACATCTTTACCCATAAGCACAAGGCAGACACAAAGATGAGAGAGGGAGGGAGAGAGAGGGGGGGAGAGACAGACAGACAGACAGACAGACAGATAGATAGATAGATACATAGACAGATATGACTTCAAAGCCTGAGCCCAGTGTCACACCTCCTCTAACAAAGTCACATGTCCTCATCCTTCTCAAACTGTTCCACCAACTGGGGACTAATAATTCAAATGTACAAGCCTTTTGGGGCCCTTCCCATTCAAACACCACAATGCTGGCCTTACAGGAATACAGAATGCAAGAGTCACAGTGTTATGGAGACTCTATGAATGTGACTG
>JAQHUG010000023.1:1777748-1788119 GCA_028555095.1 Dicrostonyx torquatus | reverse complement strand
GGGGGAGCGGGAGGGCCGGGAACAAGGGGAGTAAATGTAAATTTTGCTTTTAACAATAAATAAATAAATAAATAAATAAATAGAAGAAAAAAAAGAGAAAAAAACCTTAGTAACAGAGACAAACAGATAGAAAGGATGCTGATGTCCCAGAGGAACCTTCCTAGGAACATTAGACATACCACTGATTTACTTTGGCTGGGAAGTGTTTGCTTAGAGCCTGCTTATAAAAGTGTCCATTATTTTTATTTTAAGTGAAATGCTAAAAAATTTAAAACTTGAATAAAGAAGCATAATCTCATGCTTTAATTTTATGTTTGTGAGAAAATAATCTTTTACTTAAAAATATAATACAAAACAAGCAAACAAAAACCAATGTAGCATGAGGCTGGGTAGATAACTTAGTACTTATTGGATAAAGGACTTGCTGAGCAAGTATAAGGACCTGAGTTCAGATTCCCAGAACCCACACCAGATCGGTGTGGATGTAGTGGTCACTTGTCATCCTAGTCCTTAAGAGTTGGAGACAAAGGATGCTTTTGGCAAGCTGGCATAGCTAGCCTACCCAAAATCAGTGTGTTCCAGATATAGCAAGAGACCTTTTCTCAATAGATAAATTAGAGATGGGTCAAGGTAAGACACCTGGGCCTCAGCACACAATCTGACACATGTGTGTCACTATACATGCAAACATGCACACCACACACATCCATATGTGAAAACTGACAACATTTTCAAATACCTATATAGTAGTTAAAATTATTTGAAATAGATGTATCACAGTCCACAGTACCAACATCACTATATATATATAGTTTGACTTTTGTACTAATTTAACTCCAGATATTGTTTTCTATGTCTGTGAGATACTTCAGTGAGAAACTTCTAAGATTGTTTTTACTCTATTAAGTTGGTTTCTTATGATTACACTTTTGAATTATTGTGTAAATAATTCTTATGCAAGTGCATTTTAGTAGACAAATTATTCTATTAAATTATCTCCTTAGACTTGATATTGACCAATTATATTACTGTATTCAATAGTATAAATATTTTAACAATCTCTCATATACTTTTTCATTTAAAAGCTTATAGAAATTTCTGTTGGTATTTACTCTTTCATCCAGGTCACCATCATTATATTTCCTTATTTTATTAAGTGCAAAATGATACTTAGAGTTGCCTTAACCTGATTACTAAAATGAACATCTGTTTTCATTATTTGTGTCCCTGGTGTTTTTCTTATATTTCTTGAAAGAATTGTTCACCTGATAAAGGGATTAATCATTTGTCTATTGTATTGGCTGTGATTTAACTTTCTCTTATTTTTTTTAAGTGCAGGGCTTCTCAGATCCCGTCCCTCTCAGACACAGGAGTTTTGGTGGACACATACTGTCTATATTTTTTGTTGTGCTGTTTCCCCTGTTATTTGAAAGCATAGAAATCCACCGGCCATAGGATCTATGTGTGGCTTTGTACTTCATCCTTCTGGCATTTGCATCCATTTTCCATGGCAGATAGGTAGGAACATATTCCAGAGATGAGAGGAAGATGAAAGGGGAAGGCAGCCAGCCAATCTTCTGAACCTAGTTTTCTGACTCAGATAATTGGAGTCTCTCTAAGAAAAGGCAAGCACGCGCCTGTGTGTCTGTATGGAGTGAAAATAGATAGAGATGAAAAGAAGAAAATAGGGAGAAATTGTGGGGGGTTGGGATAGAGCTGACGATCTGATACATCAGAGTAAATCATGAGTAGGGCACAGTTTCATCTATGGCTGGACAGAGTTCATGGAATTTAGAGAGAATGGTTGAGGAAATAGAAGCCCAGAGCAATACATACATAAATAAATAAATGTAGTTTCAGCAGAGCAGACTTCCTCATCACAAGGTTGAATGAGACCATAATAAGTCACTGTGGATCTGTCATGATTTGGAGAACTGGTTCATTTTCAAGTTTACTTTGATTGTTTTGGTCAGTTCTGGTTTTGGTCTGGTCTTCTAGAAATCTAGGATATGAGCTCAATGCAAAACAATGGCCTCCCCTAGATTGACCAAATGATTCTACACATCTGTTGAATTCATTAATTCCAAAGCTCTAAACTGCCAGTCTTGAGAGAGAACTCTGTCTTTGCTTATTAACGTTTGCTTCGAGCAAGATTGCGAAATGAGTCATTATTGACAAGGAACTAAATTTAGATTCTTGGATTTTTTTTTTCCCTAGAAAGAATCAAGAAAGCTGCCAAGAAAGGACTCAAAGCTAAGAAGGTATAAAACACCACCAGGAGGGTAGTGGTATTGTAGTTAATAAATTGGCTTTGATTTTCAGAAAGACATAAGAAAATGATTTTTAAAGTAATGCTAAAGTAATTATAGAAAGAATTCATATTTTATCACACCAAAAGACAAAAACCCACTTCAAGAGCAAGGACCACAGTTGAGCTATGAGACTGCACTACAAGGCAGCACAGCTGCCTGAGGCTCCTTTGAATTCCTAACGAACGTAATTCAGAAGTTAAGTGGGGAGCTTTGATGTGCCCAGTGTGGTCATTCCTAAGACTCATCAGATTCCTTGATCATATAAAAGTTATTGACAGTGTCCAGAGTCTACTACAACCCAGGGAAGGGAGGTCTTCCATGTAGTGAATATATAGATGCCGGGCACAAACAAATCCTCATCTATTTATTGCAGTGCGTGGTCAGGTCTTGCCTCCTGCCAAAGCTTTTCTGGGAAGCTGTATGGAGAAAATGATTTGCTGGCCTAGCTTCTGACTTGACTTCATTCCTCTTGATAGAGGATTACATTACGATTTCCTTAATGACAGGGACAGCTTGTGTGGCTGGCAGTCGTTTGAATGGAGAAATGGATTTTAATGAACTATGGTTTCTTTGGCTCAGTTGGAAATTAAAGAGCCATAGGCCAAATGAGCAGCCGCAGTCTGAGCACAGGCGTCGGCTGTGTCACTGGAAGGGGTAGATGACGGCTTCTGGGTTAAGATCGTGCTCTGAAAGCCACATTGCTTGCAACATTACACTTTTGACTTGCATTGCTTTCTCCCTCAAGTACCGAAAGTCTTCTAGAAGGTAGTGTCATAAACCTCAGGTGACAAGCCACTGAAAGCCACAGGCTAATGCCAGCTAGCAGTTTGTAGGTATCTCGTGATTTATAGTACACTTAGTTTTCTCTTTACGATGAACAAATTCAATATGTCATAAATAGTATTTCTGTTTAACATCTAAAGATGTAGACGTGTAGGCAACCCAGATAAAGTCATATAAATAACAAGAATATTGGAGTGATAGCTCTTAACCCTTCATTTAATAAATGTGTCTAGCGTTCCCTGTTTCCACTTACCTCATAAACATTACTTCATGCATTAGGAAAGGACTTTTTATGAGACATTATGCAAATTGAAGCAATCAGTATTAATTTTGTTCATTCTTAGTTTATTACTCCCTAGAGAATGCGTATGTACAATTTTCCCAGAAGACTATTTGTTGATGGTGTGATTTAAATGTATGCCTATCCACTCATCATTTTGATAGATGGGTTTAGATGAATATGTAGGTTAGTCTGTCTCAAAGCCATGTAACAAGTTTGCAAGAGAAAAGAGGAAATCTATTGCTTGTTTATAATGCATCATATTCCTAAAGGCTAGGATGAAACAAAAGAAAATGAACATCTAAGGGCAGCAGGCTGTCCTGAAGTGACAGTTTGCATGTGATTTTTTTTATTAAGGTTTATTTATTTCCTTTTTATGGATATGAATTTTGCCTGCATGTGTGATTGGTTACTATGAAGGCTGGAAGAGACTGAAAGGTGCTACAGAACTGGGGTTGTAAGCTTTCACGTGGGTGTTGAGACCTGAATCCCAGTCCCCTGAACGAGCAGCAAATGCTCTTAACTGGTAAGCCACTTACTTATCCAGCCTTTCACATGTGATTCTTTTTTTTATAACTTTATTTTATGCACATTGGTATAAAAAGTTCAGATTCTCTGGAACTGGAGTAACAGACAGCTGCGAGCTGCCATGTGGGTGCTGGGAATTGAACCCGGGTCCTCTGGAAGAGCAGTCAGTGCTCCCAACCACTGAGCCATCTCGCCAGCCCTCACATGCAATTCTTAATGATAAAATGTAAGGATGTCATGATCCTCGGTCTTTTCTCCTGGGAAATTTGATAGTCTTGGGCTAATCATGAAGGTCAGTTGCCCAATTTGCAGGTGGAAATTCTAAAGGCAGGATAGGGTTCAGGAGTGGCTCCCCTCAAGCACCGGATCCAGTCTTCCACCTACAGGGCCATGCGAGGGTCGTTGCATTCATAAGCCTGACGCATTGTGGGTGCACACCATGTCAGACTCCTCAGTTAGTCTAAGTAAGTCAAGCTTCCAACCATGAGTCTTTACTGTTTCAAAACTAGGCACAGGGGCCGGCGAGATGGCTCAGCAGTTAAGAGAACTAACTGCTTTTCCAGAGAACCCAGGTTCAACTCCCAGCACCCACATGGCCGCTAAGAACTGCTTGTAACTCCAAGACCTGACACCTTCACACAGACGTACATGCTAAAAAATACCAATGCACATAAAATAAAAATAAATTATTATTATTGTTTAAAAAAAAGAAGGCTAGAGAGATGGCACAGTGGTTAAAAGCACTCAAGAGGTCCTGAGTTCAATTCCCAGCAACCATATGGTAGATAAACACCATCTATAATGTGATCTGACACCCTTTTCTGGCTTGCAGGCATGCATGCAGACAGACCACTATTACCTAAAATAAATAAATAAATAAACCAAAACATGAATAAATAAAATTGGGGAAAAAAAACTAGACACAGAGGGAAAAACATTTCCTAGAATCCCCAATGCCTCACTAGGTGGAGTGGATTTCTCCTTTGAATATTTTTATTCCTCCTTTTCTTCTTTTTTTGTGTATGTGTACATGCATGTGTGTATGCACATGTGTGTACGCATATGTGTGTACATGCATGCAAAGGTCAAAGGGTGACACTGGGTGTCTCTTTAAAAATTACTTTCTACCTTACTTTCCGAGACAAGGTCTCTTACTGAACCTGAAATACATTAATTAGCTAGACTAACTGACCATTAAACCCGTGATCCTGCGTCTCTGACTTACCAGCGTTAGGATTACAGACATGTGCTGCCATGTTGGACATTCAAAATTGGGTGCTGGGGATCTGAACTCGGGTCCTTACTTGCATGGCAAACACTTTACTGACTGAGCCATCTTGTCAGCCCTTCTTTCTTTCGAAAACTTACACTTATTTATTTACTTACTTACTGTGTGTTCACATGTGTGAGATCAAGAATGCCACATATGTGAAGGTCAGAGGACAACTTTCTGGAGTTGGTTCTCCCCTTATATCATGTAAGTTTTTGAGATCAAACTCAGCTCATCAGGAGTGACAGTAAGTGTCTTATACACACCCCTCTCCGCCCACTCCCCACTGAGACAGGGAATTACTCTGTGGCCAAACTGGCCTGCAACTTGCTATAAGATCACACTGACATAGAACTTGTAGCAATCCTCCTGCCTCAATATCTGAAGTGCTGGCATTATGGACATGCCCCACTGTAACAGGCTTTCTTTCAGGCTCCCAAATCATGACACAGGGACTTATTATTAATTATGAATGCTCACCCTTACCTTATGCTTGTCCCACTAGCTTTTGTAAATTAACCTGTTTCTCTTCATCTATGGTTTGCCTCAGGGCTTTTTTTTTTTTTTTTAACCTTTCTTTCATTCTGTATGTCCTGCTCTGGGTCTATCTGTCTGCCAGTTGGTTGGCCGGCTTACTGGTTCTGAACGTCTTCCTCTCTTTCTCCCTCATTCTCTCTCTTCCTCTTTGTTGTTGCGAGTCTAGATTCTTCTTTCTGTCTGCCAGCCCTACCTATCCCTCTACTGCTTAGCTATTGACCATTCAGTGTTTTATTAGACTTTAGATGCCTTAGGCAGCCAGAGTAACGCATTGTTAAACAAATGAAGCATAAACAAGTGCAATACATATTTACATAGTTAAACAAATGCAGAATAAAGAAATGTAGCGCATATTTGTTTAATTAAAATAATATTCCACAACACTCCACTACATCCAGCTTTGTATGGTTCTTCATCAAAGCTTAAGGATACAATGTTGGAATCTAGACAATTTCTTTAAATACTGTAAATCACATAAAATCTACCCATTCTAGTATGATTGGCCATTCCTCCTTTTCAAAAGCGGAGAAATTTTCTTTATCCACTGGTATCTGAGGCACCACTGTAATTTTTTTTTTTTTTTTTTTTACCAAAAGCATGAATAAGAATGATTAATGTTGTGTGAGTTCTGGAGCGTATGTATCAGGAGGACCAGCAGCTGTGGCTTTACCATTCTGGAACATTGTCCTAAAACATGTGACAAAGTCAGTCCAGTGCAGGGAGCCAGAGTGCTCTAGCCAACAACCAACATCACCTGCTAGACAGGTGCATCAGGCCAGCTTCCGCCTTCTTGCCCAGACGATTTCCTAGTTTATACAATTGCATCATTGTTTCCAGGCAGAAGAATTGCTTAACCAATCCATAGAAATAAAATTCATTGTAACTCAGCCACAGGTAACTAACAGAATTTGTGGTAAAGTTGTCTCTAAAATGTTGTGGCATTGAACTCACTATCAGTGAATCAATGAATATATTCAAAAGGTCAGGATGATTATGTGGAAGAAGTAACGTTTAAATACGAAAAGAATAGGACCAGATAGTCTTAAATATTTCTCATGATCACAAAGTAGCAGTAACAAACTTGTGAGCCAGTTATGTAATTCTCATGTGTGCATATTACCATTCCTCACTAAATCCACGGAAGATATTCTTCATGGATACCTTCTACTGAATGGAGGAACAATTCATGAAAATTAACAAACAGAAACCAGATAGAATTTGGATGATATAAGAAACCATGAACTATAAATCCTAGATGTGGGAAAAGACCTAAGGTGTGAAAATAATTGGGACAGTTTGTTCCAGTGCTTGGTCTCCCTATGTGGCAGCCTGGTGGCTTAATATTCAGTATCTGCACATGCGTTCAGTTGAAGGACCCATTCATGCACCATCTTTAGAAAATCTGCCCTCTACAGCATAAATATAAAATATGTTCATCTAAGTTTCATTCAGGCACCTCTTGGGTGCTTTTGAACCCTGAAATTTCTTCATCCTATTATTAAAATAAACTTTGTATCCTTCTGTCTTTCACACATCTTTGTTTTCTTTTTCTTTTTTAGTTACTTTGAATAATAGTTTCATTTCTTCATTATTTTTATATACATTTCCCTGGTTAGATTGTAAAACTCCTGGGAAAGCATAGTATAGTTGTATTTTAAACATAAAGCATCTAAATATTCATCAAACATTGCTAAATAAATTAAAACCTTGAAAACTGCCACATCTAATGGGGATTCTCCAACCACAGTTGCTTCTGCAGCAAGAAAACCACACCAGGTTTTGCGGAAGTTAAGAGTAATCTCTGCTTATTTTGCACGGAGCAAACTAGGGATAGCCTTTCAGATTTGTTTCGTTTTTACACTATAGGTGATGGGGCTGAGCATGGGTGGTAAAAGAAGGTAAACATTGGCCATCATCAAATGGACTACTTTGAGGGCTGACTGACCATAATGATGAACCAGGAACACATAGGGATGTTAGCTGGGCTGTGGTGGCGCACACCTTTAATCCCAGCACTCAGGAGGTGAGCGGATCTCTGTAAGTTTGAGGCCAGCCTGATCTACAAGAGCTAGTCCAGGATAGGCTCCAAAGCTACATAGAAACACTGTCTCGAAAAACCAACCAAACAAATAAAACAAAACACCATAGGGATGTAGAAAATAGCAACTGCTCCACGTGGGATACACAGGTGCTGAAGACCTTGTACTGCTCTTTGCTTTTTTTTTTTCTTTAAATCTGTCTTTTCTCATTTTACATTTTACAAACCAATCCCAGTTCTCCCTCCCTCCCCATCCTCCTGTTCCCTCCACCTTCCTCCCCACTCCCCGACCATCTATTCCTCAGAGAGGGTAAAGTTTCCCATGGGGAGTCAACAAAGTCTAGGGCATTGCTTTGAGGAAGGTCCAATGCCTCCTCACTTTGTCTAGGCTGAGCAAGGTATCCCTCCAAAGAGAATGGGTTCTAAAAAGCCAGTACAAACAGTAGGGATAAATCCTGGTCTCACTGCCAGTGGCCCCTCAGTCTGCCCCAACCATACAACTGTCACCCACATTCTGAGGGCCTACTTTACCCCTATGCTGGTTCCTTCCCTGTCAGGTCGGAGATGGTGAGCTCCCATTAGCTCAGCTTTTTCAGTGGGTGTCCCCATCATGGTCTTGACCTCTGCTCGTATTCTCACTCCTCCCACTCTTCAACTGGACTCTGGGAGCTCAGCCCAGTGTTCGGCTGTGGATCTCTGCCTCTGCTTCCATCAGTTGCTGGATGAAGGTTCTATGGTGACATTTAAGGTAGTCATCGATCTTAATACAGGGCAAGGATAGTTTGGGCACCCTCGTCACTATTGTTTAGGATCTTAGCTGGGGGTCATCCTTGTGGATTCCTAGATGTCTTTTGACATCTAATTCTTCTACAAGTGGTGGAAGACAGTGAATCTATTCTTCCAGGTTCAATATCTTTTGAATATTCTTTTGTGTATGATTTATGGACACTTTGTGCCTCACTTTTACTTGCCTTGACACTGCTCCATTAAAGAAGAAACAACTCAAATCCAGTTCTCAGGGCTGAAGTCTATATTCTGTGTGGTCATCATCAGTAATTCTTAGGATGAGACTGTATTTCCATAGTGCTGTCTCTAAACCCCTATAGCTGAGACACCAGGATTCTGTCAGTTAGGGAGGAGAAGGGAATGTTTTTGTGGCATTGTGTGGAGATGAGAAAGTGGGAGGACAGAGGTGATTCTGTCTATAGTTGCCAGGAGAGAGCCAACTATCACAAAAGAGCCAGCTGCCTGACCCTCCTTGTCTTCTATTTATAAGAATCCCACTTCCGTGGTGGTTAAAATTTCACTCTCTGGGTTGGTCATAGTCACTGATTTACTTAACTGCCTGTCAGTTCAGCATGGCATCCACACTGTTCAATCTCTGACAAGTTTCCGAATCACTGGACACTCGTGTGGAGACTTTTATCTCGTTTGTGGCCAGCCTGAAGCTGGTGGCATTAGATTCAATTTCTCTGATGCACACTCTTCATTTTCCTGTAATAAAAGTCACTGAAGCAAGTGTGCAGCTCCCATATTATCTTCTGCTCTTAGTCCCCAAACCGTAACTTGCAGGAAGCCAACTTGAGTGAAAAGAAACAGCGGTGGTGATGAAGGTGGGTGTGGTGGGGGTTGCCTAGGGTCTGTGTGCCCTCTGCTCAGCCTTTCCATAGCAGTCTTTTCTCTTCGTGGTAGAAGTATTCAGAGGTGCTGAGATTTGAGTTAGCCTCTTTGTTCATTAAACTATAAACCTAATGAGTTTCTTTTAAAAATATTTGCAGTTATCTTTTAAAAAAAGATTTTTTGAGATTATAATGTAATTATAACATTTCCTTCTTCTCCATCCGAACCTTCCCATATACCCATCCCCACTCTCCGTCAAATTCATGGTCTCTTCCATTCATTGTTATTACATACACATATGTATATGCTATACATGGCTAGGTATATGCATCTGTATATGTACAAACATATACATTCCAGAATCTAATCAGCTCAGTCCATATCATGTTACCTTTATGGATGTTTTCAGGTTTGCCTGTTTGGCACTGGATGACCGATTTGTTCCTACACTCTTTCTGCTTCCTCTTCCAAGGATTTCCTGAGCTCTGAGGGGAGGCATTTGATGGAGACATTTTATTTAGAGTGGGATTTTCTAAGGTCCCTCACTCTTGGTGTAATGTCTGACTGTGAGTCTCTATATTTGTTCCTGTCTGCTGCAAGAGGAGCTTCTCTGATGATAGCTGAACAAGGCACTGATCTGTGAGTATCACAGATTATTATTAGAAGTCATCCTATCTATCTATCATCTATTTTTACGAGAGATAGATAGGACGCTGAGCTACCCCTCTACCACCATATCTGCCTGCATGCTGCCTTACTTCCTACCATGATGATAATGGAATGAACCCCTCAAGCTTTACGTAAGGCATCCCAATGAAATGTTTCCTAGATAAGAGTTGCTGTCATCATGGTGCTTTTTCACAGCAATAGAAACCTTAACTAAGACCATGTCTGAGAGTGGTATAGTTAGATCTTGAGGGTAGATCAACTTCCATCTTTCTGAGGACCATCACACTGCTTTCCATAGTGGCTGTATGAGCTTGCACTCCTACTAGCAAGGGAG
>JAQHUG010000023.1:1747519-1767851 GCA_028555095.1 Dicrostonyx torquatus | reverse complement strand
TCCAAGCAATCAAATACCTAATATTTGTTAATAACTAGTCCAAGCATCATTAGTAGTAGATACAAAATGATTTAATAGCTAGCTTAACAATTCTGTCCTATAGCTTGGTGACCTGCAATTAATTAAAACCCAAGTGACTGGGTACACCCCTGAGGGTTTTGTTTTTCCTTGATTAAATCATTTGAAGTGGATAGATCACTTTTAATCCAGATCTTCTGGGGCGGGAGGATGAACTTTAATCTAGGTCTTTTGAGATGGAAAGATCCACCTTTAATCTGGACCACACCTCCTGCAGGTAGTCTTTCCAAAGGACATGGAAGAAGAAAGCTTTATCTCTTTGCCTGCTTGCTCTCACTTGCAAGTCTGTTCCTTCACTGGCATTAGAACCTACCTCTTCAGGATTCTGACATATACTGATGAGCATCTGAAACATCCAGCTTCTTGGACTGAACAGCTACTGGATTCTTAGACTTTCCGTTACTAGACTTCCATTGTTGGGTCAGCTGGACCACAGCATGCAAGCTGTTCTAATAAATACCATATATATGCATATATACATGCATATGCATCCACATATCCCACATATGTGTATATTTATACATATATTCTATAAATTCAATTCCTCTAGAGAGCACTGAGTTCTCTTGGTGTGCAGGTCAGGATCTCCTGGTGGTAATAACTCAGTAATAACTG
Organism: Dicrostonyx torquatus; assembly: GCA_028555095.1. Lineage (NCBI taxonomy): Eukaryota > Metazoa > Chordata > Mammalia > Rodentia > Cricetidae > Dicrostonyx > Dicrostonyx torquatus. Next base: position 1,767,158 of record JAQHUG010000023.1, on the reverse strand, counting down.
AGTGAGAATGATCATTTTCAGGTTAAGATTGATCCTTACAATGGATGCTTGATTAAGATGAGTCATTTCAAAGAATGCTCTCAAGTCAATAAATGTTTATTTGTGGAAAATTAGAAATTATCGATAAGGAAACAATGTGTACTATCAATTACATGAGTATTTTACTGTATTATCTTTGTTTTAAAATATTTATTTTTGTTATTTTTAAATAGAGTGGTGGAGAACAGGGGTGGAAGGTCCTGCAATGGCCAGAAGAGGGTGTTAGACCCCCTGGAGATGGTGTTAGAGGAGGTTATGAGTTACCCCACACAGGTACTGGGAACTAAAGTCGAGTCCTTTTGAAGAACATTAAATGCTCTTGATTGCTAAGCATCTCTCTTGATTCATATTTCCTTTGTCTTATAAAAATTGTGTGTGTGTGTGTGTGTGTGTGTGTGTGTGTGTGTGTCCACTACTGGGGATTGAACCCAGGCCTTTGTGCATGTTAGATAGCACTCTACTGCTGAACTACATCCTGAGTCCCCACAGTTTTCATTTTATAATTGTACTTATAAGCTTCCAAATGTTTCCCCCAAGAAATTGAATGTTCTTAAACTCAGAGAAACACTTAAGAAATTGAATCAAAGCAGGTCACACGTTCTTCAACACAGAGAGACCTTTTTTCTTAGCCTTATCAAATAATCTGAGCCCATGCTGTATGACCACTGGAGAATGCACAGAATTCTCAATGACTCCGCAAATGTTAAGAAAAAACCTAAAAGAGCAACAGTTGGAGTTCTAAGAAATACCCTGGGAGTGAAAAAGGATTGAAAGCAGGATGAAAGGACCAGGTCAGGTCTTTCCATAGGATGAGGGAGAGAAAGAAATAGGGGTTAGATGTCGTGCCTTGTCAATAGCTTTCTGATGATGAAGGGGAATAACGGGCAAAGCTGAAACGAGAAAGGGAGGCAGGCAGGGAGGGTGGTATCATGCAGGCACTGACAATCACAGACATGTAAGTGTCATGGTTCTTTTATTCCATGGCAATTATTTTGGTTGATGTTCCCTTTCATATAAATTTATAGGCTATTAAAATTCCAAGGCAGCTGGGGTAGAGATTATCCGCTGCACAATTAAGGATTATGGCTCTTCAGAAGATCTTCATGTTTGAAAAGCACAGCAGCGAACACTGACAGCAGGAGTGAAGGGAAAAGCAACCTTACCGAGTGGGGCAGAAGGTTCATCCTCAGTTGTTCAGAACGTGACAGCAGCAGCCTGTGGGGACTGCCTAGAGCTATGAGGTGTAGTTTTAGCCTCCGTCCTGTAAGTAAGAGATAAAAGATGACAGGCCTTATTAGAAGCATCCTTCCCCTTTGCCTTTTAGGCTGGTTACTGATACAGAGAAATGAAACCTGTAGTGTAAGATGAAAAGACGGTGTGTCGTAGAGAGGACTTCTGGTAGGTGTGCAATGCCAAAGCGATGCTTGCTTTTGACAGGCCAATTTAAGCAATGCAGAATGACAACACAGGAATTTAAACAGGAAAGGAAGAATTGGAGAGAGAAACCTGAGTGTGAAGAATAATATCCAGGCATGAGTTTGCTGGCATGGTTATAATATTGAATAAGTACCCATGGTGTCATGATGCGTGATTCCCCTCTGTATGCTGTGAATATGTTTTATTACCATTGGTGAAAAAGAAGCTGTGTTGAGCTTAAGACAAGGTAGAATAGAGCAGGGTTGGAACTCTGAGCAGAGATAAAGAGAAAAGAAAGTGAAGTCAGAGAGTTGCCATGTTGCCAAAGGAGACAGATGCGGAACATTATCCGGTAAGTCACAACCTTGTGTCGATACACAGAATAATAGAAATGAGCTAATTTAAGGTGCAAGAGTTAGTTAATAAGAAGCCTGAGCTAATAGGCCAGGCAATGTTTTAATTAATATAGCTTCTGCGTGATTATTTCAGATCAGTGGCCAGGAAATGAATGAGCAGTCTCTGCCTACAGTGTCACTTGGTTTTAAATACTTGCAAAGCATATATTCAGTCAGAGAATTCAATTTAGGTTATATGAAGTCATTTTTTCAATAGCTTACATTTTACTTATTGATATATTTTATTTAATGTATATAGGTGTTTTGTCTGCATGAACATCTGCAGAGCAGAAGATAGCACCAGATACAATGGGACCACAGTTATAGACAGTTGTGAGCTGTCATGTTGGATCTGGGAATTGAACTCAGGACCTCTGGAAGAAAAACCAGGACTCTTAACTACTGAGCCATCTCTCCAGCTCCCATGAAGACTTCTAAAACTCATTAATGACAAAACAAACTTATTATTAAAATGGACAGATGATTGGAATCTTCCCAGATTAACAGCTCTCAGAAGAATGCATATGGATGACCAACAGCCACAGGAAAGATGTTTTCAACATTATGATTTCAAGAAGTCATCAAAATCACAATAAAATGCCTATTTATTCCTGCTACAATGGCTAGAATGTCAAAAGATGGGTGTAAACAAGTATTGGAGAGGATGTCCAGGTCTGGGCCCTTCATACATTGCCAAGAGAGTTATACTATGTATAGCCACTTTGGAAAACAGTTTATTAGTTTCTCAGGATATGAAACATCAACAATTCTACTTCTAGGTATATGCCCAAGAGAAATCAAAGCTATGTCATATCAATAATTATATGCAAATATTCATAGCAACACTGTTTAATAGCTCCGAAATAGAGGCATGCAGGTGTCCATCAATGGATGACAGGACAGATGCAAGGATGTTCTTATTGGAATGGAATATTTTGGGGCCATAAACAGAAATGAAATTCAAATCCACACTACAGTGTGAATGAGCCTTGAAAATATTAAGTAAACACCAGTTCTGTGAATAAAATATTTTGTGACTGAGTCTGTGATTTCTTTTGCAGGTGATGAAAATGTTCTAAGATAAAATAAAGATGATGCTTGAACTTCAGGATGTGCTCAGAACCAGGAACCAAACATTCTACAAACACAGACTTTGTGATATGTAGATTCTGAGAAAACTGTGAAGATGAAAATTCTTAAGACTATAAACAATTTCTCCATAAGTAATGCCAGCAAAGGTTTAGAGTGTTGTGATTAGCTATTTTTTTAATCTTGCAAATAACTGTACCACCATTGTTTGTTTGACTGAATATTATCTTACCAACCTAATCCTCATTTTTATTCATTTATTCATTTTTCATTTTTTTAATATTAGGAGGTACAGTGAGACTTTGTCAAGCTGAAGGAAACACACCCTTTGTCAAATTTAATTACCACCATTCTGTTGGTGCCCTAATAAATGTCCAACATTTGTTGAAATACAGTTTTAAGATAATTCAATGTTTGGTTCAGTGAGATGGCTTAGCAGATAAAGGCACCTGCCACCAAGCCTGACAACCTCAGTTTGATTCCTGGGACCTACATGATGGAAGGAAAGAAAATATACTTTACAGAGGAAGAGAGTGGATAGCAGAAAGAAAAGATGACCTTATTTCTTCTGTAGATTTTCCACACATTTAACCATGACAAAATATGCATGTGTACATCTGCCTATGTCAAATTGTCAAATGATTTCTATTTCACTTCAAGTAGCCTTGCATTAGGGATGTTCTTTTTCATGTTGACATAAGTTTCAAATTCATTGAAAAACCTTGTCTTTCTGTCTGTCTGTCTCTCTTGTGTGTGTGTGCACGTGTGCATACATGTGCATGCATGTGTACAGTGGGTTGGAATGCACAGATGCCAGAAGAGGGAATCCAGTGGCCTCCTACATCATCACTCTCTGCTCTTGTACTCTGGGCTCCTACTTGGCTAGCACAGAAGTCAGAAAGCCCCAGAGATCCGTCTCTGGTCCTCTTGGGGTTGGGGCTACAAATATCTGGAGAAAATGCTGGCATGAAACATGGATGTTGGAATTCAGATTCCAGTCTTCTGAAGCAAGTACTGTTACCTGCAGAATCATCTCTCTACTGCCCTCATAATCATTATAGTGTGAAAAAAATCATCATTACTTCCTCTGGAATATGTTTGCATCCTAATCCCAGGTGTATGACTGTTACCTTACACAGAAAAGACTTTTCAAACTTAGTTAGATTGGGCACTATGTTAGCTAGATTTTCATTACTATAGCAAGTGTGTGTTCAACTCAGTTTATCACAATAAAAGATTTAGAGCCTGGGGAGATGACTCAGTGATTAAGAGCACTGACTACTCTTTTAGGGGCTCCAGGTTCAGTTCCCAGTATCCACATGGTGGTCTCAGAACTAATTTCAGTTTCTAGCGGGATGACGCCCTCTTCTGGCCTCTACAGCCATTGTATGCAGAAGGTGCTCAGGCTTACATGCAGGCCAGACAACCATACACATAAATAAGTTTTTCAAATTCGTATTTTTAAAGAATAGAAAGATTTATCCTCGGCTTCAGCATATGATTGTTTGACTCCGTTTCTTTGGTTGGCAGCAGAATGGATCTACTCATCTTGTGGTTTAGAAGTGAAGAGATTGGGCAAGAGATGTACCCCAGCGGTAGCTCACTTTCAAGGAATGTGAAAGTTTCTGGGTTTGCTACCCAACAAAGGTTTTTTTTTATTTTTTTATTGTTAAAAGAAAAATTTACATTTACTCCCCTTTTTCCCGGCCCTCCCGCTCCTCCACTACCCCACCACCCTCCCCCTGCTTCCTTAAGATGGGGCAGGATACCCTGCCCTGTGGGAAGCCCAAGGCCCTCCCCCCTCCATCTCAGTCTAGGAAGATGTGCATCCATATAGAATAAGTTCCCAAAAAGCCAATACATGCAGAAGAGCTAGGTCCCGGTGCCATTATCATTGGCTTCTCAGTCAGTCCCCACTGGGAGTCACATTCATAGGGTCCAGTTAGGTCATATGCTCATTCAGTCTTGGTCCAGCTGGATTCGATGAGCTCCCAATAGATTGAGCACACTGTCTGTGTTGGTGGGCCAGTCCCTCATGGTCCTGACTTCCTTGCTCATCTTCTCCCTCCTTCTGCTCTTCCACTGGACCTTAAAGGGATTAATGAAGGAGTCAGGGCTCCAATGTCCCCTTTAAGAGCTGAGGTCAGGGACCTAAGCACCTCCTCCAGGTCCTACCTTTTAAAGATGCTACTCTGGGGACAAGATTTTTAACACATGGGGGCACTAAAGATACAAATTATGGTATGGGTTTTGAGATGGAAGGATGACCCTGATAATGTGCCTGAGCTTGACGTAATAACAAGTCTTTATGAAGGGACAGGATGTGAGTCAGTGGTAGAGAATTGCCTAACATGCATATAGTTCTCGGGTCCAGCCTCAATACCACCAAAACCAACCACGAAACCAACCAATCAATTAACAAACAGCTCCTGCCACAGGAGGCAGGAGAACATGAGGAGATGTGACCATTGGAAGCAGAGATCAGAGTGAGGTAGGGACCAAGGACTGAGGCATGCTGGGCGTATCTGAAAACTGACAGTTAGGGAGCAGATTGTGTTCTATACCTTCCATGAAAACTACAGCTCGACTGACCAATCGTGCACTTTAAACCTTGATTTGTGTTAATTTGCTACCACAGCAAGAAGTAGCATATGCAATTGTGGTAAAGCTTGCTTGACTGTTGACCTAATGAACCACGATTTCCCAATCACCCCCTCCCCAAAGCAAACTTTCTGAAATACTAACTGAACCAAGGCAGGCAGGTCTTCAAAGTGTAAGACAAATTTCCATGGCGTGGTCATCAAGGTGGCCCTGGATTGTGTCTACCAACACCACCATCCATTTCCCGTCCATGGAGAAGTTGTATTATCAGTGGACAGCATCACAGAGCGCTGTGCTCTGCTCGGCAACATAGGGAAAACTCACTGTTTTCTAAATTATCATTACTTAGGAAACAAACTGCAAGACAGGCATGAACAAAGAGCACGGAAACCAAGCTTTAAATCTGCAGTCTTGGGAAATCTGGACTAGGATGCCACATATGAAGCTCAGTAAGTGATAGCTTATAACCGCCTGGGTTGACGGGTGATTACACGGTCGAGGCTGAGGGCAGAACTTGCACTTGCCTCCTTGATTAGTTATCACACCGACCAATTCCGCTTTGAACGCCAGAAGTTTCTATTGTGTTTCTTGAAGTTAGCTGGAGCTCCAACAGATGCTAGCCCAGCAGCAGTTGCACGAGATGGCTGTGGGGGTGGGGGAGGCTTGTAAACACAAGCAAACAGTGACTAACCTCCCCACGGTGGAAAGCCCAGACCTTCCAAACATTCGGATTTTCCTGGAGGGAAAAAGAAATTATGGGGTTATTCTTCGCTGAACGTCTTTAACCCCAAGGGCAGACAGGCTGGGTTCGGCTACACAAGCGATGGACTCTGATGATCCCGCCCACAATGTTCAATTAAACTTAATCAGACACATATGGGCTGCTGCAGACTATTGTTAATAAGCTGCATGGTGATTACGGAAATGGCTATTAGTTCACGCGAATGACTATAATTGGTATTATTTGCACAATGAGCCATTTTAAAACAGTTGCTTTCTGCTTTTCATTTTTGGAGTCCTCCTGAGTCTGTAATCAGAATGAAAATCACTGTTTTCTATCCTTCTTTTTTTTTTTTTTTTTTTAACCTGAGTCATCAGACAGCCTCCCTTTGGAGAGGCGTTGGTGTAGAGGTCCCCAGCATGTCCTCTGCGTCCTCACTCAAGAGCCACAATTCCCCTCAGGTTTGGCCCTTGTGATTCTGTTCTCTTCTTGGGGTGCCCCGGAAGTTTGGACAATGAGCTTTTATGTCCAGAGGCTTCGATGGTCCACTATGAGTGCAGGACAGGATGAGTGCAGGAAAAGCCATAAGGACAGGATGCACTTTTGTGTGTCTGGTTTCTTTCAACTATGATAAATAATGTTTTTTGATATTAATTTATTTTTCTTTTTTACATTTATTTACACAGACGTGCCAATGGGAGAGAGTGGAGGTCAGAGGAAATTGCAGCAGCCAATTCTCACCTTATCTGTGAGAATTCTGTGGGTTCTGGGTTTGAACTCAAGTCATCAGGCATGGTGGCAAGCTTCTTTATCCACTGAGTCGATCCACTGAACTAAGGTTGATTCATATTCTATCATGGACCATTTTTTTTTGTTAACATTGAGAGGTATCCCATTGTAAGAAATATGCAATAATAGGTTTCTACATTCTTTTATAGATGGGCAAGTTAGTTACTTATAACTTGACCCATTATGTTCAAAGGAGGAATGAATATTTCTGGATGAGTCTTTCAGTGAACACACTTCTTTGCTTTTTGGGGTAAGAGTAGAATTCCTAAGCCTTAGAGCAACTCTTGTCTAACATTATTACAAGCAGCCAAATGGATTTATATCATCTTACAATCACACCATCAATATTCATCCGTTCCTTGCAAAGCTTTCATCTTACACGTCTGATAAATGCTTACGTGTTGAAAGTTTGAACGCAGTGTGGTGTTACTGGGAGGGAGAGGCATCTCTACGAAGTGGGGTCTCTAGGATGTATTTTGGGGTCCTGGCCTCCTCTCTTTTTTGCCCCATATCCATAGTAAGAGTTCTGCCATGTGCTACCATGATGCTGTGCTGCCTTGCTATGGGCCCAAAGACACAGAGCCAGCACAATGTGGACTGGATGCTCTAAAACTTTGAACCAAAATAAACCTTCTCTAATTATAAGTTGATTCTCTCAGGTGTTTGTTGTAGCAATGGGAATAGATATCTGAATCTCCAACATCTGTTGGGTGTGCAACCAAACTAAAGACTGACTTAGGATAAAATCTTAGTACACTGCGGGTTACATCCCACAACATGTGTGTCCCCATTGCCTATGTCTGTATCAGCACTGTCTTTCTTTTAGAGCTTTTACATAGTTTTAAAATTAAATTTATTCAAAAGAATGTTATGCTATTTTATACTATTATACACAGTAGCTTTCTAAAATTCAATTTTCAACTGTTTGTTCCTGGTATAGAGAAATACAATTGATTTTTGTGAGTCGACCTTACAGCCAACAATCACATTAAACTGAGTCCGTTCTAGCAGTTTGTTGAATCCTAATAATATCTAAGCACAAAACTACTTTATCTGTGAATAACAGAATTAATTTTTTTCAATTGTTATAGTTATCTATCTGTATATCTATCTAATTGATCAACTATCTTAATGTAGTCCAATACCGGACAGACATGGTAAGAGTCGACATCATTACGCTGTCTTTATATTCCCATCTTAGAAAGAGAATATACAGTAGTCCAACATTAAGAATGATAATAACTGAAGGATTTTATGGACATATTTTATTCAATTGAGGAAATACATTTTCTTATAGGCTTGTTCATGGCTTTAGCTATGGCCTATTGCATTTTCTCAAAGGCTTTTTCTTTATGTACTGATGTTTTATTTTGCTAATGTGGTGAATTGCAATGTCTTAGTTTGTCTGTGTAGATAAAGCAGACTGCTACCAGTTAGTATTTAGAAAAAGGAAGAATTTAATCTCTTTGTTCTGGAAGTTGGCGTGTTCAAGACCAAAGTGCTAGCCTTGTTGGTGCATACTTACACTGCGGAAGGTGGAAGGGCCAGGGAGAGATTAGCCCACTCGTGCAAGCCCATTTCACAGCAGCATTCTTCACTCGTGGAGGTGGGGCCCTTGGAACCTGCCTGCCTCTCCTGGCATACCAGAATTGGTGGCACTGGGGATTAATCTCTAACCCAAAAATTCTGGAGGAGATCCATTCAAATGATATTATTCATAATTTGCCTTTGAATGTTAAACTGATTTGCATTCCTAGAATAAATCTCTTTGTATTGAGAGATTATCTTTTTGATGTATTGCTGAATTGATTTTTAAATATTTTATTAAAGATTTTTCTCTTTCTGTTTATGAGGAAGATTAATCTGTAGCTTCTTGTAATTTTTTTCTCAATGTTTGTGCTGGTTTTATAAACGAGTCTGGGAAATGTTTTCTTCTCAAACACCGGATGGGTTTGAATATTGTTGCAATTATTTCTCCCTTAAAATTGCATTAGAATTCATCAATGAATTCTGGTAGGATTTTCTCTAAATCAACAATTAATTTCTTTAGCAGAGTTATATTCTCAAAGGTTTTTGTTTCTTCTTGCCAAACTTTCTCCAGAGTTCTTCTTTTAAACAGGTTTTGTCCAATCTCAGGGAATTTCTCAAGTGTCCTGCCAGCAGAGTTTTCATAAGTTTAATTCTATATTAACATCACAGGACCGACCTGTCACTCATGATTGTTTTTCTTTTTCTTTCTAGGCTTTCTTGGCTTTACTAACTGGAAAAAAAAAAAACAGTCTTGGCTTTGTTGATTCCTCCACCCTCTGCCCTTTGCTTTATTCCATGAGACTCTTTTTTACCTACCCCTGCTGTCTCTGTTAGTGTCCATGGTTAACTTGGGGGGTGTCGTGGTTCTGGATTCTCATGCCCACACAGCCAGCTATTTACTGACTGAAGCATCTTCTCTGCTGTGTAGAACTCTCCTCACACACTGCTTCCCTTATATCCCACAGATTTCAATGTATCACATCTTACTACCGCTGGGTTTAAAACAGTTTCTGTTTTCCATTGTGAATTCTTCTTGGATCTCTGGCTTACCAACAGGTATCCTAAGTCGTTTTCAGTTGTTCATGGAATTTTCTAATTACCTCATTGATTTGAGGTCTGGTTTTTCCATAAACCACTCTATGGGCAGAATTCAGACTCTCTCAAGTAAAGAACCATTTCTCTTGCAACATGTTTATCCATTTAGTATACACAAAAGGATGCCACTGTTCTCACTACCTTTAAAGAAGTCACTGATGAGTGTTTTGTATGTTGGATCCAATGATATTTTTCACATAAATCGTATCAGTTTTATAGGGTGTTGTACTGGACAGTTTTGTGTGTCAACTTGACACAAGCTAGATTCATTAGAGAGGAAACTGCCTCAGTTGAGGTAATGCCTCCATGAGATCTAGCTGTAAGGTATTTTTTTTTTTTTAGCTAGGGATCAATGGGAGGGCCCAGCCCATTGTGGGTACTGCCATCCCTGGACTGGTGGTCCTGGATTCTAAAAGAAAGCAGGCTGAGCAAGCCGTGGGAATCATGAGCGTTTCATCAGTTCCTGCTTCCAGGATCCCTCACTGTTTGAGTTCCTGCTCTGACATCCCTCAGTGATGAACAGCAAAGTGGAAGTACAAGCTGAATAAACCCTTTCCTGCCCAACTTGCTTTATGGTCATGGTGTTTCATTGCAGCAATGGAAACGCTAACTAAGACAGGTGTGTTTCACAGGGTGTGTTTAGGATCTGAACTGTGTCCCTAGAAGCATATCCTAGAGGCTTGGTTGTTAGCCTGCGATCCCCTGGAAGGAGGCACAGAGCCTAGCTGGAGAGACTGGAACACTAAGGATGTCCTTAAGGGGGTAACTGCATCACTAAATCCTTCCTCCCTTTCAGCTCTCTTTTGGCTTCCTCACCATGATGAGGGGACTTTTTTTCTTTGCTCTGTGTTCCCTATTGTGATGTTCTCCTCCCCTTAGAGCAGCAGAACAAGCTGGGCATCCGCCGGAACCTCTGAACCTGTGAGACAGCAAACCTTTCTTCCTCCACGTTGGTTCTCTCAGGCATTGTGCTGTAGAGACAGACAGCTGACAGAACGGGGTAATTTTGAAGGGTCCAGAGATCTTCTGTAATGTCTACACCATGTTTTTTAACAGAATGAGCCATGTTTAGAGAGAGGCTGAGCTTTAGAGTGCTTGCCAATGGACAGGCTGCGAGTTCCCTTTCTCATGCTGGCTTTTAGGCAAGAACACGGGGCAGTAAAGGATGGAAAAGCATTCGGAAAACTGTAAAGTTAGGGTGCAAATAGGTGTGTATCTGGAGGTGCGTGTACACTAGGATGGAGCTAGAAGGCGAGCTTCTGTCCTTTGCCGAGTCTGCACACAGCACACCAGGCAAAGGACAAAAGGAGAAGGGAGGCTTTCCTGAGGTGTTGACGGTGGTGGTCCAGCGGTGAGTGTTGCGATCAGGGGAAAGTTCTAGGCACCTTGTTATTTCTGCCCAAAGAAGGAAGGAAGCCTGACATTGAGAAAGGCAGGGCAAAAGCGCTTTCTCGGGCCATAAGGGGAGTGAACAAGAACGTGAGTCATCTCGTGATAAAAATGAAATGATACTATATGTCTGTTGGGACAGCAATAAAGGATTTAAAAGTAGGAAAAGATAATGCATGAACAGGGGGGAGGGGTTGGATGGAGGAAGCTAAGCCTATACAGGAGGGAGAGCAAAGCAAAGGAGAGTGTTGGAGACATGCATAGATCAAAAACACTGTCCCATCTGTCATGACCTTGCCTTGGCAGGAATTGTCATGGGGACTTTGAACTGCATCTGTCAAAACCATCAGGTACTTTTTGCAATGGCTTGAGAAGGGAAGAGTGAAGAGTGAACGTTCGTGTTCACTCCCCTTATGGCCCGAGAAAGCGCTTTTGCCTGCCCTTCTCAGTGTCAGGCTCCCTTGCTTCTTTGGGCAGAAATAACAAGGTGCCTAGAAATTTCCCCTGATCCCAACACTCACCGCTGGACCACCACCGTCAACACCTCAGAGTATGTGGATAGCAAACATCCTTACTTAAAAAAAAGTTAATGTTCTTCTCTAATAGACGGGTCAAGTGCTGTTACTGCCTCGAAATATGTTGCCTGTTTCCTTTAGATATTCTCCGTGTTTCAGTCTTTAATGTGAGTGGACCTTATACTAAAAACAGTATATACTTACTGCTTTTAAAACATCTCTTTCTTGTTTTGAAGATATGCATCCTGGGACAGGGGAGGTGGCAGAGTGGATAAGATGCTTGTTGGGAAGGCCTGTGGGCCTGACACAAATCCAGGCATCGTAGTATGCATGTATAACCGTACACTGAAGTGGAGATGAGAGTTCCCATGGCTCATTGGTCAGCCAATCGAGCCTCAAGTTCTGTGAAAGACCCTGCTTTGAAAAATAGTTGGAGAGTAGTTGAGGAAGACACCCAATATTGACCTCTGACGCCCACATTTCCATGTATGTGTATGCACACATATAATGTGCATGCACGCACACACACACACACACACAGAGAGAATGAGAGAGAAAGAGACAAAAAGAGAGAGAGATCTTCATAGCAACATAACATCAGGAAATAAAGAAAATAAATGCAAACAGGAAAGTTAAGATAGCTAATAATTCCTTCTTTAAGAGCTTTATTTTTTTTCTTGAAGACTAACTTATTGATGGATTGAAACCATGGTGAGCTATTTTGTTTGATTTTTAAAATTTATTTTGTTTTATTTTCTGTGTATGTAAGAGCGATGTGATGATGAAGGGGTAGGGGACATACGAGGAAGACTGACTCTGACAGAGAGGGGGAATAAGGAATTTCTGGCTTCCAGCATGATAAACTGCGTGAATGTGGTGTCTTTTATTGAGAGAGATACACTGGTGTGTTAGCAAACTAGAGCGTGAAGGCTTTCAGCTCACTGCGGATTCTGGATATCGGCGGTACTTCTAGTGAAGCCCTGTCAAGCAGACAGTTGGGAGTGAGGAGTGAGGTCTGGCCATTCAGATGCTTTGTTTTTCACCAGATGTGGGCAGATGACTTTCTAAAACGGAAGGCACCACTTCCAGCCCACAGCTTGATTTCTGTGGAGTTGATTTTATGGTGGCCCCAACCTCCAGATAGACATTGGAAGACAGGACCTGGCAACACCCGGGGAGGGATGCAGTGGAGGTGAGAGAGCCCAATAGCATCTTTTATCTCTGAAGTGGACTCCAGCAGAGCAACAGCAGCTGCACATATGGTTCCCTGGCCCGGGCCTTACGTCTGGGACCTGGGAAAGGCACCCAGGCAGGCAGAGAATTTGCTTATTCTCATCGGTTGCTGAAGCTCAATTATGTTGCAGTTCCACTGGGTTCCCATTAAACAGAACGGCCCAGATGCTTAGAAATGGTAATAATGTAGAAAGAGCAAGCGGCAGTCACAGGGACAAGAGAAGGTGGTGGGAGTGGGAGGCATTTAATATGGTGATCTAGTTGTATAACACTTTTAAATTAAAAAATAGATTTATTAATTTTATGTGTGTTTTTCCTGCATGTATTTAAGTGTACTGTGCGTGTGTTTGTTGCTTTTGAAGGGCAGAAGAGGGCACTGGACGCCCTAAAACTGGGATGACAGATGGTTTTGAACCACCATGTAGATGCTGGGAATTGAACCCAGGTCCTCTGCAAGACCAGCAAGTACTGTTATCTGCTGAGTGATCTCTGCAGGACAACATATGCATGTTTTAAAGGGAGTCACAGGAAGTCACGTTTTACTTTGGTAGACGCACATCACTGTTCATCGAGTGGTTAAGTTCCCCACTTCCTGATTTTTTTTTTAAATGCTGCATGAAAAATAGTGCTACAGTTCAAGGCATCTCAAGGTAGCAAACAGAAAGGGATGATAAGAGCTGAAGACTAGGAGGGAAGCTGTGTTTTTCAGTTTACACATTGAGAGATCACCACGTAGTAAATGAATCGTTCTGTTTTATCAGAGGACTCAGAGCTAAAGAAATACTATTGAGGGTATTGTTATGTTTTCTTCAATGCAAGGAATTGGGCATGATATTCTTGTTAATACCTTACTTGTCCACCCTGGCACTCCCTGTGTGTGTGTCAACGTGCTCTGCTCACGCTAACCTTCCTAGCACTTTCCCTGGTCCCCTCTCTTCTCGCCAGTCTCCTTCCTCAGGAGCAGTCGCTCTTGCATGCCTCTGTTTTTAACATGAAGGTCTTGTTCTTTGCGTGGCATCACAGGGACTACCATCTTACCCATGGGTGGTGTCAGCACGTGGCTGTTCTGCGCATCAGTAGTGCACAGCACGGCCTCCCTTCTAACTCCCGGCCGCTCTGTCTAACTTGTAGTTTGGAGGATGGTGAAAGGTAGCAGGCAGCAAATGCGAATTGAGTCAGGGTTTCTTCAGTGAAAAGCCAGTGGGCCCTAGTGCTTTATTTATTAATCTCTCCCCTCTGGGGTCTTTGCTTTATGAACCCTTATGGAAAAAGATTTTATGCAATGTAATTTGTAAAATATGAAACAAAACCCCACAAGTTTTGACATTTTAACCCAATGTCATTAGTCATTTAAGTGTAAATAGAAGGCCATGTTTTTGTTTTGTTTTTGGGACAGGGTGTCTCTCTCTGTGTAACAGCCCTAACAGTCCTGGAACTAGCTCTTGTAGACCAGGCTGGCCTCGAACTCACAGAGATTGGCCTACCTCTGCCTCCTGAGTGCTGGGATTAAAGGTGTGCGCCACCACTACCCGGCACCATGTCTTACTGTAATTTCTGTCATTTACATTCCGTGTTCCCTTCCCCCCCCTCTTTCTTAAAATCATCTTTCTTTCTCCCTTCACCTTCTCCCGTTCTCCTTACAAACAAACCAAATAAAGGGCAGCAACAACAGCAAGACAAGCACAGAGTTCAAAGCGTCTGACCGAATATGCAGAGCCTTTAATCTGCTGCTGCCGAGGTAACAAAGCTATCTTAGATCCAGCAGTTTCCAAATAACGGCAACTGATTGCTCATGACTCTGAACAGGAAGCCCAATCCTAAGGTTCTTACAGATCCAGTGTCTGGTAATGGCTTCCTGTCCTTTCCAGGGGACATCATTACTGTGCCCTGCAGAGGGAAACACTGTGTCCTCAAATGGTGGAAAGAAAAGGAGAGCAAAGGAGAATGAATCAGGGACCTCCTGGTAAAAGCCAGGCAGCTGCCTGTAACTTCTTCTCTAATAACATTGCCCCATCTTTGGGAGCAGAATCAATCACTTACCAAGATGGGAGCTATGTAATAATTTCCCACAGAGACCCTCTTTTGTAATATCATCACGTTGTAGTTCAAGTTCTAACATCAATTGTCACGGAGACCTAGATTCAACCCACAGCACTGATGGAACACTGTATAGTCTATAGCATGTTGTTCACCCTTTAAGGCCCTTCATCTGGTGGGTTGCAACACACCAAGGAAAACCAAGAGATGAATAAACTCAATATGTACTAAATACAGACACATCCTTTCCCTGCTTCTGACTGGAAAAGCTGAGTGTGTGGTGTGGTCTTGGCAAGGCTGGGAGCAGGAAAACAGGCCAGATGGAAGGGGCTCTTTGAAATCACCTTAGTGACTGTGGACCAAGTGATTTGCTGACAAAATTCCCCATTCGGTACTAAAAATGAGGATTTTTATGATTGAAAAATTTTATGAGTGAAATTAGAAGCCATTAAAAGCACCGCTGAGATGCAAACTACTTCACTTAACCAAGGGCCAAAATGGCTTTGTGGATCACAGTTGTTAATGTGAATGGCACTCAGTGGTGAACTGGGAGCCAGAACAGACTGGAACCCAGTTGCTTCATGCATTCAGCCAGAGATTCTGAATGGGCGAGCTGCTGCCCTCGGAAGCTCCAGCACCTTCAGCTCTACTGAAGGGCAGTTGCTAAGAAAGAGAATTCGATCCTGGCAGAGATCCACCCAAAAATGCATTATGGATAAAGGGAAAATGGTCTTGTGGTTAAATGAGCTTGGTAAACACTGAGTAATAGCATAAGTTAAAAAAGATTTTCTGCTCTAAAACCTCTTCCAGATTTTAGCACACCGATAGTAATTGTGAATTTACAGCCTTGTTTCCCGCATTGATTCATCCCGTGAGCCATTTTCCCTCAGAGCATCTTTTAAGAGTTGTGTTCCACACAATATATTGTGGGAAAGATTCTATTGAGTAAGTCTTTGACTTTGTTATACAAATACGGGAGACTTTGAGAGTCTGTAGGTGGCTAGAAGTAATTATGCCTGATCGCAAATAC
Source organism: Dicrostonyx torquatus (assembly GCA_028555095.1). Lineage (NCBI taxonomy): Eukaryota > Metazoa > Chordata > Mammalia > Rodentia > Cricetidae > Dicrostonyx > Dicrostonyx torquatus. Next base: position 1,751,279 of record JAQHUG010000023.1, on the reverse strand, counting down.
AACCTGGACTATCTCAGGCAAACCAGAAGGTCTGCTTTTCCTAGTTATAACAACTAAGGGATGGAGCCACGGCAATAACGATTTTCTAAAAGCAACAGGACATAAATAAATTAGGTCATTTCATGTTCTCTGAAGAGCAGGTAACAGGATGAGCTTAGATGGGCAGGAGACTTACAGGGTGAATTATCTCTGAAGGAGAGAGGGGGAGGAACAGGTAGCCATTTTAGTGTCTGTAGAGGAAGGAAAGACAGAGTGGGGGTAGGGGGAGAGAAAGGAGCAAAACAAAAGCACCTGACATTGGCTCCATCTGGTTCTTCCTCTTCCTTCATAGGGACTTTCCTCTGATCTAAGCCCAGATTCTGAAACTTTTTAAGGGGAACTTCAAATTTGTTATTTCTCTGGAGTCTGTTGACCTTAGAAATGGAATCTACGAACCGTTGGGGAGCCACAGATCGAAAGAGACCACGGATATAGAGTAGAAGAGAGGACTCTATTTGAAGCAGGGATGTGGGGCTGAGGCTGTGTCTCAGAGACAAGTGCTAAGATAGCGTGCCCAATGCCCTGACAAGATAAATAGCATGGAGGTGATATCTGAATCCTTCTATGTCTGGAGCTTTCTTTTCAATTGATCTTACTAGATCTATTATATAAAACACACAGCACTGGGGATGGAGACATGGCTTTCGCTGCTCTTGTAGGCAGTTTGATTCCCAGACTTGTGAGCCAGTTCTGTAACTCCAGTTCCAGGAAGGCAACACCATAGTCTGGCTTTGGAGGGTACCAGACATGCACATGTTGCTCTTATACACAGCAGGCAAGACACCTGCATAAAACATAAATAAACAACAAATAAATTTCATTTCAAAGTATTCCAATTATACTAAAATATCATCACAAAAAAACCTAACATATTTTTCTGATTTATCAATGTAGATGTTTTTATTACATGTTCATAACAAAATTTTTCACTAAGTCCAGTTAACTAGCAGAAGTTTGAAAGGTCTGACTAGATATATGGGAGGTTTTTTTGTTTTGTTTTGTTTTGTTTTGAGACATCTGCAAACTGTGACGGTGTGAGAATGGATGCCCTTTCAATTGATTACAAAGTCACAGCTTTTGATAATACTGCTTCAGCTTGTCAGTAATATTTATGACTAAAGAAAATACTGGATTTCAGTCACAGCACAGTGAAAATTAAGATGCATTTTTTTTAACTCAGAATTCATGGATGCTTGTTTAAAACCATTGTTAAAAGTTTTCAGACATTTTTCATCCAAAGACCCTTAAAGTGGCTCTCTGATTCTCTATCTTTGGGCAGATCATCAGGGAGGTCGCTATCCACTAGGACACATAGGTGTTGATTACTCCGCGGAGTGTGTTAATCCCTTTCTTGTATAAAAAAGTGTCTGATCTAAACTTTGGATATTAGGAAGAGATGGTGCTGAGAAAGAGGCAATCTTAAATAGGATTTGTGGCACTTCCAGGAAGCACAACGCCGTCCTTTCTCTGAGATTACGGGAGACGTGATTAAGAACACAGCTCTATAGCTAGCTTTCTTAGTTTCAAATCTGCAGCCAGATCAGCTTGTTACTAGCTTTGCTATCTCACTTTATTGTCTCCCTTTTCCTTTATCATAAAAAATTGGAGTTAAAAACATTTGCCTCAAGGGATTCCTACAAGAATTAAGCAACAGACATAGAATCGGCTAAAATATCAGCCATTATCAAAATTCAGTTAGTGACTCGTCATTGAGACGAAGGTGGCTAACTGATGGATGTCTGACTGGCTTGCAAAGATGAGAAGGGTTTCTAAGATAGACCTCACATTAGGAAGCAGATGTCTGGGCTGGTTGCCATGAATCTGCATAAGGCATTGCTAATCAGTTCAACTGCAATCTTTGGGTTGTAGTAGGAAGGCCACTTGTTGATTCCCAGCTGCTCAGCCCCGAAATAATCACACAGAAACTATATTATTTAAAACATTGCTTGGCCTATTAGCTCTAGTTTCTTATTGGCTAACTCTTGCATCTTAATTTAACCCATTTCTATTAATCTGTGCATCACCATAAGGTCGTGGCCTACCAGCAAAGTTTCAGCGCATCTGTCCCCGGTGACATGACTTCTCCTTTACTCTGCCCTTCTTTCTCCCAGCATTCAGTTTCATTTCTCTTCCCCTCCGCCATCGCCTACTTAAGTTTTTCCCTATCAACAGGCCAAGGTGGTTTTTTTTTATTCACCAATGGTATTCACAGTATACAGGGGGCAATCCCAAATCACTGGGTGAGGCTAGAGATCTTTCTTGTTTCCACTGAGGGCAATGACTGAACAGATCAATGCAAACAAGAAAAAGAAGTACCACTGTGAGACATCTTTAAGAAACTACTATCCTGCCAGTAGAGTCACTTGTAGAGTAGACCATGGCACACAGCCTTGGAAACATTTGTGGGCAGCAACATAAAAATGACAATGATAGTCAGGATTTGCTATGGTTTGAAAGCAATGTGTTCAGTGTTTAGATGGTGTGGTGTTTATTCCACCACGGTGTTTTTTATTCCTTAACATTGTGAGTTCAAACAAATCTTTGCCTCCTTAAGTTGCTTCATTGAGTATTTGGTCACAGTGCTAAGAAAAGGAGGAAGTACAGGACTTATTAGTTAGGCTCATTGTTTTGTCTATATCTGCTCTTGGGAAGCCAAATTGGTCACTTTAGGTTGAAGACATCTTTTGGAATTCTTGGATCACTCTGGGTTGAGTGGGTTGAGTTTTTGTTCTCATTGAGATAACCAAAAAAAAAAAAAAAATCAAGGCAACTTAAGAAAGGGCATAATTTGGTTCACAGTTTAAATGTTCAATCATCATGGAGCATAACTCAAGGACATGGACAGAATGAGGCTAAATCCTTTGCCAAAATATAACAGAAATGATTCTCATCCTGCTCCTGGTAAAGTCTTGGATCCCCTCTGAAATCCCATGAGCTGCTTCCACTGCCCACATTTTTCTTGGTATTCTGGTCTTCTGAACTCTCACCAGATTGACCCATTAGGCTTTGCTTACAACATTCTATGGTTTCTTTACCACAGAGCTCCACCTCATAGATATTTCTGCCATAAAACAAGTCCAAAGGCCTAAAATCCACACGGTCAGGTTCAACTGTACCAGTTTCCTGCGCGAGTTACTTCTCTCGCTGTTGTAAGAAATGCATGATAAAACCAGCTTAAGAATGAAAAGAGGAAGGTTTTTGATTTTGTTGTTGATTTTGTGTGTGTGTGTGTGTGTATGCTTGTATGTGTATGTGTGTAGGTATATGTTTGTGTATGTCTGTATGTGTGTTTATGTATATGTGTACAGGTATGTGAAGGTTTACGTGTGTGTATGTGTACATGTGTATGCAGGCCTGTGTGTGTGTATGTGTATGTGTGTATATCTGTGTATGTATGTATGTATGTATGTATGTTCCCTCCCCATTTGAGAGTACATTCCATCTTAGCTTGGAAGTTGTAGGAGGAGCATAAGGCATCTGGTCACGTTGTAACAATTCAGAAGCAGAGAGAGATATGACTGCTTATGCTCAGCTCACTTTTTGCTTTTATTCAGTTGCAGGTCCCATGCCATGGAGTGGTATTGCACCCGCAAATTTGGGTCTTCCCACCTTAACTGAACTTTTTGAGAAACACCCGTGAAGACACACAAATAAGTATGTCCTCATGGTGATATAAATCTAGTCAAATTGACTATGAAGGTTAATCACCACATGGATATTT
>JAQHUG010000023.1:1693440-1706118 GCA_028555095.1 Dicrostonyx torquatus | reverse complement strand
TGAACTGTTTACCTGTTTGATTGCTTTTTCTTGGCTTTCTAGGGTATCTTTGATGTATTTATTCATTTCTTCTAACTTTTTGTTAGTCTTCTCATCTCTTTCTTTAAAGGAGTTTTTCACCTCTTCTTTAATGGTCTCTCTCATTTTCGTAAAGCTATGTTTAAAGTCGATTTCTTCTACTTCTTCTGTATTAGTTTGCTCAAATCTTCTTGTTGCATAATTGCTGGATTCTGGTGTTTTTATGTTGCTATCAGGTTGTTAGAGGAACTCTTGGATTGGTGCCTGCCCATCTCTTCCTCTCCAGGTGGATCAACTAGTAGTAGATAGTGGTCACTTGCTTGGTCTGAGGGGATTGCTCTGGTCCACTGCAGTCGGAGGGATCTGAAGCATTGGCGTTCACCAAGGACCAGCCCCAATCAAAGGGGCGGGCTTCTCTGCTGGAGCCCTGCAGGTTTATGCTAGATCCACCCTTGTCCAAGGTCCCAGCCCTGCAGAAGGCCAATTTCCAGGGGGAACCGGGGCCCCGTCAAAGGGGAGCATTGCCAAGGGACATTCTCTGGTATGGGAAACAAAAAAGCCAGGGGAGGGGGAGAGGGAGTCTCCCAATCGAGCAGAGCCACTAGGGGCTAGGGTTTGGTCTTACCACTCCAGTTGGGAGGGTGGATCTGAAGCTGTGGCACTCACCAAGGACCCGCCGCCATCAAAAGGCCACATTGACCATTTTTAACTCCTTAATCTCTCCATCAACTTCTCTTCCACATCTGTCTTTACTGGCATGGAAAGTGTGTCCTTTAGGTCATTCTTTCCTCTCTAAGTCATCAAGAACCTTTCCTGCATGTTGCAGTACCTGCTGAAGAATGACTCCCAAACTTCAACAACACAGCCTCAGAGTAGACAAAGCCAAGTTTGCTGTAGTGTTCAGGAAGGGAGGGAACTTCCTCTACCAGGTTACCAAGGGTCTCTGGGAGAGGGGAAAGATCAATTTCTATTGAGAGCTGGAAGTTTGGTGAAACTTTCAGAGCTTGATCTGGTTATAGGACAGATTATGTTTGACAATTTAGGGTTGGTGGTTATGCAATGTAGGGACCCTGAGACAAGAGGTTCGAGTACTTAAGGAAGCATAATTCTTTCTCTTGGTGTTTTCTATGAAACTTTGATGGGTCTATCAGGAATTTTTAGTAATGAGCAAATGATTTGATTTGTTATTCTAATAAAGCTGTAAAGACAATGGGACAATAAGAGGTGTGTTTATGAGATCACTCTGATTATAATAGTAAGTTGAATACATAGCCAAACCAATGTATTTCATTTATTTATTGCAGTGGGAATTGAACCTGATGCCTTGGGCTTGTTAGGTAGGCACATTGCCACTGAGTTATAACTTCAGAAACACTAGAGTTTGAAAGCTTTGTGTGATTCCCAAAAATCATAATATGAGCTATATTTTTTTAAGTTTTAAAGAGTCGTGTTTAGAAATATGTGCAATGTCATGATTTATAAGTGATTGTCGATTCTTGTTCTGACAGTTCAGAGATATTTTGACAGCCATCCTTTTTGTCAGGAACCTTTACAGTCAAAAATTAGACAAGAATATTGCATCTGCCTCATCCTAAATCTATGGAAATAAAATATTTGGAAATGTATTGTTATATTCTCTTAAATTGATTGTGGTCCAAACAGATTGGATTTAAAGCCAAAATGTTTACCACTAGATCATGTTGTCATTACTTTTTAAAATTTTTTCCCATATTGATGAATTTCTTTTCTTTTCTTTCTTTCTTTCTTCTTTCTTTCTTTCTTTCTTTCTTTCTTTCTTTCTTTCTTTCTTTCTTTCTTTCTTTCTTTTTTTTTTGAAGCAGAGTCTCACCACATAGCCCAAGCTGACGGCTTGGACTTGTGATTGTCCTTCCATAGAATCCTAGAGTGAGTTTATTTTGCTCTTTTAAAACTTGAGCCCTGATTTTACTCAGAGCCTCATGGGGATGTGATCCACTTGCGATGGTGGTGGTAGTCAGGACAGAGCAAGGAGATAGGACTGTAAAGGCGTGTTTGGCAAGTTCCCCAAAATACTTTTAAAAATGCTCTGGCCAATTTAGAGAAGTGGGTCGTAATTCATGTGTGGCAGACAGGGCCATTCATCCTCTCTGATGCATTTCAGTTACTGCACAGCTGTCAGGCCAAGGAAGTTATAAATCTTCCAGTGTGTTAACACTCACGTTTAATTAATACTAATAGGCAAAGCTGTCTCTAGAGGGAGATGGTGTGATGGTGAGGATAACATCTGGGAAATAGATAATAAAGGTAGTGTGTGAACCAATTATTTCTAGATCAATATGGTCTGATAGTTAATAGCATTATCCCTTGCTGAGGTTTTTCAATAAATTGTTATTTTAGAGGAATTATTCTGTGATTTGTACTTGGTCCTTTTATACTTATTTTAAAAGACTGTAGACAGTTCTACCATTTCTTTGGAAAAGGTGGGTAAACCACACTTACACTCATTAAATTTCTTATGCAATATTCTAGGACTGTTTCTCCCATTCTTGACATCCATCAGTTTCATCCCTGTCCCAAACAGGTTCTTTGGGGCTCTGGGCTTTGGGCTATGACTGTGCCCAGAGGCTTGATTTCCAAATGGTCCTTGGATTCAATCAAAGTCAAGTTGACTCAGCAGCACTGAGCAATGAGGTATTCATATTCCTTTTACTACTTCACCTTGCAGTTTTGTGTGCTAAAAGATTGTCTGAATGATGACTTTCTTCCAAAGGCCTTGAATCAGTTTCTATGTAGATAATGAACAGCCCACAGAGATTTCAGAAAACACCCACAGCGTGCATGGAAGACTCATTTTGGCTGTATTCAATATATGAGTTTCTGAGATTCACTGATGGGTGATGGAGAAAAAAGCTTAATCAGACTTCTCTTTTTACACACACACACACACACACACACACACACACATACACACACATACACTTCACCTGCACAGTTAAGGTAAAGTCTGGTTAAGTGGCCATTTGGGGGATTTCAAATGTTAGTCCTTCTCAGACATGGATGGTTTTGAGAAATGTGTATCTATCTATAAAGATGAATGAAGTGGTCCAGCAATGTTTCATCTAGGTGCATTTTTCTTTCTCTCCAGACCACAGTGATGGCCTTTTCACTTCATTTTTTAGCTTAAAAGTCCCACTAATATAAGAATTTCCATGTCTATTAACTTCAGGGAATGCATTTAAGGATCTCTGGTGATAAAGTTTAATATCTAAACTAGGTGCAGTGAGAGAGTAACAATAACAGCTATAATAAAATAGGGCAATTGTTATAATGTTGTCGTAATAGCTATGTGACTTGGTTTATCTCTTTCTGAAAATATCTTCTTATACTCTAGTCACTGAAGTCTGGATTCTCATCCTACAGAAAAATCAATTTCTGAAAGAAGAGTATTGCAGGTTTAGTCAGTGGGTGAAGAATAGGAAATAGAAAGCCGTACTTACAAACCAACTTGTCAGCTCCAGGGCGCTGAGGAGTGACAGACATGGGGCAGGAAGAATGAGGGACACATAGGCTGATAAATGGGAAGAACATTTAGGTATTTTTTCTGGCAAGAAGGGGAGAGCGTCCAATCATGGTATCAGGTAGGCATCTCAAGTCTTAAAGGGGAAGGAGAAAGACTAGACAAATCTAGGTCTTGTTGACACTATATTCAACATCTAGACAAAGATTTTCTCACATGATCCATATGTATATATGTAGTCTATATATAGAACTGAGTAGGAATTGATCCAAAAGTTAAGGCAGCAAAGAAGGTGAACATATTACAAAAGCTAAGATGCTTGACCTTCATTCTTAATTTAATGGGATTATAATCACCATGGAAGCACATATGTGTGCCTATGAGAATACTTTCAGAAATGGAAAACCTAAATTTGGGCAGCACCATCCTATGGACTGGAGTACCAGGCTGAATAAAAAGAATAGAATGAACCGAGTGACAGTATTCAGTCCTCTGCTTCTGCCTACATATGTAATGTCACCAGCTACTTTAAGTTCTCACTGACATGACTTCCTTGCCATGATAGACTGTACTCTCAAAGGACGAGCCATAAACCTTTCTTTTTAAAAAAGTGTCTTTTCTCTGGTATTTCACACCAAGAATAAAGTAATGGGTACAAAGGCAAAGACCCCAATCCTTTTCAGCTTCTTCAGTCACATGGTAGTGTGTGTTGGTCCAAGTGAAGCATCATTAGTTCGAGGAAAGGTGGACACTGAGTCCCTGAAAAATCACTTAGGCCACCATTATCATCATGACCTACACATCAGAGGTATCATCTATAGCAAAGTTTTTCAGGAACTAATAATATATTGTCCAGCCATGCGGTTTCCAAAGTCACTGACTTTTAGAAGTCAGGTAGGAGCTAGTAATACTAAATGATTTATTTAGGTTTTCCCTCCCTAATATTTCTTCTACTTGTTTATCATTGATAGCTGAAAGCAGGGAATGTCGAGTGTGGGTAAGAGGGGACTGCTGAACACCAGCCAGGATCTCCACGAAGCTGCTCTGAGACTCTCCTGCGTTTGGCTTCCTGTTAGGAGAATGGAATAAGATGGATCTGCCAGTTCTCTCTCCAAGTCAACCTTGAAGAAAGGAAAAGAAAGTGGAGATCTGAGAAGCAAGTGCAAAGATAGCACGAACTTCCTGGGAGCATGGTAGACATGGAATGAGTTGGGAGGGAGGTTGCGGAAAGACAAACAGCCTGGGGAGAACACTGTAGGAGCATGGGTTGGGAAGCAGGTTGGGGAAGGATGAACAGCCTGAGTAGAACATTGCAGGTGCATGGGTTGGGGAATAGCACTTGAATTGCTTCCTCCTTCCTTGATCTTGGGGCAATGGCTACCATATACTCTGCTTCAGACATCAACTCTTTATAACCAATTCCTGTAGTGCTAGGATCTTAAATGCAATACCAGTGTATGCATTTATGTATTCCATAAGACCCTTATGGAAGTGAGATATTTATAAAGTTAGATGAGGAGTGACCAGCCACATTTCCTTTATCATGTCCTTGTAAATCCGTAGAGTAGGCAGATTGTGGCCACAGATGCTGCTAAACCGTGACATCTACCCTTTCAAATACTTTACAGATGAATCTCTAACCAGAATAGGCACTCAAAAATGCCAAGCACAGTGTGTGTGAGTGTGTGTGTTTATGTGTGTCTGTGTGTGTCTCTCTGTGTGTACAAAATGACAAACAACACTGTGCTACTTGAGCTGCAGCAGCAGAGTTGCAAGCCGAAAGCCTGTCTTAGCTGCATGGAGAGAATCACTAGCACTATGGCAGAGCTGACAATGTTCAAATGGGGAAAGACAGAAGCTGTTGCCAATGCTTGGGCATCTCTTTCCCTCCTATGCAAGGCTCTGATGACAGCATGTGTACCAAACACCAGGCCTGCTTGGAAAAAAGGTGTCTCTAAAGCTTCCCTTCTGGTCTTATTGGCCAGTGGATAACATTTCCTGCCAGAACTGGTTATTTTTTAGCTGCACCAAGCACTGTTCTTTTCTGAAAGAACATGCAAATTGGATAACACAAGGTTTTCATTGCATGAAAGATGCCACGAACAAAAGTAGAAGCGACAGGTATTAAGAAATTGCTTGACAATGCCCCAAACTGACAAGGGACCAACATCTAGAATACAGAATGAACTACAAAGTTCTGCAAATCAACTAGAAGGGAGGAACCCTAACATAAAAACAAGCTGAGACCATGAATAGGCAATTTAGAGAACAGAAAGCCCTAAAGGTTGACACACACTAAAAAGCTGCTTAAATTCATTATTCATCAGCATTTAAGTTACATTACAATTAAAGGGTTCACACACAATAGCCTTGAAAAACAGCAGGGATATGGAATCCTGTGATTATGCATGGCTGATGGGGATATAAATCGACAAAACCATGCCACAGAACATTCTGGAAGGAAACAATCAAATTAACCATATGTACACTCCAAGGCTCAAGAGTGCTATTCCTTATGATCTCCTAAAGAAGTTCATGAATAGTATTGCCCAGGAACACGCTTGTGGGTGTTCATCATGGTGTTTTGCTTTGTTTTTCTAAGTGCTGGAAGCAATTGAGGTATCCACTACTGGGATGATGTTTTTTTATGTCCACTCTGGTATTTAGAGAAAGGCACTGCACGAACACAGAGCAATACCAACATGTCTTAAATCAGAGTCCTAAATAGTTAGCACAAGAAAGAATGCAATCTATAGCATTGGTATCTACTACTACTTCTGTGAAATCATAAGAAATATATACAATATCAAAATCAACAATTTATAAGAATAAGCATAGGCAGCAGAGTATTCATCAGAGACATTGGAAAAGTTGACAGGGTAGTTGAAGGGAAAAATGAATGGGCAAGGAAACCAATGAGAATACAGTAGATGAAAGGAAAGAGCCTATAACAGACCATTGCTTAAAGAAATTCTAAGAAAATCTTAGAATGAATTGGTTCATGAAAAGTTCCTAGATATGAACAAACACAGGTAAAGATGGATGGGAGATAGAATAAGTACATCAATTTGAGATTAGGAGACCTGCCCCTCATAAGACTTCCAGTGAGCAGATTGTGTAACAGTTTCCTACAAATTAAACATCCCATCCTGGAGAGAGGCTTAGAGTTAAGACTCGGGAAGTAAACAACTCGTAAGTCTCAGGCTTCCTGAAACTTACAAGATTAATAAGATCCTTCCCCAAGATTATGTGAAGAAGAACAATTTCTTGGGAGGAGAACCTTCAGTAAGCAGAACTGCTCGCAAGATATGCAGGGAGATCCATGGAAGCAGCTTTTGTGAGTGGTAACTAATGCTAAGGTAGGCTTTTTATTGACGTATCTGCCTTGAGTGATCCATGACGCTCCAACATGTGATAGCTATATCCACATAAAACCTGAGAGAGCTTGAAAAGTAATTCTAGGAAACAACAAAAAAAAGAACAGAGTTTAACACAGTTTCTTGGAGACCACAATTTTTTTTTCTAGATGGGCTTGTGGTGAGCAAGGGCACTGTGGCTACTTTAAGAGAGGTGCAGTAAAAACTGCATGGCTTCTTTAAAAAGAAAAGCAGTGGCTTCCTGGTTTGCTAGCACAAAAGGCTCTAACTCTTTCTCAGGAGTTCCAGCTATGGCACATTTAAATAGGGTCTGTGAGCAGCATGTTACAAACTGCTTAATGGTTCAACATAGACCCGCTGCATACTTGGAACTGAGGTGGTGTGCGTGACTTGCAGAGTCATTGAACATGCCTCTACCATGCTGGACTGGGTGCAGCAAGAAGGCAGGGCCCTGTTGGCCCTAGCCACACCCACTTAGCATAAAAAAGTGGTTCTAGTCAGAAAAGGATTACAGTTACACAATAAGGACAGATTCAGACATAAAATACCTTTAATTGGGTCACAGTGTGTTTAAAAAAATGTATGTAGACTTGTAAGAGAGAAGATAAAGAGTATAGAGAGTCATAAAAAGAAGTAAATGGTTTAGAAAAATATAAAACAAAGTCTTTAAAAAATAGAGTAAGGCAGTCATTAGATTAGAGGAATAGAGATAATAAAGTAAATATTAAAAAGTAATAGAGTAAAAAACGCCACATAAAAATGGAAAATATACAGAGAGTATTGATTATATATACTATTGTGTTTTCTTTGAATTTTTTGACTGTGAAGAAGTAACCAACAAATATATTTTCATCAAAATTTGGGTCTAAGGATGTGTTGCTTTAGAAAAGAGGTTCTTCTTCTGTTTCCATAGAGGATGAGAACCTGTGGAATGTGGTTTGATGGACCAAGACCCCCTGAAAGGTCACCTTGAACACCCCTCAAAAATTAATTCCCTCAATAAAGAGCAGGAAGTAATTTGGAGAACTATGCCCATATTCCCAAATATTGTTGATAAATGTTTTTTTTACATTTAAAGAGGGATAGGCTATCAGATGAATAATTTGCATTGTATGACTCTTTATTGATATAAATTTAAAGTCAGTTTTGTTATATGTATATTTCTGCTCTTGATTAAAGTTTTATGTTTGTGCAGCTCATTTAAGAATGTAATGCATAGTTAAAACATATAGGTTAATAGAGAATCATCTATAATAGTCAAGCTTGTAGTCAAGCTTCTAAATATCTAGAAAACCTAACTAACATTAGGTTTTCTAGATATTTAGAGATATATTTCAGTTAGATAGGTACTCTTCAAACCCTTCAAAGACTACGGAATATGGCATTTAAAATGTTTTAAAAACTTAGGACTTTTCATGACAATGAGACACATCTGCTCCTGGCAGCACCAATTACTTCATAAGATGATGGGCATCAAAGAGGCTTCTTATGGCATTTACTAGCCATTTGGGCAGGAAACTGCTCTTGCCTGGACTGCTTGATGGTATGCTGTAAGAACTGGGCATGCAGGACCCACAGAGAAATGACTGCTGAACTTGTCTAAAGGTAAGATGATCCTTTGGGGTTTCTGCTTCATGAGAGAGATTACCAGACATTCTGCAGTACACAGAAGAAAGTGACTGACAAACTGCCAATATAGACTTCATGGGAAAGTCTGCCGGATACTATGAGCCTGTAGGTTGGTGATGGATGCTCCAATGGTACAGAAGAACTTTGGGTGAATGTCCAGGCAGTGAGAGGTTTCTGTGAATTCTAGAGTTTTGGAAGTTACTTACAATGTACTTCCTGTTTACTTAGTTATTATTATATTCTTCTGGAGTCTGATGAAATTGAAGAATAAAATAGTCATAGTTACAGTTTTCCTTAGATATGATAATAGATAAAATAGATATAAATATTGTAACTTTAATTCTTGCTTGATAACTGTTTTGTTATATGTAATTTTATTATGTTAAAGTTAAAACCTTCCTTTTTATTTAAACAGAAAAGGGGAGGTGATGTGGGATTCCCCTCTGTATGCTGTGAATAGCATTGGTTAATAAAGAAACTGTCTTAGGCCTGAGATAGGGTAGAGTAGAGCTAGGCAGGGAAAACTAAACTGAATGCTGGGAGAAAAGAGGCAGAGTCAAAGAGAAAGCCATGGAGCCACTGCCAGAGATAGACATACTGAAACTTTCCCAGTAAGCCACAACCTCATGTCAATACACAGATTAATGGAGGTGGGTTAATTTAAGATGCAAGTTAGCCAGAAATACACTTAAGCTATTGGCCAAACTGTATTGCAAATAATATGGTTTCTGTGTGATTATTTTGGGGATGAGTGACCTCACTATAACACATGACCTTGTCCATATTACTATCCACAATCCCTGTAAACTCACTGGTTCACTAAGGTAGACTTGGAGTTGTTTCTTTAGTCCATTATCAGTGCCCTATATGGGGTGGATAGATTTTTTTAATTGCTCCCCAGGAAAAGTCACATGACAAGGAAGGAACTATAAACCAGAGTGAATGTCACCTTCCTCCTGTTAGTCTTAAGAAAAATGAATAATCTTTAGATTGAAAAAATAATCAAGGTCAAGTACTGAACCACACAGGGTCCCTTTTCTTCATTTAAAGGGAAAGATCTGTCACTGAGGCCTGGAGTACAGGAGACAGTGGGGAGGCTCATCCGACCTCACCAGGGAGATTCCGAAGCCACAATTAATTGGCTGCACCTGGACTAATTTCCCCAGGTATAATTTGTCTAACCCTGAGAAATCAGGCTTTAAAACCGTGAGAGGTATCACATACAGCAAGGAAAAGAAAGGCTGACAGGAAAACACTGTCATTCCATTTCAAAAATCATCCATGAAATAGCATTAAATGGTACAATTCTGGTACAGTGCTTAATTTTCCACAAAATGCTTTTTATGTCTATACTTAAAAAAATTTAAATACTCTTTTAAAATTATTCCTAAACCCCAAAGTGCTGTGATTTTAAAAGGCTCTTGCTAAAGCTGTGATTTCTCTCTCTGATTTTGCTATTAAAAAAAAATCTCCCGGGCTGGAGAGATGGCTCAGTGGTTAAGAGCATTGCCTATTCTTCCAGAGGTCCTGAGTTCAATTCCTGGCAACCACATAGTGGCTCAAAACCATCTGTAATAAGGTCTGGTGCCCTCTTCTGGTATGCAGACATACACACTGACAGAATATTGAATACATAATAAATAAATAAATATTTTAAAAAATCTCCCATTGAAAGTTGCAAACGAAGCTCAGTCACATCATAAAAATTACGGAGCATGGCTGCAAAAGAGACCAGTGGAAGAGCACAAGTCTCTGTAGACAATCACATCATATAGGCATCGAAAGACGCCAAAACCTGTATCACACCATTGGTAAATAGAAGCAGGTAAGGAAAGCAGCTACTCTGAATCCAGAAAACGGCACATCTTTTAAGTGAGGGTTCCAGGGAAGAGCTGGTATTTGAGGTAGATTTAGAAAAATAGGTAGACTTGGGGATGTGGAAAGGGCATTTCATGCAAAGGGATGGACCTGAAGGAAAGTTCAGAAATCATGAACGTGAAGACATGTTTGGGAGATGATAACTGGTCCTGGTATTTAGGTTATAAGTTTGACCGTCATAAGGAACAGTGATACAACAACTACTAAATACTTGGTACGGCTTTCCCTGGCTCTGCGAGGACATTCTCAAGTACAGAAACTGACCGAGAGTTAGCAACTGTAGTGACACAGTGACAAATGCAGAATGCTAAACTCAGATGTCTGAGTCCTAATCGTTACAAGAGAGTGAATGTTGGCTGGAGATCGCCAGGTTTGTTCCCAATTGATTGGCAGTTGAATGATGTTGATGTATTGATTTCAGGTCAGGCACAGGATATGGCTTTGCAGGAACTCTAAAGAGACATGGTTTAGTAGTTGAATGTGGAATGGGTCAGATATGGCGTAAGTACTATGCAGTCAAGGAGACTGTTTACAAGAGGAGGGGCATGGTGCAGAGGAATGAGGTGTGCGGAAGAGAGAGAGAGAGAGCCATTAAAGAGGAACCTGGGACATGTATAAGGCTGCTAGCAGCCTTGGTGTCCTGTGATCTAGGGAGGCTGTGGAGGAAGGTGCAGCCTGAAGATGAGGAGCTGGTGAATTAGGAACTTGAGGGAGGTAAGCGCTGGTGGATAATCAAAATGAAGATGCCCTGGAGGTGTCTAGAAATGGGAGTTCCTACGCATTCAAGAAGAAACAGACAGGATGACCCAGAGAATCCTAGAGGAATGTCAGGGAGGACTGGGCTTGTGGGAAATACCCATATGTTCTGATGGGTCTCCATCCTCCTACTTACTGCTTTCAAATTCCAGCACACATCATGCCCACTTCACTAACAAACCATTTAACTGACCAGTGCCTAACTTATGTGAGTTTAGGACAAGGCATGCTGACCAGAGTGCCTGGAAGAGCTGTTCCTTGGTGCCGGCTACCCATCCCTCTTCTCTCTGTAAAGGAACCATTCTGTCTTCTTTCTGTGGCTCATTCCTGAGGTATGTGTGGGCGTGTATACGACCGGTCAAACCACCCACCTCTTCTAGCTGCAGATTTTCGTGAATAAGCTCTTATTTCTTGCTTTCTGGGATTCCTGTTTCTGAAAACACTCTTCATGTGTAGGTGGTACCACTTTGCAAATAGAGCTTGTCTCTTTTGACTAGGAAAAGTAACGTTTTAGTCAGGCTTGCCCATGGTCTCGGAAGAGAATGTTATACATTTTTGCATCTGCCACGGTGGGGATTCCCACAGGCTCTGCCATTGTGAGACTCACAATTAGACTTTTAAGAAATCTAAATAATGCAAAATTTATTTATAAGAAACCATAATTATCACATATATCTTTGGGGATAATGTCTCACAAGGTAGCCCAGGATGGTCTTAAATTCTTGATCCCTGCCTCGACCTCTTGAGTGCCGAATTTACAGTTGTGTGCCACAATACCCAGAAATAATGCATATTTTACAAGGAAACATGTAATCTGTGCTTAATAAACAGCATTTCAATTAACCATTCATTCTGCAAACGCTTAGTATGGTCCATTTTAGTAAGAGTACAGTCTTGAGTGATGGAGATAATGTATACAAGACAGTCAACATTCTCATCTGCAGAGACACTGGACTTCCAAGATTTAACCAATTTCTTTAGATGAAATGATTAATAAAAAGGGAAATAGGAAAGTAGAGCATGGCTCAGTGGATAGGCACTTTGGGTTATCCTTGGGTTATTGGGTTAGAGGATTAGATTCCCCCTACACACACACACACACACACACACACACACACACACACACACACACACACGCTACACTCTCACATGGTGGTTGGGGAATAGAAAATTTGAAATGTGTGCCCCAAAGTAAGTTATGCTATCCTGCTTTTATTATTGAAATGCCATAATTCTGGAATGTAGTTTGTTTAACAATGAGCTGATTCCAGGGGGTGGGGGGGAATCTCACATGTGTGGGGAGCCATCCGCTCATTCAACTTCTCCCATCTCATCATCAACTTTATAAAGTGATGATTTCTTAAAATGGCAACTCATTCTCTCCCTGTAATTTTAGAATTTGCAATCCTTTCTATTTTTTTTTTAATTTATTCATTTATTTTTGTTAAAAGCAAAGTTTACATTTACTCCCCTTGTTCCCGGCCCTCCCGCTCCCCCACTACCCCCCTGCCCTCCCCCTGCTTC
>JAQHUG010000023.1:1658523-1686201 GCA_028555095.1 Dicrostonyx torquatus | reverse complement strand
CAGCAGTGGTGAAGCCCCCAGTAGTGGTGCAGCCCTCAGCAGTGGTGAAGCCCCCAGCAGTGGTGCAGCACCCCAGCAGTGGTGCAGCCCTCAGCAGTGGTGCAGCCCTCAGCAGTGGTGAAGCCCCCAGCAGTGCACATCTGGGTTTGGATCTCGAAAGTTCTGGGGCAGTCAAGACAGAAGAGAAGACTGAAGAAGGGAGAATTTATTTATAAAGGAGAACACTCTTCTGTGAACCAAAGTTTGATCTAGGGATATGACACGCTGCAGGACACCTGTCACTCATTCTTCGACAACCTAAAAATGCAGTATGCAGCAAGAGCCAATGGCGAGATGCCAGGCTTCCCTCTGGCAGACAATCCTCAGGCACAAGCTACGAGGCTCATCGGAGAAGTCCCAGCATGGGTCATTCACCGAGTGTCCAACTTGATGATATATTTTTATACTGGCTTGCTGTCTTCTGCTTTCCTTCCTTCAGGTCTTTTATTAAAAATCCTTTCTCCTGGAGATATACTTTAAGCTACTGCACAAAAGCACTTGTCTCAGCTCTGCTTTCAGACGTGGGAGAAAGAACCAGCCAGGGCTGGTGAAGACAGCTCATTGTTTAGAAAAACAGCAGCAACAACAATAACACACTCCAGGGACTAATCTAATGTCCTCATCTTTTAGAGTCAGTTTGGGGTGCCATGTTTCACATTCTCTTGATTTATTCTCCCAGATTTTATGAGCATGAGTTGAATGCCCGACCTGTTGATTTTCAATGTTGAATTTCAATACATATACTCAAACACTGCATCTCCCTGTTTTCCCTATTGTCCATAACTTAATGTGTTCTATTCATGACTATTTTCTTTAAACATTTTCTAAATGTAATTAAGGTGAGTTCTCTCACCTAAAAATTATTAGAAAATGCAGTTAAGAATAAAGATAGTTCAATTAATATTTTAAAACTTAGCTTCTACATTTTCTGATTTGTGATCCATCTGGCATCTATCTATCTATCTATCTATCTATCTATCTATCTATCTATCTATCTATCTATCTATCATCTATCTTATCTATCTATCTATCTATCTATCTACCTATACATATTTGTGATTTGTTGAGGCTTGTTTTAGAGGCTGAAACATGGCTAGTTTTTTAGAATATTATAGGACAGTTTGAGAAGATTGTGTTCTTTCAATCTTGTGCTATAAAAACCATGGTGGTTTTTTTCCCTATATTTTTTGTCTTCTTGAGACAGAAGAACATTGACTCTGTGAAACCTGTTTTGTGTGCAGTTTGAATTTGTGTTGTCTGCTATTCCATACGAATTCAGCATCATTATCTCCACCTAGGGAGCGGTGCCTTTCATTATGGAGCCTCTTTATTTTCCACTGTGTTCGTCATCCCTGTGTCTGTTTTCACTTTCTTTTAGGTAGCAATTCCTTTGTATACCATGTTACAGACAACGTTTTTCCTTACATGTGATTTTATTTATATTGATCTGGTCTGTGAATTTCTCAGTTTAAACTGGTAATCCTAGTTTATTTACATTCACAAAATAACTGATGCATTTGGATTTATTTATACCATCTTGTTTTTGTTTGTTTTTTACTTCTAAAAACTGCTTTCTCTGTCTTTCTTTTCTGTCTTCTATTGAGTGGACTGATTTTCTTAATTGCATCTTTTCCTCTGTTGTCTTCAAAGTCGTTAGAAATATTTTTGTCAGCTGTCTTAACATTTTAAATGTTTATACTTAATGTAAAAGTAACTGCTTTCTTTGGCCACATGGTGGATGCTTTGGCAGACTCCTTAAAATCTGCTTTCCTGCTGCTCCCATCTGTTATAGCCCGGTCCTGTTATATGGTTTCTTCTGCAGCGGCCATCCTTTTATTTTATTCACTCGATGATGTCTACCAGTGTCCTTCTTCACCTGAATTTTTCATCTCTTCTCCTGAGCCCAGTCTCATCCCCTTGACATGCTCCTGTCATAGTCTGTCTTTCTGTTCAGGGTCATCTCAGTGGCATTGCTGCCGTCACCGGCTCTTCAGTTATTGCCACTATCTCTGTTCTCTCTTTTCTTTTTTTTTTTTTTCTACCAGTGTTCCTATCACGTAAACATTGGATTGTGGTAGCTTAAAGACAGCTGTAAGCTTAGGTATGTGTATGACTGGTGAGTAACCCGGCCAGAGTTAGGGAGTTATGTAACTAAGCAATCAGCAGAAGTAAGGCGTTGGCTCTGTGGAGTGAATATCTCCATGGGCTCCTTTGAATATCTTTGTTGGGAGCCGTGAGTGTAAGAAGTTTGGCTACCCTGTGATGCTTATGGCAACATTCTGGTTGGCAATACTTGGTGAGCCTGGCTTTTCAGCCACCTGTACAATGAAACTTTATTGGACCCTGATGACCATGTATGACGCTGTGTGAAACAGTGTTACCTGAGTGGCACCTGGACTCCTGGCCCACAGTATATTTAGATATAATAAAATAGTTACTGTTCTGAATCACTGAATATATAGTGCACTGTTATGAAGCTGTAGATGACAAGACATAGAAGTTCATGTCCATCGTTTTTTTTTTTTTGTTTTTTTTTTTTTTTTTTTTTTTTTTGCCGGGCTGTAGGCTTCTTGTTCATTTTTTCCACCTCTTGCCCAGAAGGGTAAGCTACCAGGCCAGTGGGGCTTCGGGATCTGCACTGCTGAGCTCTGCCTTCCTAGAGCTAGGATCACAACTGAGCTTCCTTACCCACACTCGAGCTTTCAGTGGAAGCCCTGGGGACCATAATGAGCTTCTCATGTTTACATGCAGGCACTTGAGCACTGAGCTGGCCTCCCGGCCCCTGAGAGCACTTAAATGGAGTTCATTTTTGTATTAAATTTATTCACAAATTTATTTAAAATTTAAAAGATTTTATTTTATATGCATGAGTGTTATATATATATGTATTATACTACATGAGTGCCTGGTACCCACAGAAGCCAGAAGGTAGCTGCAGATCCCTTGGAACTGGAATTACAGAGAGTTGTGAGCAATCATGGGTACTGGGAACTGAGCCTGGGTCCTCTCCAAGATCTCTTCTTCTGCTGAGCCATCTCTTTAGTACTTGTTTAAGAAGAGGGTTTGTTATGCAGCTCAGCTTAGACTATGACTCATTCTATAGTCCAGGTACTACTGTAATTCTCCTGCCTCAGCTGCTCCTAATGCTGGCATTATAATGGCATGCGTTGTGCTTGGTATACATCAGTTCTTTGTTGTTGTATTTTGTAAAACATTCCTAAATGTACGAGATCCAAGCATTACCTAAACAGGCATTCTGTCTCTTGGCTAAGCAGTCAAAGGCTTTCCTTCTCTTCCCTTTCATTTGGTAGATGTTTAGATATTAGCTCTTTTAATATTTTCTTAGTAAAATAATGATTGCTTCTTTGACTGGTAACTTTTATGGTTTAGCTATCTATATTTAGCCTGAAATAATAGAAAAGCAATGTGCATCTTTCACACCATCCTTTACTCTTTTTCTTTCATCTTATTCATTAATTACCATGAAATGGAATTTTCTTTCCAAGACTTGGCATCTACAGATCTTATATTTATATAGCAATATTTCAGGGGGGATGGGGACAGGGATGGCTTCAAACCTGCTATGCAGTTGAATATGACCTTAAATTTCTGATTACCTGCCTCTATCCCCTGAGTGCTGAGATTACAGGCATGAGTTACCCAACCTGACTTTAGGAGGAGTTGGGGATCAAGCTGGGCTACTGGGTCCATGTATATTATGCAAGTACCCTGCCAACTGAGTTATATCCCTAGCCTTTCTGTAGCTGTTTGTAAAGGAATCACAATATTTTCATAGTTGATCTCTATTATTTAATCATAAGTCTACATAAAAATTATCTATCACTTGACTTCTTCAAGATCAAGACTTCTTCATTGTGAATTATAGTTACAAGTCAGTTACCAGTAGGGTTGTATTCTGGAAAAAGCATCCATGGGCAATTTTGTTAGGGTAAAAACAAACTTAAATGATTTATCCTGCAAAAACGCACCTAGTCCTTATGATATAACCTATCTCCCGAATTGACCAAAGTATATAATTTTAACACAGTGACATGAGTTTGTAAATTTAAATACAGAAAAGGTTTGAAAAAAATTAGATGATAGGGATTTTTAAATCTCATTCTAACCTTGTGGGACCATGTTGGTATATCTGGTCTGTTGATGGCTGAAACATCCTTATATAATGACTGACTTGAGTTATTTTGGTTGATATTTTATGGTTAGGTTAGGACTCAGCTTGATTTTTCTTTTTCTGAGAGACACACATGGATGTTACTTCCTAAGTATTTGAATATTTAAGAACATTTTAAATTTTTACATGAAAACTTAACTGCTCCTACTTATGAACACTATCCTTTCTTAGAATAGAATTTAGAGCTAAGAGGCCTCTGCTTTAAAACTCTGTAAATGGCCAAGCATGGGGAAACACACCTATAATCTCAGTATTTGAGGGACTGAGACAGAAGGATTTCAAGGTCAAGGATATTCTGGGATAACCAGTAAGACCCTGTTTTCAATGCCAGGCCATACCAACTGAAATAAAACAGAGCAAAACAAGACAGTTTTGCTCCTTTTTGTTTCTGCTATTACCTGGGTGAAGGTGGATGCCAGATCAGTTTTCCCTTACTTTTTCTGTCTGTAAAGTCAAGTTACTGGTTCTTTATTAGTAACACTGTGAGCTTGCCTTATTATAAGTTCTGACAGAGAGTGGAAAACATCACAGACTCCCATGTTTTTGATCTCTAAAGTTCCAATGTTTAATTTTTAATGATTAATTTTGTTTTGTTTTTGTTTTTTGTGGGTTTTTTTTTGGTTTTTGGTGTTGTTTTGTTTGTTTGGTTTGTTTTGAGACAGTTTCTCTGTAGCTTTGGAGCCTGTCCTGGAACTAGCTCTTGTAGACCAGGCTGGTCTCGAACTCACAGAGATTCACCTGCCTCTGCCTCCCGAGTGCTGGGATTAAAGGCATGTGCCACCACTGCCCAGCTTTTTAATGCTTAACTTTAAAGAATCACCCAGCATATTTAAATCTATATTTGCTATCTGTCTGTGGTGCACATACTTTCCTGCTAATTAATGCATATTTCCTGTTTCTTTCTAAGTGGTTTGAGAGTGTGAAGTTTCCTAGTCTAGGCTCCTTGACACTGGTCCAGAATTGCCACAGCCACAGTATTATTTCTTCTTCTTCTTCTTCTTCTTCTTTTTCTTCTTCTTCTTCTTCTTCTTCTTCTTCTTCTTCTTCTTTCTTCTTCCCTCTTCTTCCTCCTCCTCTTCCTCCTCCTCCTCCTCCTCTTCTTTTTCTTCCTTCCTCTTCCTCTTCTTCCTCCTCCTTCTTCTTCTTCCTTCTTCCTCTTCTTCCTTCCTCCTCCTTCTACTTCTTCTTCTTCTTCTTCTTCTTCTTCTTCTTCTTCTTCTTCTTCTTCTTCTTCTTCTTCCTCCTCCTCCTCCTCCTTCTCATCTCCTCCTCCTTTTTCTTCTTTTTACTTTTCTATTTCTGTGACAATTCTGAGTTCTATAATGATGGTTTTGTTGCTGTTGTCAGTTTAGTAGTTATCATCTTTTATTGCTTTATAACCCCCCCTCCATTCATATTCCTTCTCTGGAGTCTCCTAAATCGTAGTTACATCCTATTAGTTATCCAGGGGTCACAGATACACTTGCTGAAACTTGGTTTTGCTCGAAGTCTCACCATTGAACATTTTGGGCTGCATTACTATCTGCTTAGAGTTTAGCCTGTATAGAATGAATAGATGGGGAAGAAAAATGGCAAGTTTCTGTACATAATCCCCACATACCCGACCTTTAATCTTCAATCTATTGCATTAACTGGGCACTCCCTGGCCCTGCAGACTCTGGAATAAACCAGCATCCCCTGACAGAAGTCAGTTTCATATAAAAGCCAATGATTCAAAGATCTATCTTGTTTGGACAGGTAGAATAGTTCATATTTTTCTACAGTAAATATTGAGATATCTAGTTATATGCTAGCATATAACCTGAGCAAAGACCAGAACAGACTTATGTAATATTATCTCTGGGGGCAGTCATGGTGACATGCATCTACACTGTCATTGGCAACAGTGTGGGTTTTTGCTGTTGTTGTTGTTGAAACTTCTGCTCAGGTAAACCCAGGAGTCTTTGATTTGTTGCAGAAAGGAGGATAAGCCAGAACAAAACATAGCTGTAGTTTATTTGGAGATCTTGGTGTAGAAGACTTTAAAGCAAGGGTGAAGATAAAGTTCTCAGGAATGATAATGACTCATGAGCATGAGTTTGTAAAGGAAATCACACCTTGTTCTTTTTTCTTTTTTACAGTTATTGTAAATGATCCTGTGACTATCCAACTTTCATTGCTCAGATAGCTTAATTTGCAGCAAAGTTTAAAGATCTTCCCATTGCGCGAGAAAAAGTTGTAAGGTGGATTTACAAGGAGCATGGTCCAGAATTAGGATGAGAAGGAGTGCAAGGTTTCCAAGGTCATAGATACCTGTGGTGCTACCTGAGCAGTCTCTCCATTGCCTTCCACACCTCGGAGATGTCTTTAGGAAACACACTACCTCTGTGAACAATTTTGGCTTTCTCAGTAGTGTTTGACTCTGTTAGAAACTCTCATCTTCAGAAAAGAACTTTCTTCCCTTCCTGCTTTTCCTTCATTTTCTGCCTTTTTAATCTTACCTTAATAACTTTGAGCCTGGGTGGAGACACACCCATAGTTGGTTTCTTTTTATTTTACTCTTTGAGGGCCCACCACCAGCTACCAAATAAATGCATGGAGACTTCTTCTTACTTATGAATGCCAGTCTTAGCTTGGCTTGTTTCTAGCCAGCTTTTCTAACTTAAATTATCCCATTTCTCTTTAACTGCGCTTTGCCTTGGGAATTTTTACCTGTCTTTGTTCTATATGTCTTTCTTCCCTTCTTGCTCCGTGGCTGGCTGTGTGACTGTGTGGCTGGCCCCTGGAGTCCTCCTTTTCTCCTTTTCTCACTCCTCCCTCTTCTCTAGATTTCTCCCCCTATTTATTCTTTCTGCATGACAGTTTCACCTATTCTTTCTCCTGCCTGTCTTTCACCTGTTTATTAGACCAATCAGGCATTTTAGACAGGAAAATAACACAGCTTTACAGGCATAAAAAAACACAACATAGAAGAGTACAATACATCTTTGCATCATTAAACAAATATTCCACAGCATAAATGAATGTAATACATCTTAAACTAATATTCTACAATATTTCCCCCTTTCTGTCTAAATAAAAATGAAAGGTTTAAACTTTAACATAGTAAAATACATACAATAAAACAGTTATCAAGTAAGAATTATATTTACAATATTCAGTTCATTTGTACTCAGCAAATTCAGAGAAAATATTCCATTATCTATCTTATCTTAGCAATTCCATAGCTTTATAGCTAATTTGATTTCTATCATAACTAAAGAAGAGTATAGCTCTAACTATTTATTCTTTAACTCCATCAAAGACCCTGGAAGGATATAATATTTCCTAAGAACAGAGGCATCTGGTTGCTTACACAGTCACCCCAAGTTCCTCTGGAACACTGGAGCATCCATCTTCAGCCTACAGCCTAGAATATCTGGCAGACTTTTCAGTGAATCAGGAAATTTGAAAGACTGCCCCACCCTGTATTGGCAAAGTTCATCAGTTATTTTCCTCTGTGTCCTGCAGAATATCTGACAGACTCTTCTAAGAAGCAGGAATCTCAAGACTCTTCTACCTTGTCTTGGTAGCCTTTTTTTCTATGTCCTGTTTGTCCAGTCTGTACAGCATACTGTCAGCAGTCAAGGCAAGAGCAGTTTCTTGCCCAAGTGCCTAGCCTTGCCTCATTGAAAACAAACTCCATATGGAGTTTCTTTGATGCCCGTCATCCTTTTATGAAGTAAATTGGTGCTGCCAGGGACAGCTATGTCTCATTGTTATAAAAAACCTTAGGTTATTAAGTATCTTAAATGCCAGATTCTATAGGTCTTTGAGGCATTTGAAAATCATCTATCTGTCTAAAATAGACCCAT
Source organism: Dicrostonyx torquatus (assembly GCA_028555095.1). Taxonomy (NCBI): domain Eukaryota; kingdom Metazoa; phylum Chordata; class Mammalia; order Rodentia; family Cricetidae; genus Dicrostonyx; species Dicrostonyx torquatus. The sequence continues at coordinate 1,678,137 of JAQHUG010000023.1, read as the reverse complement.
TTAATGAAAACACACTTAATATGACTACAAGTTTGATTACTATAATTGTGAATTTGTTTATTTTAGATTAACTGGAAGGCCTACACAAAAGCTACAGAATTAGCACAGGAGACAAAGAGGCTGGCTAGAATGGACTGGAGACAGTCTCCTAGGTGCAGAGACACACTGGATTGTCTAAGGCTGACCTGAACTTCACTATCACCCTAAAGCTTACACTTCTGGGGTGGAGATCAAAGACACTAATGAGACATGTGATGCATGCAATTGTGTGTGGTATTACATGTAGCAGAGTGTTTGTGAGAAAGCTTTGCTATGCACTGACCCCCAAAGCCTGGAATGTGTGACATTAAAGCTCCCATTTTGAATAGAGCTGCAGTTTGAACTTCTACACCTTCTCTTTGCTCTGGCCTGCTCCTTTCTTGGAAACACCCATGTCCTTCTCTGATAAACTGGCCTGGCTCTACTTCAGATAGTATCCACTTGACTGTGTCCATCTGGTGGCTCCATGTTCTGAAGCACAGGAACCTAGAGGATTGTTGGAGGTGTCCACTGAATCCTTATACCTGGCAATGTCAGCCCTTCCCTTCACAGTGATTGCTGAGTGGGTGTGGGTGTGGGTGTGGGTGTGGTCTGCCCTTGGCCTTTGGTCAATCACATTGAGTATTATAGGGCTTTAGTAATCTTGTTTTGCATCATAAGAAGTTAGTGTATCTTGAACTTAGCATTCCTGTCCAATTAGTTCCACTTTTCTAGGTACTCTTAAGAGTTTATTGCATGGGATTGTGACCTTTGTGTAGCTCTGACTTTATCTGAAACCCTGATAGGAGAAAACACATTCTAAAGAGAGGCACCTGTTTCCCTCCTATTAGCTTTAAGACCACTTCACAAAGTGAGTGTGCTTAACAGGAATGTAGGAGTCTGTATCTTGAAGCTGACCCTTAAAATAGAGAAAATGGTTTTATACACCATTTATCAAAGGAATGAACTTAGAAGCAAAGACCTCTGACAGGTTTGTAACAGAGAATTTTATTTTTCCTTTTTTAAAAATGGAGAATCTTTAGAGCCCCCCCCCAAACTGTTTCTATAACCAAGAGAGGAGGCAACACAAGGCACAGGTTCCTTCTTCCCAGGAAAGGACTGATTAGCCTCAGAGCCAAATTTACTTATATTCGTAGTGTCCAGGCTTTCTGCAAATTGCACATTGGCCGGAGGCTCACCATGGGGGGGGATTAAATACTTCTTCCTTTAAGTCAAACTGTGATGAATCTGTTTTACTTTTCTGATTTCTTCTAAAACACAGGGACACTGTGCAGTGGGGTCACAGACCTGAGAGCCTACCATCAGTCTTAAGGTTTTCAGTAACTGGCTTCCATTTCTCTTTGTCTTTTATCATCTCTTCAGTGGATTTCAAAGAACAAAGTTTTTAAATTTTGAATATTTTATATTTAAAATAAAATCTAAAAGTAAATAATAATAATCCTTATTTTCTTATGTAATTTTAGTTATTTTTAAAGTTAAAGCAGCTTTATTTATTGAATTTCTCCTATCTTTTATATTCAGTTAGCAGTGGACAAAAATCTGCAATAAGACATATTTGAAGAGATATCCCTTGCATAAAGTCATTGATTTCCTGAAATTATTTCTGCTTTTATTTATAATCCTATGACTTATTGAAAATATGCAGTCTTGGTTATACTATTCTTATGAATTTTGTCTCTAAGGAGTCGTTTTAATGTTATGAATGTGGTATTGTCCTGCAGTTCTCACAAATCTTCAATATTGCAAAAAACCGATCAAGCAGTCTGGAGACATCAGAAACTTTCCTTTCTTGACAGAAAGGTAAAAATGTCACCCAAATGAGGGAACAGATTCCCTGGTGCATCCGTTCCTTATGTCTTACAATATTCGTTCCTTCCCTTGTACTGATGCCTCCTATTCATGGTTCCGTGGAGCTCTCTGCATCTGTCTGTTGTCTAGATGTAGGAGGATATTTTTTGTATCTTTCATCTATCTATCTATCTGTCTGTCTGTCTGCTACTGAACGCACACACACACACACACACACACACACACACACACACACACACAGTTTAGATGCTCGGTACTGGGCATCCATCTTCATGAATCCCGAAATCTGTACTTAAGGAGATTGCACACATTTCTAGTTTCCCTTGAGTTGTCTTTTCTGTTGTTACTCTATGCCATGTTTTTTACTATTATATAAACCCATGTGCCCAAAATACTAACATCCTAGGTATCTGGAAGATTTAACATTATTCAGACAATTTTTAATATATAAAAATGCCCCAATCTTTCTTTTAAAAGTCATTTTCTGGAAGTGAGAGCATTCAGGGGAAAGCTGAACAAAGAAGAGTGAAGACTATGTAAGAAGAAAATGTTGGCCATGTGGCAGAGTAGTGAGATAGAGAAGGGGATCAGAACTATGAGCTTGGTGATAGGGAGCCACCTCAGTGGGTAGCACTGATTGCTGTGCAAGCCCGAGGACCTGAGTTCAGATTCCTAGCACTCATATGAACACCTGGGTGTGGCCACAGCTGCACCTGCAACCCCAGAACTGTGGGGAGCTGAGACAGGAGGATCACTTGGGTTTGCCTGGGGTCCAACAGAGTAGCTCAAAGTACAGTGAGATACCCCGTCTCAAAGAAATACAGCAGAAAGGCATAGAGCAGGGCTTCCACCCACATGCACGTGTGTAAATACCTACCTGCCCACCCACCCCACACACGTGTACACACACACACACACACACAATTAGTATATGAAAAATACACAAACAGAAGAAAAGACTGGAAAACCACTCCTGCTACCAAGGCCAAGGGACACAGCATGCATGTTGAGAGTGACGGCTATTCTTAACGGTCAACTTGACCACATCTGGAATTAACTAAAATCCCAAAATGGAAGGCATAGTTTTGAGGGTTTTCTTGCTTAATTCGAAGTAGGAAAATCCACTCCTAATTTGGATCTTTGAGGTAGGAAGATGTGTCTCTAATTTAGACCTCGAGTTTGGAAGACACACCTTTAATCCAGATCACTTGAACTGGGAAAACCCACCTCTAGTCTGAACCACACCTTCTGTCAGCCTATATAAGGACATGGAAGAAGGAAGCTTTTGCTCTTTGCCTGATTGTTCTCGCCTTGCTGGCAGGTCCATTCCCTCACTGGCAGTAGAGCCTACTTCTCTGGGATTCTAGCATATACTGAAGACCAGGTGAGGTATCAGTCTTGTGGACTGATTCTTGGATTCTTGGATTTTCCATTCATAGCTGGCCGTTGTTGAATTAGCTAGACCACAAATATATCTATATCTATCTATATTTATATGAAAAGACTGAAAACCTATTTATATGTATGTATGTATATATATGTATACACATATGGAGAGAGAGAGAGAGATTCTTCTGTAAGTTCTGTTGCAGGAGAAGGCAGGTACTGTGCAAATGACCCATAAAAGAGCACAACTCTGTCACCCAGAATTTCCAGTCTTTCCTGTTCTTTGGTCCTTAAAACAATCCCTTCCTTAATGAACTGCCTTTGCTTTCTACATGTCCCTGGTCTACTTCCAATAAACTGGGAAACTTCAGAAGGGACTACCTGGACTCCACTGTCCACACACAAGAGGCAGACTTGCTGAGTTCTCTCTGCTCACACACTAGCTCGGCACAGAGGCTTGAATTTGCAGCTGAATATGGTCTTAGCACATCTCAAAGCTTACCTGGCAGAGATCTCTGGTCCAACCTATAAGCAGAAAGTTCATAGCTTCTTTGGTGTCAGTTTTCAACCGACACATAATATTTAAAACTTCCTGTTTTCACCACTTTCTTGTCTCTCGAGGATGAGCAAGATGATTCACATCTTACCAACCAAGGTTTAAATGACAAACCTTATGGTAAAGTTCCCTCACTGTCAAATTTTAAGGCTCAGCTCTGAATTCCCACTGCAAATTCACACTTGGTTTCCCAATTAAAATGGGCTTTTATCAGTCCCCTGACTGTAGCCATTGGCATGATACAAATTTGCAGCAAGGGTGTTTGGGGAACGCAGCACAAGGCGATTCTTGCAGTTGCCTTGAGCCCAGCTGTGCTGAAATATTCAACTTTAGTAAATCAGATGGAATTGCAGCTTCCTGGCTGATATCCTAACACCCTTTTCTTTTCCTGCAGATCTTCCAAAGCCAGGCAGCCCCTCCACTGTCAAGGATAATTGTGCTGCTCTGGTGCGCTTACAAGACGGAATAAAGGTTTAACTATGTAGAACTGTATCACCATTTCTTTTAACACTGCTTGAACTTGATTATTCAAAACTTGTATTTTACTGTTATTTTGTGTGTATGCATATACACAGGATGTGGTGTGCCTGAGTGTAGACACGTGAGCCACACGCATGTATGAAAATCAGGGGACATTCTTAGGAGTTGGTTGTCTCCTTCCACTAAGGGGTTCAGGCATCAAAGCCAGGTTGTTAGATTTGCACAGCTAGTGCCTTTATCCATGGAGCCATCGCGCCAGCCCCACGCCGCCATTTTAGCACTGTCAGAATGTAGCATGCCTTGACATCATATGTAGGGTAAGCAACTGAATCCCTGAAAATGTCAGCATTGTGTAAAAGCCCTAGCTTTTACTTCCTTGATTAGTATGTCTTTCTTTTAATGGCAGTGGCGAGCTGTAGAAGGAAATCATATGTATTTTAATGGTAGTGGTGAGCTGTGGGGAAAAATCGTATGTATTTTAATGGCAGTGGTGAGCTGTGGAAGGAAATCGCATCATTAGTCACGTATGTTTTCAGCTTCATGATCCTTTTTACACTGAGAAACCCTGTCTCGAAAACAAAAACCAAACAACAACAACAACAAAAGAAAACCACACACACACACACACACAAGAAGAGCAACATTAGTTCCACAGTGGCTTTATTTATCAGCCATTTACTGACCAGCTACTCTGTGCACACCTCTGATTAGATTTTAACATAGTATTTTACAGTAGATACAGATTAGAATGAGGGAACTAGGAAATCTCTCTCTCTCTCTCTCTCTCTCTCTCTCTCTCTCTCTCTCTGTGTGTGTGTGTGTGTGTGTATGTGTATGTGTGTGTGTTCAGGCATTAGGGTTGCAGATGTACCCCTGCTTTTGTGTAGATTTGGACATCCAACTCAGGTGCTCAGTGAGCCATCTCTCCAGCCTCATGCTTCTTCTGAGGAAGTTCCTACTACTCCCATCTTGAGAGAGCCATCCTTTGGATCCAATCAGAGTGTCAACACACAAACTGCCTATCAACCTATAACAATGAGAAAATAAATATTTTATACAAACTAATTTCAATGATTTAGTTGAACAAAGAAGGATTCATGAATTTGGCAGCGTTCTGAAACAGAAGAGGCTAGGGACCACTTGCCCAGCAGGGGCAGCAAGCTTTTGGTAGGCAAGCACAAAGGTCTTAGTAGAGCGAACACACCTGGTTGGCTACATCTATAGTTGACTTATTTGCATAGTGTGATGAGTTGGCTGCCTATGATTGGTTGATGTATTTTCCCCGTTGTTGTTGGCTTGAAATACTAGTACTAATTATATTTTCAATTTGGGTTCTGGGTTAGGCAAGAATTCAAAATGCGGAGATTGTCCACATTGGCGGTAGGCAAATCCGGTTTTTTTGGAAATTAATAAGGCGGTAAATATTTCAGATATTGAGAGCTATAGGTTCCCTGTCATCACTATTCAATTCTTCCTTTATAATGCTACAGTCACATAATCTCATAATCATTGATAATACAAAATACTGAACCCGAAGATGCCCAATAAAACAGCTTTTAGACTGCAGGCAGGTGTGGATCTGGTCAAAGGTAGGCTGATTAAACGCCCTTAAAGATTTCCTGGGAACCGATGCCAGCTGTCACCCTGAATCTTCATTTCATCGACATAAGGTGATTTCCCTCATGCTATGCCAAGGTCTATTTAAACATCACCACGTCCCTGGTAGCTTTCAGGCACGTGGGAGGATCCAACCTAGCAGCTCCGTTTGCAAACTTTTTGAAGCAGGTCCTTTCTGCTCTCCTCTTCAGCCCTAGCTCGGAGGCCCCCAGCAACGCAGCAGAGTCTCAGTGTAATTGGGCAGGTCGCCTTGGGTTTCCGAAGAGCTACGTGCGCACTCGGGCGAAGGTGAGAGCGCCGAAAAGTTGGAGCCCAATCAGCGCAGAGTTGAGAGCTCGTGCCCCAACCTTCAGGTGACCCCGCGCGGCGGCGGTGGTGGCGGCGGCGGCAGGAGGCAGGAGCAGCATCGGCTGCAGCGACCAGAGCCCGCAGCGGCTGGGAGCGCCTCCGGGAGGACAGGCGGCGAGCTCGGAGGATCGTCATCGGCTAGCGGATCGCGAGCTTCGGCGGCCAGTGGCTGGCTTGGAAGAAGTGAACGAGCCGGGACGCTGCTTCCTCCGCTCAGTGCTCGGCAACCCTGTTGCAGGCTGAGCTCGGGGCAGTCCCCGAGAGTGCGGGCCCGCGCCACCGCCTTTGAACACTGGGGGTGTGCGTGGCAGCGGCCGCGGTGGCGGCCGCGGCGGCCGCGGCGGCCGGAGCGGCGAGTCGATGCCGCCCGGGCTGCGCTTTGCCCAGGCAGCTTTGGCTGCGAGGGCGCCCGTGGCTCAGGATGAGACCAGGCTGCACGCTGCTCGCCTTGGTAGCCAGCCTGATGCTGTTGCTCCTGCTGCGTCTGCTCTGGTGCCCCGCGGACACGCCCGCCCGCTCCAGGTAATTCCCCGGCATCAGCTCGCCCCACCTGCAAGGTCCCGCGCACCCACGCCGCGCCACGCTGGGCTCTGCTTCCCGTGGAGCCCCGGCTCAGATTCGTGTGACTGGCTGCTTGCTAGCAGACTTTTGGCTAAAAGGCTCCTTGAAGGTGGGGTAGGGCTCGGGGTCCTGAAAGAAGACACTTAGCTGGATGTCATGATGTGAGGTGGAAAGGGACCCGTCCCTGTTGGGAGGGCTCCAGACAGCGTCTCTGTGGGTGAGGGAGCTGTGGAGCGGAACCTGCCGTCGAGGTTTCCCGCCAGGCTCTAGGACACCCCGATTCTGCTCCCCGTTTTCTTGTCTTAAGGTTATTTTTGTTTTCATTCTTAACTCCAAGATTGGGGATCCATCCCAGGAGTCAGGGTGCACAAAGATGCCGCGGTTATGTTTGGGGCACAATGTCCAACCTGCCAGTCAGTGGCTCCCAAGGCGGTGTAATAACTTAGTTTTCTCACTGGCTGTGCAGGCTGTTGGTGGAGGAAAGCAGAGAGAACACCCTCGGCACCTCGGTAGCGCTGAGGACGCTCAGGAGCCCGGTCACCCCAGTACCTCACACCAGGAACAGGTATCAGGGCTCTTAGGGGCGGGTGAGGAAGGACTGGGCAAGGCTACACCAGTGGGATTCGCTTGAGTGGTCTGCCTGGAACCACACTACTGAGGTGTGTGTGTGTGTGTGTGTGTGTGTGTGTGTGTGTGTGTGTGNGTGTGTATGAGAGAGAGAGAGAGAGAGAGAGAGAGAGAGAGAGAGAGAGAGAGAGAGAGAGAGAGAGAGAGAGAACTCCATGCATGTCAATCTTTGAAAACCCATCTCTCCGTGTCAGGATTCTTTCAACCAAGACACTAAAAAACAGCCGTACTTTATAAAGCTGGGTGCTGAATTCTGTAGATAATGGTGTGTGGAAAACCCCAGAGAAATCACTTGCCTGTCTTCACTGAGGGGTTTTGTTGGTGTGCTGTTTTCTATGCTTTAAAATGCATCTGTGTTGAGGTTCACGAGTGGAGAAATGCAGTTTTCCTGTGTGTTGTGAATGTGTTTGTCCAGGGCAAATGAGGACTTAATTTTTCCCTTATTGTATAAATATACATTTATGTACAGTAATTATTCATATATTTATTTTTCTGGTTATAGAAATAGTACAACTTAATGCAGAAAGACATAGGGGAAATATATAAAAGAAATGAATATTTCAGATATGTTCAGGTTGGGATTAGTTTTTTTTTTTTTGCCCCTATGATGTCTATTTCCTACATATGAAAAGTATGGGTGAGATTGAACTTTGCAGTTTTGTGCCTCGTCCTTTGCCCTAAAGGATCATAGACCCAGACACGATTTTGCCCCCCCAATGCTGCTTGTTACTTACTATTCACCAGATTAATATTCTGTAGTCGACTTAAAAACATTTTGTCTTTACTCACTTAAAGGCTTTCCTATGTTCACGTTGTTTTGCTCGCTAGGAGACAGTCTATTCAATCCATCCTCGTATGTAAATCTTTATCTTCCTTTCAGACTCGTTTCCTGAGAAAGACAGATAGAAAATTGATCACCGGGGCAAAGTGGACCTGCACTTGTCAATCCACAGCACATCTCTTTCCAGTGGTTTCCTAGAAAGTCTGAATCAATCTCTGCTTCCATGGGCGGGATATGCTGCGTCCTGCTCTGCTTTGCTCTACGGTGGCGATTTTGTATACTGTCCCTTTTTCTCTTTCTGTGTCTTTCCCTCTTCATCCTCTTGTGTATTCTTGGCTCTTGGGTCCACCTTAATCTTTCGATTGCATGAGTGGGCATTCTTTCCTTCAAGGCTCTGGGCCTGATCCTCAGAAAGATCTGGAAGTACCTAAAAAACTCTCTGGTGAGGAGGAACTATTACAGCCTGCCATAGATACTCTACTTGAATCCACAGTCTGTTAGGGGCAGAGGAAATCCCGGAGTAAGGGGACTTGAGAAAAACACTGCTATGGAGATTGGTTTTGGTCAACTTTATTCACGTAAAAGGTGAAACTTTCCCTATGAACTGAGGTGGGGCATGCCTTCAGTCTGTAAGTCATTCAGCTACTGCTTGTCCCGGGTCTTCCCTTTGGGAAGTTCAAAAGCATGTGCTCCTGCAGTTGTCCGGTCCCTGGTCTTTCCTGAGGCCACTGATGGATTTTTATATCTTTGGCATCTTTCTCTTTTATTTGGCATACTTCTTGAACTAATATAGGTAATTCATATTTTTATTGAATGTGGTCCATTTCATTAAGATTCTTTCATTTAGGCCAGAATGCTCTGTTTGTAAAATGCCTTTTTGTCCTTTGATCTATTTTATATCTTTCTCATTCATGATTTTTGTTATTCATGGAGCGGGGAAGCAACTTTCAATTCACTACTGCTTGGCTATGTAGAGAAATTGCTATTTCTTCATTTCTCGGTGGCTGGTTGCTTCTTCCTTATTACTGATGGTAGCAATAATAAGAGCAGCCAATATGCCATGACTGCTTCTTGTGCAGCAGACACTGACCTAAGCGTTATGCGTGCTTGTGACAATTTAAGTATCTCTTTCTGGTGACATCTGTTCTCTCTTGAAATACATACTCAGCGTGAAAGGACCAATATCGACACACGGCACCCCAAGACTAAGTTCTTTGCACAGAGGAGATTTATTTACACCACAGGGACAAAGGGCAGGGAACAGGAGACAAAGACAGGAGAGAGAGGAAGAGGGAGAAGGGGAAGGGGAAGGGATATTTGTTCCTCTGGTACAAAGGGCTGCCTCTGGAGAGAGAGGAGACAGTCATGGCCCTTAGGAAAATGGTGGTTTATAAAGTTGAAAATGAAAACCCCATGCAAGGATGAGGTATTTAATTTTGATGGGATAGGTTAATTAGGGCATCTAAATGGGGGCTTTTGATTGCCGGACTTCAGTATTTTGATAACTGGACCTTGGTAGTCAGCCTCAGGAGAAGTAAGTAGCCACATAAGGGAATCGACCTTTGCAACTAGCTTTAAAAATGTAATGTAATGGTTTTTAACAAGGAAGAGGGACGAGGGGAAGGGCAAGGCCTTGCAGAGCTGTGTTTGCCATGTCTGGCTCGCTAGACCCTGTCTCACTGCTTTTTAACCATTGCTGGTTACTATAAGATGATTATCTAGAGACAGGGCAGAGGCCATGGAGGCTGGAGTTCAGGAGCACAGTATGCCTTATCTCCTCTATGTCCAAAGTAACGTCCCTTTTCTATTTGGTGTCCTTCTTGCTGTCAGTGACAGTTATATAACAACAGCGTGTGACCCCTTCTTTCTCTTTTGGCATTCCCCTTGCTGGAGGCTCAGCAGCCCGAGAGCTTCCTGGTGCTGTCTCTCCAGGATCTGTCGAAGATTTTCTTTCAGCTGTATCCTAGTCTGTCATTGGAACCTTGACTGCTGTCACTCAGTTCCAGTGAGCTAGCACCATAGCCAAAACTGGGGGAGGTGGCAACCCTCTTACTTTGAATTTACTCTGGTATTGTCCCAACCTTCTCTCATGAGTCTAGAACCCATGCCTGCCCTTTTTTGCCCCAATGCAAATTCAGCCTTGATAAAGCATACACTTTAATGGTAAGTTATGGGAAGCAGAGGTAGGGGCTGGGAAAGTGTCTTTCCAGTGAGCTCTTTGTGTCGAAAGAGGTGAGTGAGCGCCACATGGACAATTCTCTGGAAACTGCGGCAAGATCTGTTGTCTGGCTCCCTTCATTAAAAACTCCTCAGGTTCTCCACATCCCCACAGGATATTTCCAATTGACGAGAAGAAGGCTAGGCATTAAAGACACAAGAGAATATATACTAAAAACAATTCAAAATATAATAACGAATTCTTTCTTTCTCACATAAACTTTGTGAAAGTCTGTCCTTGGCTTTTGGGGTCATACAATGAGCTTCTAGACTTGTTTCTACTTGAACATCTTTGTGTTCTATTTTCTTTATGTTAAAAATTGTTATCCCTCTTTTCCAGTTTCTTGAAGTGCAGGCTTGAGTTGTCATGTGTTTTTCCCTTTCCCCTTACAAAGAAAATATTTAATACTATGAATTTTCCTTTGAATACAGCTTTAGGCTTACTTCAAAAAAAATTTAACTTGTAATATTATGAATTAATTTCATAGCTTCATGCATGTTAGGCTGAACCACTGAGCTATATTCATAGCCAAAGACTCATTTCTTGAATTTTAATACATAGTATTCAGACTTTAAATATATATAATAATTATATATATTATATAATATGCATATTATAAATGCATATATTCTAGAGACTCGAAGGGTGGATCAGTGGTTAAGAGCATGTACTGCTTCTCCAGAGGACCCAGTTAAGCTCCCAACATCCATTTTGGGTGTCCAACAGCCACCTCTAACTTCAGTTTCTGGGAGATCTGGTGCTTCTGTGTACTCCAGCACTCGCAAGCACAGACCCATGTACAGATCCCTGCACCCCACATAATTAAAATTAGTCAAGCAAATCTTAAATAGATTCTCGGTTGAGGATAAGAGCATTCATTTGCAATAACATTTAAAACATTTCTGGTATCTCATTCTTTGCAGTATTAAATTAAAATTTTTAAGATGAGTTTTTCTTAAAAATTAATATTTTCTTAAATCATATTAATTTCATTTTTATGAGAAATCTAGTAAACTTCCACTGCAGTATCAATAAGTGATTTTCTAAATAGTCAATTATTTGAAATGAGAAAGTGAATGGTTAATTCAGACCTCTGTGACAGCCAACCTGTACTTCCCAGAATCCGTCACGGGAACTGTACAGATGGTTTGGTACCCATTCGTAGTAGAGTTCCCAGAATCCTTCACGGGAACTGTACAGATGCTCAGTGTGGTTTGGTACCCATTTGTAGTAGAGTTCCCAGAATCCTTCATGGGAACTGTACAGATGCTCAGTATGGTTTGGTACCCATTTGTAGTAGAGTTCCCAGAATCCTTCACGGGAACTGTACAGATGCTCAGTGTGGTTTGGTACCCATTTATAACAGCCTTCACTGGGGCTTCAACATCAATGGCGATGAACTGGGGTCCTGTGGCTTCCTTGAACTTTCTGGTTTATTGGTGTCTGTCTTGGTCCACCTGAAGTATCTGGGTAATGGGTTTTCCAGAGTGTTGGGACTTCGCCTCCACCCTGCTGCTCACTCTAGTGACCTTTCTCTTTTGGTTATTGTGACCTTGCCTTATGCTTGGCTTGTGCCAGTTTAAGAACCAGAAAGAGGCAGAGTTCATAAGACATAACTGTATTATTATCCTAGCCACATGGAGGAAGAGACCTGGTCAGTCGTCCTCATCAATTTAGACCATGAAACCCAATATGGACAAGTTCAGCAGAATCACCATATACGGGCTGCCCACGCGTGCTTTAGCATTTCCAGGACATAAATTTCATTTCTTTTTTCCTGTCACATGACCCTCAGGGGTATTTCTGAGAACTCTTATTACATGTTTTAAATGAATACACAGAAAAGAAAAATTCCCAGTCATTTCAACACCCAAAAGATAGCTACTACTCATAGTTTGTTTCCTTCCTAATGTGTTTACATGAAATATATTTAGCAGTTTTGCTGTGTGTGTGTGTGTGTGTGTTTGTGCATGTGCATGTGCGTGTGTTTGGTATAGTGTGACAACATTAAACAACATTGGAACTATCATGTTATGATATAATTACTTTTCTTCACAACATATATATTATGCATATATAACATATTGGATATAACTAGTTTTTTCCTACTTTTTGAGGCCCAGTAGTAAATGTAGAGATGTTTCTTTAATGTACTTATTTTGTCCTTTTGCCATGTGGGTTATTCATCATCTTTGATTTTGGCATGTACCTTGAGTGTGTTTAGGCCTCTGATTATTTGGCTAAAATCCTAGAAGCAGAGGTGCTTCATTGTAGAGCATCTGAAACACCACTGTGATTTACCTGCCAATCGTTCGTAATGGCTCTCCTAATTTTAATGGTGTGCAAGAGAGAAAGCTGACCTTAACTTTGAAGTAGCTTGCACCCCACCCCCATTTTTAAAACTTCATCCTTAAGAAGCAAAATTGATGCTTTAATCTGTATTTGCCTACTCATTGTGCTAGGTCTCTAACATTTATATTTTTTCTTTTCTAAACTTTTTAATTTCTAGACTTTTTAATATCAACTTTGTTCCCATTGTTATTCTCTTTTTTCTTATTTGTGAGAAGTTTATGTATATTGCACTATAAAATTTATGCTCTGTGGATAATGTGACTACTAACTTTTATTAACATGTAACTGTGATTGTTGTTACTTCATTCCATAACGTTTTCATCCTTTCTGTTGCTTCTCTTTACCTTCTCTTTGACACTAAAGTATGTATCTCTAGTTTTAAATGACTTAATTTGAGTATACTTAAACTGATCTATTAGAGCTTATTTTAGAATGCAACATGAGACATGGGATGTTTAGTGTTGCTATCATTTTCTTAAATGCTTTCTTCTTTGAAAATGATTTTCTAATTTAAACCCAGTTATTGTTTAAAAATCTAGAAGCCTCACTTAGATTGCCTTGTAAATGCCTGAATTATGTTATCTTAAATAATGGTTTCCTTTTTTCTTCTTTGTTTTTATTTCTGTTTTGGTCAGCTGGCTAAACCTTCCAACACCTTTAGTCACAGGGTGTACTTGTCAATCTCCCTGAAATCCAGTCCTCAGTTGGCGGATGGCAATTTCACTTCATTCCTTTCTCTCCCCTTTCAGTTGTGTGGCTTTGGAGCCTGCGCTGGAACTAGCTCTTGTAGACCAGGCTGGTCTTGAACTCACAAAGATCCGCCTGCCTCTGCCTCCCGAGTGCTGGGATTAAAGGCGTGCGCCACCACCGCCCGGCTGCCACTTTTTCTTTTAAAACTTAAAAAAAAAACCCTTTCTAAAGGTTTGTAGACATTGTTTAATATTCTGTGACTTTTAAAGCTCTGAGAGAGCTGGACGACCCTGACAGCAAAACCTCCAGGCTGCCTGTGGTACAAGCATGAGGATATAAGCTCGGGTCTCCAGACCCCACATGCATGCCAGATGGGCATGTGGGTGGCTGCCTCGATTTCCAGTTCTCAGAAGGAAGAGACAGGGAATTCCCAGATCAAGCTGACTGGGTAGTCTAGCTGTACTGGTGAGCTTTGGTCTCAACTGAGAAGCCATTCCTTAATGAATAAGGAGTAGAGTTCTTGAGGAAGGTTCTGGATGTCAAGTTCAGGCATGTACACACTCAGGTCCCCTATTCACATAGAAACACACCCACCACACAGACACATGAACAAACAAACAAAATTCAAACCCACAAGCCAGATGTGGTATCACACCTGTAATCCAGCACTTGGGAGGGGAGACAGGAGGATCATGAGCTAAAGGCCAGCCTGGGCTACAAGAGACTGGTTCAGACACCAAAGGAACAACAAAACAAATCAATCAATCAAACAAAGAAACAAACCAAAACCCCAAATCCTTCACAACAATATGTCTACACAGTAGTCTTTCTTTTTAGATTAATGTTGTCTCCTTAGGCATCAGGGTTAACTAATATAAAATTAGAAAAAAAACCTTGCAATTCTGTGTGTGTTTCAGGCGCTCCCGTGTGTGCTGAGCTGTGTGGTTCAGAGTGGTGCAGTTCATAGTTTTCCGCCTCCTATTTCTGCCATTGGTTTCTGCCCCGTGTAGGTCCCTTGACTTCTCCTTCCCATTTCTGCTTTCTTTGCCCTTTGCCGTGCCTCCAGGGATGGGCCTCATACGTGTTCTCAGTGCTACTGAATTATTAATCCATAGCATCAACTCTCATTTTTGTCCCATCTAAATTAGTAAATGGATTACAATTTTGTTCTTTATTCCTTTTTCCTTTGGGCTGTATCATAACCACCACTTTTGTCACAGAAGGCTTGTCTTATTCTCATTTTTTCTTAAAATATTAGTTATGTGTGTGTGTTCATTTGTGTTTGTGTTTACATATGTGTGTGCAAGTGTGTGTGGGATGCAGAGGTTGGTGTGTGGTGTCTCCCTCAGTCACTCCCCATCTGATTTTTGAGGCAAGGTCTCTTGCTGAAGCTGGAGTTCACTGATTGAGCTAGGCTGGCTGCCCGGTGAGCACAGAGAGTCTTCCCACTTCCTCATTCTGTCATTTCAGACACATACTGCCGTACCCAGCCCAGTGTGCGCTGAAGACCAGGCTCTCACAATGCTTTACAGGCTGAGCTCCCCCGCATAGCCCTTACTTCTGTGTGTTCTTGGATTTATCGAGAAAGTGAAACACCAGCTTTCTAAATGTTCCTTGTGTTTCTCACAGGAAATAATTTTCAAAAGTCTGACTTTCCCAGCACTTTAAAAGCATCTGCCTGTCCCTACAATGTAGTTTTAGGACTTTGTGGTATTTTTTAACAGTTTGTTTGTAGTTGCAACTGTCTGTCCCTACAATGTAATCTTAGGATTTTGTGGTATTTTTTAATAGTATGCTTATAGTTGCAACTGCCTGTCCCTACAATGTAGTCTTAGGATTTTGTGGTATTTTTTAATAGTTTGCTTTTATTTTAGGTGTCCCCAAAGGAGGAAGCCTTTCCCTGTCATTCTGTCACCAGGCCAGAAACATTAGAGCCTTTTGCTAATCATGAGCCCTCTTCTTACAGCATATACCAATGCAAGTTTCAGCCACAAAGCTTTCCAACAGATTTCTAAATTTTAAAAGTGTGAATTCGAAAAATACAATGAAATAATTTGCTAATTATGAGCTTATAAATTCTAGTGCCCAACACTGCATTTTATAGTCATGTTTTGGCTTTAAGGCCTGTCACATGCATGTATTCCTGCGTGATCCCAGATGCCTGCTGCTGCCAGGAATGGTGCATGGTAAATATTGCTTAAATCCTGATTGGACTCAACTCACTCAGTTCTGTGTGTATCTGACAGCACCTTCCCGTGCCAGGTATAATAACTGGTGGTTTTCCTCTCTAACTCTCTTCCTGACTTTATTGTTGTATAACGTAATATATAATAACACCATTATAACATCAATATAATTAATATATAACATAATATGTTATAATTGTGGCATGTTCTCAAGGGGTTATAGAAAGAGATCAAGGAATGATCGTTTGCTTTGGTTAGCCCCCAAACAGCCCTTTTCCTGCTGCAGGAAGCAGGTCCCTTCTTGCGTGGGAGAAGTGACCCGACTTTCTGGTTTGGGCAGGAAAGCGAGGCCGACTGTGGGTGGGAAACAAATTTCAGCGTCTCTAGCATTTTTCTCTGGACTCGCTCTGTTTCACAGGTGAAATTGACGCCTCCTGCTGGCACTTCCCTCATGTGCCTCATCTTCGCAGCTCATGAATAGACTAGCATGTCTTCTCCCCGAAGGGAATGTATCTCCGAAGCAGCCGAGAGTTGCCACCCATCATTGGGGTTGTCATTTTGAGTAGACTTGTGCGTCTTCTTGAGAATGGAAACGGTTTGGGAGAGGAGAAAAAAAAATCGCGTACTGTCTACCCTCTATTATTGTATCCTGAAAATTATAATAATGTTTGCTTTGGCGTTTTATTGTATGTGTTCAAACTGGCATCATAACCGCAGGTTGTAGAACACCCAAGACAAGCATGAACTAGAGGACGGAGGCAGGAACCTGTCACTGAGCATCACCCTGCCCTACCTCACAGACAGATGAAGGCTGCTCAATTTCACTTCCAAGAACAGCAAAGCTTCATCACTTCTTTGCTATGAGAAGTAAAGATACTAATGTGCTCTGGTTTTTAAAATTCAGCATGTTTTAAAGTTTTCTTGAGTCTGGCTTCTGAAATCCTTTAGAAGGAAGCTTGGAGTCTTGCATTCTGCCTCCTTGTCTTCTTGCTCTCTACCTCAATTTTAACTCTCTCCCATAAGGATCTCTTGCTTATTCCAGTTTGGATGTGGCTTTCACCTGTGCCCTCGAGTCTGACATCTTTTTTCATGTCCGTTCTTAGACCTCTGTGTCTCTATATAAGCTGTCCTGTTTTGCAAAAGCTTCTGATCATGTGTCCCAGGAAGCTGGTCCAGGCAGGCTTTAGAGCTTGGGCTGCCCTCCCTTCTGGCTTCTCTCTCTGGGTTTGTTCACCCATGGCAGGAGTGCCAGGGGAGCTTGAGGGAGGAATGTTCTGTAGTTTTCTCCTTTGTCAGGTGGGTGGCTGTAGAACAAGAGTTCATGAGGGAATGGAGTCTATGTGACCATCTGTCCATAGAGGCTGTTCGAGTCGAAAAATATGAATTTTATGAAACTTCATTATAATTATCCCTTGGTGTCCAAGGGAAATGGGTTCCTAGAAACGCAGTGAATCATAATCCAGATGTTCGGGTTGCTTATACAAAAGTGGAATGTTTGTGCACAATGTACGCCTGGCTCTGCGCAGCTGAACCACCTCACCATGACTCGGGAGTGTGCAATGCCATGCAGATGTCACGCGCAGTTGCTACACTGAGTTGTCTAGAGAATAACAAGAAAAAAACCTGTGCACATTTAATATAGGCACATCTCCTCCTCACTCCTCCGTGGTGTGTGTGTGTGTGTGTGTGTGTGTGTGTGTGTGTGTGTGTAAGTGCAAGTACACCTGATACATCGTACACGTGGAAGGTAGAAGATAGCCTTGAGTGTAAGTCTTCACTTTTCACCTTCTTTGAAAGTGTAATTTTTGCTGTTTTTCTACTATATATGCGAGGCTGGCCTGTAAGTGGCTGGGGATTCTGTCCCTAGCTCTCATCTCCCCAAAGGAGTGATGGGACTGCAGATTCTCGTGCTGTGTATCTGGATTTTGTGGGTGCTCTAGAGTCTTAGACTTAGGTTCTTACTCAATGTAGCAAGTGCTTTTTTACTCATCCCCAAGTGAGCCCCATCCCCAGGCCTCCCACAAATAGTTTCTATTTGTGGTTGGCAGGACTCATAGGAACCCACAGATAGGCAGGGCTGATGCTTTCCCACGACTTGAAAACAGTTTGTCATCAGACAGTTCTGTTCACATGAATGGCAGAGCCAAGGCTATTAAACATCCCTGTTATTAATCCAGACTGACTCTGTGTTCTGTGGTTGTGTTCCTTAGTTCACTGGCCCACTTCCTTGAACTAACAGGGATTGGAATGAGTTTGAAAGACTAAAATCCCTGGTTAGCTGTGAGTCATGAAAGAGCTTTCTTGGATGGATAGGATGTTGAGGGAAGTACAGACATGATGAAAGACTATTGGCTGACAGCAGGAGTAGTGAACAGAGACCTGGGCACTGACAGAGAACTTGAAGAGAAGAAAGGAAAGAAATGTGTAATAGGTACAATGATTGTATTTAGTCAGTCTTTAGGTACCGTGGGCATAGGTACCTCATTTGTGGTACTTAGGTACCTCATTTGAACATGAAAGAGAACCCCCTTCAAGAGCCCCTGACATTTGGGGGATAAATGGCAAAGAAGGACTCTTTCTACTGATATCTTGTTGTATGGTCTCTTCTGTCCTATGATGGTGAGTTAGCCTTTTGTTGCTGGCAAAATAGCTGAGAAATCCAACGTAAAGAAGGAAGGACTTCTCAGCTCACGATTCAGAGGGTTCAGTACACTGTCATCTTGGCTCTACTCTTCCAGACCTGAAGTGGGACACAGAAACATAGCAGAGATCTGGTGAGTCATAGCTGCTCAGCTCATGGCAGCCACGAAGAACAAAGTCACAGAGGAAAATCTTGGGAAAACATGGATGTTTCAAAGGTTTGCCCCTTAGTGGTCTGTTTCCTCTAGCCGGGTCCACCTTCTACCCGTCCATTTTATGATGACTTAAGGCCCTCAAAAGTCTATGAGCTGACAATCAGGTCCTAGATATAGAAGCATTTGGAGATAGTTTAGATCCAAACAACCAAGATGGCTGTTCTGAAGTGTGCTAACTGGCACACTCTTAAGATGTTGACCTGCCAATTCACTTAAGTCTGTCTTTGCTGTACTTTTACATTTCTTAAAAAAACAAAATGTTTTTCACCAAGCACTGTGAATGATTTATACAGGCTTCAGATAATCTGTCAGTAATTCTTGGGAACATTCATATCCATGACTATAATTATTTCTGAAGATAATTTTGTAGGGCACAACCTCCTTCTTTGCAGTGGTTGTAAGGTAATTGTGTTATCTTACCTTGCTAGTTAGTTGTCATTGTAAAGTACACCGTAATTCTTTAACATATAATTTTTTAAGCTATAAAATTCCATGAAATTGAGGTCAGATCATTAATTTTGCAAATGATTGAAGTCTCTCACTGGTTTCTGGAGCCCTAGTTGGGGCACTACATTTTGGAAGATGTAGTATTTTGTATATTCCTTTTTGAGATTATGTATATTGAGACTATACATTTTATGGAATACAATACATAATTACCGAACTTGATTTTATGGTATCTTTTTTAATGTATGATTGCATGTGTGTGTACGTGTGCATACATGTTTGAAGGCATATGGGCATGAATTGCACATGGAGGCCAGAAATTAGCATCAGACATTTTCCTCAACTGCTTTCTACCTTAGCTTTTGAGATAGGGTGTCTCACTGAACTGGGAGGTCACTGATTTGACTTGTCTGAATGGCCAGAAGCCAGAGATCCTCTCCCATTTCCAACTAAGCACTGTGATTAGACACATAAGCTGCTGCGCCTGACTTGTATGCATAGCTGCCAGAGACTCAGATCCACAAGTCGTGCAACAAGGACTTTACTGACCAAGCAGTCTCTGCCACCCTGATAATGCCTTTTGTGCTTTTTTATGTTGAGAGAATGCAATGTGTTCCTATTTATAAGCATAGTCTTACTATTTGCACATTAATCTTATGGAC
>JAQHUG010000023.1:1625196-1654230 GCA_028555095.1 Dicrostonyx torquatus | reverse complement strand
CCATCTCTCCAGTCCCGAAAATAAGTACTGTTGATGACCCCAATGTGATATGAACATCCATTGTTCATAAATAATTATTGGTGACAATAAGACATTACATCACATTCAAATTTGCATGCGCCCTTTACTATGGAAGCAATTAAAATCAGAATACAGATGCTGGTCAGAGATCATCTGACCTGTGGAACTTTCAGGCAAGATTTATTTATTTATTTATTTATTTATAAATGTGTTTTATTGGGTATGATAGAGTCCTTCACGTAAAATTAATTAAATGAATTAACACCTTTGGAAGTGAGATTTCCGGATGATGGAGAGAGAGGACAATCTTTTTTAACAACTAATTGTGGCACATTTGGATCACTTCACACAATGCTATAAACGTCTATCGGTTTCCTGGTGTTGTATCAGCAATAGCAAGGACTTGGTCATTTATAAGGAATAGACACCTCAATTAAGACTGACAGGGAGAAAGAGATACACATACCTACCTGGGGTGGCCTACCCTGGGCCAGCAGAAAACACGGTGGTCAGGCATTATTATGGTGAGTAAGTACATGGTGAAGTACGGGAGGAAGAGAGAAGGAGAGACAGACAGACAGACAGAGACACAGACAGAATGGTTCATGTTCCGTGGAGACAGGCAGATCTAAAGAGGTGAAACTGGTGAGGAGTGGACTGAGGTAGGTTGGCCTGGTTGCCACCAGGGGCCATAGTGATGTTTGCAGTCTGGGAAGCTGCCTGGGTCCATGGCCCTACGACAGTCATGGTCTGTGTTGATGTCTGTGGCTCCTGTCACCCTCAAAGGCTGAGAGGATAGCACTGCACAGAGTTGCCCCCACCTCTCACTGGCTGCAACACTAGGGAGAAGAGTGGGTCCTACATCTTGCCTGGGCAGCATAATAGACCCGACTTTACTCACAGGTAAGCTGGCACTGAGGGCCTGAGAGTGGCAGAGCTGGTCCTCCCTCTTCATTTGCCATGTGGCAGCATGGGTGAGGGAAAGATGCCTACCTTTCTTTGTCCCTTGCCACCTCTGGCAAGTGGGTGATCTGACCCTGCTGCTCATCTGACATAAGGTGATGTGGGCAAGGGAGAGATACCCTTCCCTCATGTCCCCCAAACTCGTGCCCCGCCCCGCCACCTTTCATCACCTGTGGCAGGTGGGAGAGCTGGCCTTGCCCCTCACCAGCTACAGCACTCAGGAGAGTGTCCCCTGAACCTCTCCAGGGCAACACAGTAGAGCTGGCCCTGGTGATATAGGCGTGGTACAGGGTGAGGAGGCCAGGAAGGTATGGGAACAGGGGAACCAGGCCCACCCCTTGCTTAGGATGAACTAGCTGGGGGCAGTGCTGGAGAGCTCACCCTGGTGGTGAGAACAAGGGAGAGCCGGCGGGCTGAGCAACCCTGCAAACCCCCAGGCCTAGAACCAGGGCTGAGTTGGCCTCTCCCAATCCACCCTTTCTATGATCTGCTGGAGCACGTGAAGGGCCAGTCCTGTCGACCCAAAGTGGCAGTATATCCGCAACACAGAGAAACAGCAGGATATCTAAGAGGAGTCCTAGTGGGGACTGGGCATACATAGAGGCTTTGAACCAGACCAATGGATGACTCTTGCAGCGAACACTTGCAAGTAAAGATATATGAACTAAAGGGATTACTATGTGACTCACTGTGTCACACTATAGCTTCCACAGTGAGATTTTTCTTTTTCTTTTCTTTTAAATTTTATTTAATTTTATTCCACAGGGGAGATTGTAAGGGCAGAGGGCAGATACAATAGGAAGGGAGATGAATGGGATTGGGATGCATGATGTGAAAGCCACAAAGAATAAATAAAAAGTTTTTTTAAAGACTTAAAAATGCTTGAAGACTTTCAGAATTTCAAAAATAGCTTCGTTGTAAGTCATGCAACTATGATTCCAGTTCCCAAAGTGTTTCACCCATCCCCCCGCCAATGTTTTGTTTATTAAAGAAGCATAAAATAAGAAGGGAAAAACAGCATTTAGCATCTCCCATTAACTACTAACCTAGCTTAATTGCTATCTGATACATTTCCATTTTTAGTAAATAAAAAAAAAATTAGGCCCCTTTTTGAAAACGAGAGAGAATAGACACCTCACGAGGCTGGGAAGTCCAAGGGCTTCCTGCTGTGTTGTCCAGGGTGGAGAGTGGAAGCGCAAGGATGGGTGTGAAACACAAGAATGGGGTGGAGGATTAGCAGTGTTGGGGGGAAGATGAGCATGGGGGAGAGGATGAGCAGTGGGGGGCAGAGGATGAGCAGGGTGGGGTAAAATGAGCGGGGTGGGGGGGAGGATGAACGGTGGGGGGGAGGATAAGTGGTGGGGGGGATGATGAGCCATGTGAGGGCTGCTTTTGTCACTTCCCCCTCATTATGACTTACCTACTCCCTTGACACTGACAGTGACCTGTCCATGAGGACTCTGCCCCAACTGGGTCATTCAGCCTCATCTCCCAACACCTTTGCATTGAGGATTTTGAGGATTTTGTTTCCAACACACGAATTTTGGGGAAACATTCAAACCAAAGCAGTAATTTCAGTCTTTTACTTCATATTGTATATAAAAATATTTCAAGTTGAGAAACGGCTCAGTAGGTAAAGCGTTTTCTGTTGTGTGGGAGGGCCTCAGTTCAGATACCCAGAACCCACACAAAGATGGATGCTTGGTAATCCAGCCCTCCTGTGGTGAGGCAGGAAGGCAGACAGAAATCCTGGAGCCCCTGGGCCAGCCAGTCTGGCATGCACAGCATCAAACAACAAAGAGGAGGTGGAAGGCAAGGACTGCTACCCGAGGCTGTCCTCTGATTGCTACACATGAGTGCTGTGACATATGTGTGTCTGCAGTCACATGCACGAACACGCGTACACCCACAGACGCACACACAAGGCTTAAAGAGGTACATACAACATAGACTTAGGCAAAAATAAAAGGATACTGGATCAGCTACAATTTTTAAACACAACACTAAAAGTGTAGAAAAGGTTGATGATTTTCAGTTCACCAAAATTAAATGCTCTATGACTCAACATTGCAATAAAAAAAATCAATTGGTAGAAAAATCATTGTAAATTTTTTCTTTGTTAACTGACATGTATCAGAAATTTATAAAAAAGCTCTTAAAATTCAATTACATGAACATAACAACTCAGTTTAAAAGTGGGCAGATGTGGCACACGCCTATAAATCCCACCATTAGGGAGATGGAGACATGAAGACAGGGACAACTTAAAAAAGCCATCATCCTAGCACTTATGAAGTCCTGGGTTTCGACCCCAACACTGAAAAACAGGACAGAAAGTTTGAATAATATCTTACCAAAGAACACACACACACACAGTCTAATATGGTCATGTAAAAATGTTTAATATCACTAGTCACAAGGGAAATACAAATCAAAGCTCCAGTGAGGTACTAGTTTCTAGAATGGTATTTGGCATCACACTATGATGCCAGGAAGTTCCTTCCCTAGCTGAGATGCTGAACCTGGACCTCAGGCAGGAAGGGCAGACCTGGAGGTAGAGGGAAGATGATAGTCCAGGTTCTGGACCCACAACAAAGTCTTGGCCCAGTAGCTTCATGTCGTCTTGTTGTCTTCAGGAATCCATGGGGGTCCCTAAGACCTTGAGGCAAGGTTTTATATTGAAGGAATTATTACAGAAGTGAATAAAATCAATACTCTTATGTGGAATATATTCTTATGTCTCATAATTTGAAAACCATGGGCATTTTCTGCAGATCCTATAGTAATCCCCTCTTCAAATGCCCACTGTGGACTGGAACCACAGCTAGAACGTCATTTAAGAGCATTGATTCAGTTCTGGGAAGAGTTAAGTTCGTGTTATGTGGATGAAGATGTCTATCTATACCTGCATCCTTACACTTTGAAGGAAAGCAGCCATTGTATTTCTGCTCCCTTAGAATGCCAATGGACTGTTCCCCTTGGGAGAATGAGCCAACTCACGGGTACATCCCTGTTTCCCATGCCAATCCACCTGCATCGACACACTGAGGAGTCGAGGAGAAAAGGATTTATTTGCTTTACCTTGCAAGCATGACAGACATGGGTTGAACATGAGATTTAGCAGTTCTCACCTGAAATCAGACATCAGGGCAGGCTCACGTGCAGTGAATTTGGTTGGCTAAGGTTAGAAGTATCTTCAAAAATTTAAACTTGTCATGAGATTCGCTCTCAGATGTCTATAGAAGATAAGTAAAACTACATGCCAGTGCTTGAAAGACTTACTGTGAGCACATACAGAAATATTTATAACAATCAAATAATGGAAGCACTGCACATTGGCGAATAGATAACCAAAAGTGGTACATCTATTCATGGCATATTAGCAGCAGTGAGAAGGAACAGGAGACTGAATCACTCTGCAATGGTCCAGACAGATAGATGTTAGACATCTTGTGCTAAGGGAAAGGATCCTCACACGGAATACCATCCAAAATAAAAAGCAGATCGGCCTTAGCTTGAGGCTCAAGGGCAGAGCTGGGATTGAGTGTAAATGAATTTAAGGGACCCATTTGGGAAGATGTGAGTATTATAAAACCAGCTACTGCTGATGCTTCCACTGTAAAGTCATTAAATATTATCAACCATGCAATTATATTTAGTATGCACAGGAGCATTTACAGAAAAATATAACCACATCTACATAAGGATACCTGTGAGCATACAAACGTCATGCTATTTTACGTGCCTGTGTGGCTGGGTTTAAACAGCAACTTATACATATTAAAAAAATACTGTGATGTTGGGATATGCAGAAGAGTTAAGAATTTTTAAAAAGCTCTAAATGAAAGCCAGTGTGTCCACAAGTCATATACAGAGGTGCCCCGAAGTGGGACAGAGATTATCCATTTCCCCCTCTTAGGGTTTCTGTTGCTGTGATGAAACATCATGGCCAAAAGGCAAGGGGAGGAGGACAGGGTCCCCCACTGAAGGAAGCCAGGACAGGAACTCAAACAGGGCAGGATCCTGGAGGCAGGAGCTGATGGTCATGGAGGGGTGCTGCTTAATGGCTTGCTCGCCACGGCTTGCTCAGCCTGCTTTCTTATATACCCCCAGACTCCTAGCTCAGAGATGGCTCCAACCACAATGGGTTTGGCTCTCCTCCATTAACCACTAATTAAGAAAATGCCCTACAGGCTTGTCTACAGCCCTGTCTTATGGAGGTATCTTCTCAATGGAGGTTCCCTTATCTCAGATGACTGTAGTTTGTGTCAAGTTTACACAATCTATCCAGAACATCTTCCATTCCGGTTTCTTACATTTCCTGCCACATTTCTAGGCCGTTTCTGTCAGGACTAAATTGCTGTTCATTAGATGGAGACTCATCTTTCTGAGGTGCGATCCTGAGATACACACGACTTTGCTTCAAGCTCAGGGGAATTAGGCACGGTTAGTACTCACTGAGCTCTTACTGTTTGTCAGGTTTCTGAGGCTTTGTATACATGACATCATTCAATCTTTCCAGCAATAAGATTATGTGGGACTAGTGAAATTCCTGTTTCACAGCAAGAAAAACAAGGACGCAGACAAGTTCTCGTAACCTGGCCCTGGCCACACAGTTAAGCAATGTACTAATGTAAGAGGTCATGCCCCAGTTCCTAAGTTTCTAGTTGGAGAAATAACCCATGTATTGTATTGTATGACCCATGGGACTTGTGGGGTGATTGCCCAAGGCATCTATGGGGTCTTGAGGTGGGAGATGGTTGGTGGTCACAAATGACTTAGAATTGCAGGAACAGGGGTCCTGGGGGAGATGTGGGGTGAGGACTCTTGGTCTAGGTGTCATGTATCATCCTGGAGCTGGCTGATCAGCCTAGGGAATCTTTGAATCCTTTCTGACTTAATGAGTCAGATGGGGAACAGCAACAGAGAATACAGAACAGGGAGAGGGGCATTTCAGAGGGCTATCTGCTTCTCCTGCTGCATGCAACCAGGTACAACTTTCACCAGAGTGTATTTGGGGGCTCAGCACCAGAGTTCTTGATGAACCTGGGAAGCTTGTTTGACTTCTGGATATTTCAGAAAAGCTTGCAAGTCCTTAAAGGTCAGGGCTGTGTTTCTGGAGTCCACTTCCGGGAGCCCTCTTCTGCTGCAAAAGAAGCATAAGCCTAGTGGCTGTGTTTCTCCGAGATCCCATTGCTTCACCGAATACCAGCATTGTGTGTGACCGCTCTGTCCTTTTAGACAGGCCTAAGGAACAAGCATGTCTACCTCATTCACTGTGATTTTCATTAAAAGCCAGTCCCCCAAGGAAAGAATGATTTGTCACCAAACAATTCCACCCAGACTCAAAGGGGTGATTTCCCTTTTTCTTCTGGAAATGTTCTTCCCAGCAGAGCACAGACTCCAGCACACAGTCAAAGGTTATTAATGACTTCATTCATCCCTTCGGCAGATATTTATGCTGGGCTGTTATCTTAGAGCCTGGACTGCAGGAGAGTAGCTGGGCAGGTGGCACCTAATTCCATTTGGGGGAAAACATTCCTCTCGCTTTAGGGAGGTGATTGCAGGTTCACTCCGCAACATTGACAGTAGAGCACATCAATTACTTAATCTCTAGGGATCTTATGAGACTATGACACAGTCACAGAGTGGCAGGGCCAGTGACCTGCTCCTGAACAAGTGTCCCTCCCTGTTTGGGATGGGCCCCCCTCCTGTGTGGGGAATAAAATGCAGCACATGCTGTGACCTCCCAGAGCAAGGTCTACCCTGGGAACCTGCCCAAATACAGAAAGCGAGAAGCCTGAGGAAGGTAAGGAGGGGAGTTGATCCAGTCTCAGAACTCTAAAGTTTCACACATAGACCGGAGGAAGCCAGACCCTCAAAGCCTGGGCATAAAGGACAGAATGTGTTTGAGAATGAAACATGTGGTAGTTTGAATGTAATTGGCCCCTATAATCTCATAGGGAGTGGTGCTATTTGGAGGTGTGGCTTTGTTGGAGTGGGTGTGGCCTTATTGGAGGAAGTGTGTCACTGTGGGGCAGGTTTTGAGGTCTCCTATGCTCAGGATACTGCCCAGTGTCTCAGTTGACTTCCTGTTGCCTGCAAGTTTAGGACACTAGCTACTCCTCCAACACCACTTCTGCTTGCATGCCATCACGCTCCCCGCCATGATGGTCATGGACTGTACCCTGAAACTGTAAGTGAACCCCCTTCATTAAATGTTTTCCTTATAAGAGTTGCCATGGTCATGATGTCTTTTCACAGTGATAAAAATCCTAACTAAGACAAAACCCTTTCAGAGTGCCTAGTGGTGTTGTTTGAATTTAAAGTGTTCTCTACAGGCTCCTCTTTTGAATGCTGGTTCCCCCATGGGTGGTGTTATTCAGGGAGCCTTTAGGAGGTGAGCCCTGAGTCGGGGAGTATATCTCTAGAGATGGACCTCTGAAAGCTACTGCCCTTGGTTCCTGTCCTGTTGCTCTGTTTCTTGGTCAGAGGAGATGTGAACAGTCTCCTCCACCAGTTCCCACTGCCATTGACTGACCCATTCTGCCATACCTTTCTTCCTTCCTTTCTGTGATGGACTAAAACTGTCTAAAGTCATGAGCCAATTAAGCCTTTCCTCTCTTTATTTCCTCTATCATGTATCTGGTCATGGTTGCACAGAATTAATTAGTTCAGCTTGAGTCCATGATGTCCACCGAAGATCAATAAACCTAAGATGGAAAAGCAGACAGTAGTTAGCAAACAAATGGAGATCCCTGAGAATTACTTCAGGTGCTCTTTCACAGGCAGTGGGAACCCACTGGAAGGTTTTGGAAACGAGCGGTGAGATGGGGTCTAATTTGGAGAGGGGAGGTGATTTGGCTTGTAACTGGGCTGCTGCCCTCTGGGATAGTCACCTCAATGATAAAATCTTGGGAGAACCATGGGCCTGAGTCCAGGTCTTGTACCAGACCCCTGTCCTGTGAGGTGGGTGTTTGGTTGAGCAGGTGCCAACACTGTGAGTACCTGGTCTGATACCACAGCTTATCGTCTATGTGAGTCAGTTGGGCTAGCATGTGAACACACCCAATCAGAAACTAGACCAAAGGGGAAGGATGCAAAGGCCGAGAAAACGCTCAGAAGACTGTTATAGACAGAAAGTAGGGCATAGCTGAACCCTCACCCATGATCTGAGGATGGGATGTGGTTTAAGGACATCTATGAGAGGGGTGACAAAATCAGGATGCAAAATAAGTGTAAGCTGGTTTGGGGTGTACAGCTACAGACTGTATTAGTTCCTTCAGCAGCTGTAACAAAGCACTAGGGATTAGGTGACCTGAATGGAAGCTTCTTGTAAGGTCTGTTCCAGTCTTTCTCCTTGGCTCATGAATGGCTGCCTTCTCCTTGTGTCTTTACATCATCTTCCCTCTGTGTCTGTGCCCAGGGTTATTTCCTCATGGTGACTCCAGTCATGCCAGTCTAGGTTGTCTTAATGATCTCATTTTATCTCCATTCTATCCGTAAGGCTTCTGCTCTGACCACGGTTCACATTGATGTAATGGAGACAAGACATCAACACATATACTTTTAGCAGGCGTGGTTTAGCCCAAATACATTCATAAAACAGGATGGGCAAGCTCTTGACAGTTACCTGCTTTGAAGAGCAGTATGCTGGGCTTGCCTGTACTTCCTGTATGGTAGAATTGACGTGTTATTTATATGGTGGTAGTAAAAAAAAATTTAGGCAAAAAATCTTTTTTTCTTTTCTTTTCTTTTTCTTTTTCTTTTTCTGAGATAGCTTCTTAAAATTATATTTGTCTGCAATTGGCTTTGAACTCACTATGTCGCTCAAACTGGCCTTGAACTGTGGTAACCCTTCAGGGTCAGCCTCCTGAACACTGAGATTTACAGACATGGACCACCATGCTTGACAAAGTGCAGTTTAGATTACTAGTTTGGGGGTTGGAGTTGATTCAGGGCCTGAATAGACAGACATGACAGACAAGGTTCTGATAGACAGGGCTCTGGTACTGAGCTGGACTGGTTGCTTCAGGGAGGAGTTTCGGAGAAAGTCCATTGACCTAAGGATGCCATCTGAGCTAAGCATTGCCTGGGAATTCAAATCACTTGTAAGGTGAGTCATGTAGGAAGAGAGAAGCCAACTGCCTGTGGATGTAAGTACAGTGTTTCTGGTGTGGCTGTAGCTGATGGCTTAGAACTCTGAAAGCTCACAGTGCGCATGTGTGTGAGGGAGAGGAGGGAATTTTCTGAGGCAGAAGAAATAAGCATGCCTAGGAGGACAGGGTGGAGTAACATGGGCCTAGATTCTCTCTTCTGTGTTTGACCTCCACAGCCTGCTCAGGTCATCAAAACAAAGCCCCACACCTGGAGTGACTTGCACACTAGAAACAATATAGTCCTGGAGGCTCAAGGCTAAGATGAAGGTGTCTGTGTGATGGCCTTCCCATGGCTCCCAAGTGGCTCCTTTCCTCATGTGTGCTCACATGGTGAAGAGGGTTGGAGATGGAGATGGGTCAAGTGGGGAGATGAAGGGAGAGGGAGGAGGAAAGGAAAGAGGGAGCGGGAGTGGAAGAGGGAAGTAGGAGGAGGAGAGAGGGGAATGTCTTTCCTTGTCTGAACTCTAGTCTCATCTACTCAGAATCCCACCGTCATGATCTAATCTAACCATAATCCCTTCCAAAAGCCCCTGCTATGTTGTGAGGGGAGTACTGGGCCTTTAGCTTTGGTTTTGAGGGATGCAGGACAAGCCCATAACACTGGCCTCAGGAATTTCCTTTGCTATCTTAGTCTATTGGCTGTAGACCTTTGAATATTATAAATAGTAGGAGTTTATTTCTCATTGTTCTAGAAGCTGTGGCATTCAAGATTAAGGTCTGGTGAGAATCTTTCCTCATGGAGGATACCTTCTAGCTTCATCCCTTCATGACAGAAGGCCTCAGCAAGCTGCTTGTGGTCTCTCTTGTAAAGGCTCTGCATCAGTGAGTGTTGCTTAGCTGTGGCTAAATACTGGTAAACAGAAACAACTTATGGGAAAAAGATTTATTTGAGGTATATGGGAGTCTCAGTCTATCAGGGTCGATCGGTGATAATGTTGGCAGAGAAGCTTGTGACAGAGGCTTCTCACATCATGGTGCACTAGGAAACAGATTAGAACTGGAATGAAGATAGAATCAAACTTGGAAGTTCCACACCTAGTGACTTGCTGGCACAGCCCCTCCTACTACATGTAAGTCATGGCATGTATATGTCTGTACAAAGAGAAAAATCAGAACTCACACACACACACACACACATACACACACACACACACACACACACACATACACACACACACACTGTAAGTACTTTTAAAAATTCCCCTTCCTAATGCTGAGTATGTTGTCCCAAACCTGTAGTCCCAGCACATGGGAGACCGAGGCAGAGGATCAGAAGTCCAACACTAGTCCCAGCTACATAGCAGATTCAACACTAGCCTTGGCTACGTAAGCTCCTGTACTAAAGTAAAATAAATTAAACATAATTACACTTTATATTTAGAAGAACTGAATCTTGTGCACTTGAAATACATAGCTTAAAAGCTATTTTACTTTATTTCCATATTACTTTCTTTTTGCTAAGTAATTCATTAAATGGTTAGAAAGCCAAAAAGTATGGTGATATTTTTCTCCTAGGAGAAAAATCCCATGTGTGTGTGACTTGGAGTAGTGCTAGTTGGTGGGTGAGGGGGCAGAGTCAGTTTTCCTCTGCATTGCCACCATTAAAGGACAGTCAGATACACGTGCACTCACACACATGCATTGTTATTCTCCTCGTTTTCCAACTCTGTCATGCCAATTTCCAATTAATTCTGTATTCAGCTGCATTACTGTGGACGTAAATATTGTTCACAGCTGAACCGTGCACTGATTACATCTGGTCTTTGTTCCCACTGTTTTTCTCCAGTTTAATTTTTGTTTGCTTGGTTTTATGAATAGTTGACATAAATTTTATTCTAAATTCTCCAAAAGGGCTATAAACTCCCACCCAGCACAGCCATTCACCCAAATAATCTATCAGTTCAATTCCTTTTCTCTAGAAAGCACCCTTTCTAGAGCCCATCTGCTGTCCTGCCCCCACCAGGACAGCCTGTACCCACTTCAGTTTCCATGTGGTGATCCGAAGTGCATTTCAGGGTCAGCTGAGGCTCTCCTCAGTTTCCTGGATCTTGACCAATTTTTTTGTATGGGACCTCTTTCTGAGATGTGTCAGAAAGGTTATAATAGAAGTCAACTCCTTAAACCTTTGTATATCTGAAACTATATCCCACCCTCCCTCTCCGTGAAAGCTGTCTGAAATCTGAAGTGTGGAATTGCCTTCACACAGATATTGAAGACATTGATCAGCCATCCTCTGACTTCCAGTGTTGCAGTTGAGTCTCTGTCACCATGCAGATTTCTCATTAGTTCAGGAGTTCATTTGTTTATTTACCCAACAAGTGCCCACAGACGTGGTTTTCACCTTATCTGTATAGATACAGAATTCATATTCTCCCTCCCTTCTCTGCAGATGACCTTCAACCCCCTCCTTGAGTTCTGAGCCTATTAGCATTCTGGTGTCTAGTGGGAGAAAGGCTGGGGGGTGTCTCCCATTTACCACCTATACTTAGAGATTTTTACTTTGGTTACCCCAAAGCCTCCTCTGTGTGTCTCTGTTAGTGCCCCGGGCTGAAATGACTCTTATATTGGATGACATCAGTGCTAATCTTCCATTCTACAGAACAAGTCTAAAATGGTACTCACTTCTCTGCTTACACTGTTCCCTTCTTATACATGTCATTTAAAGCAAAGGATGGTGACTATAAAGGACCAACTTGGGACCTTGTAATAAAAGCTAAACACAGAAGTGGTCTAAACTATCCATTCTCTTCTTCTGGGGTTTATGCTGGGAGTTAGATCAGAGCAGGAAGGTCTTGGGGAAAGTACTGATGCAGGTGAATTGCTGCCACCAACACCTAGAGGCTGGGCTCTGAGAGTGAAGCTCATGCATCTGCCCACAGCAGCAGGGTGTTCTAAGTAGAGGTTCTCAGAAGAGTCTTGAGGACTTGGGGCTGGAGGACCTCAAATCATGCTAGCTAGTCTTCAACTGTCAACTTTTCGTCATGAGTTTCTTGATTTACATAAAGAAGTCAGGTAATGGTGGGCGTGTATGACGAGATGTATTATGCGCTCGGATGGAAATGTCACAATGAAACCCATTGTGTGTAATTAATGTGTACTAACAAAAACATACAGCAAAAAATTGAAAAGGGACAAAGATAAAAATAAAGAACAGAGGAATTGGGGTGTGACCTGCCCACAGTTGGGTCATAAAGCCGGCCCAGAGCTCAGACTATGCAGCTGCATTTGTTGACTCTGTTTTCCTGCTTGCATGTTTTTAGCAGAAAGGTCATGTTGTGATCACGGGGATGCATCTGAAGTGCGCATGTGCCTTGCATCCTAGATCCATCGGCATGCTGTCATATCAAATTGGTGGACCAGAGAAGTCTCATAACCACTGGTCTTCCAAATGGTTCCCTTCCAGTGTCTATTCTTAACATACCTAAAAATCTTTTAAAATAAAAACTCCAGCCTGTCACTCTCCTTTAGTGAGTCCCTGATGCACTCATAGCAAAAGCCAAAGTCCAAACTATAGCCTGAATCATTACAAAATCTGCCCCAGCTGCCTTTCTGATCTCATCCCATTAGCTCACCTGTTTATAAGATTCAGTCATAAAGAACATGAGGCTGTTTCTAGAATATTCTCTGTCTTGTCTCTAAAGATGTTATCTGCCTAGACTACTGTTTTCTATCTTCACCCCAAATACTAATCTAGCCTGCATCCTTCTTTACGTTTTGGGCTTGGGAGGCTGTGGACAGGTCACACCCCACCCAGCTTCCTGTCTACCCTGGGATGGGACCCATGGCTCATCCTCCCCTTGTTTGTTTTCAGCATCTCACAGCATGTCACCCTGTGACATGAGATATATCCTTCATCTCAGTTGTTATCTGTCCCCACCCACTAGGCAGGATGTTCACCCTGTGACATGAGATACCCTTCATCTCAGTTATCTGTCTCTACACACTGGGCATGCTCTACATGGGCATGGTTTTTTGCTTGTTTCTTTTACAACTCTGCCTCAAATAATACCTGAGACACAGAAGAAACTGGTCAATATTTGTTATGTCAATCACTTTTTCATAGAGAAAGAGAGGCATCAAGAAATTGAATGATACGTCTATTGTTACACAGGAGGCAGGAGGACTTGAACTCAGGATACTTTCCATTGCTATTTTTAAGAGATCAATAAGATCAACACTTTCTTTCTAAATTTCTTCCTTGTTTTTTTGCAGCAGGTTCTTCATTGATGCTTTTCAAGGTAATCATTTATTCACTATAGTTTTTGCAACCTACACAGTTCAAAATTTAAACGAATCTACAGTGCAATCATGCCCCTCCCCTCTCTTAAAATGAAACTTCTATTATACCCTAAAATGACTGCTTTCAAAACAGTATGTCATTATTCTGGTCACACGCTGAAGTGAATTAACATTGTGAAAAAATTCTTTCTATACTAAGGTAACAAATGTGATCTAAAACCCATGCTCTGACTTCTGTCTGTCTGTTCTTTGCCTGCACCTGACCATCAGAGTAAACACCACTCAGATTTTCTCTAATTTTTGTAATCCTTTCAAAGTAACAGTAGCTGAAATAGCACCAGGAGACTGTTAATTCTTGCGATTTGAGGAGCCTCAGCTTTCTCGAAGGATGGTGGTAGGTGAAGGGGACCAGGTGACCCTCCAGGTTTCCCATTCTGGTTCATTTATAGATGCTTAGGTTATACCAACTTGATACACATTGATCACTACTATATGATTTCTTACTAGTTGACATCAAAGATTCCAGGCTAAGGATGTTGCTCTCTGGTAGAACACTCAGCCTGAGTTTAATATCCAGCACCGTGTGTGTGTGTGTGTGTGTGTGTGTGTGTGTGTGTGTGTGTGTGTGTGTGTCAGGGTGTGGGGGGGACCCAAAACCACAAGAGTGCAGCAGAAAAGTATTTGCGGACCTTTTGCTTGGTCATTTTCCAGCCAGACCCAGAGGGGCTGCTTATTTAACAGTTCCTCCCATGATCAGTCAGGAGTCCTGGAAGAGCTCACAGTTTTATGGCCCCTTTGCAGGGCCATAAACCCAACCACCATTTATTAGTTGGAGTGTAGCGGAAAAGTGACAATTTTGGATCCTCTTTTTTGTTTGCTTGTTTTTTGTTGTTTTGTTTTGTTTGTTTTTGTTTTTTCGAGACAGGGTTTCTCTGTGGCTTTGGAGCCTGCGCTGGAACTAGCTCTTGTAGACCAGGCTGGTCTCGAACTCACAGAGATCTGCCTGCCTCCCAAGTGCTGGGATTAAAGGCATGCGCCACCACCGCCTGGCTTTGGATCCTCTTAACAGCTGTAGCATCAGTGTGCGTGGCACCGCGTCCCCCATGCCTGCGATTTTAAACAAGTTGCCCCACTAAGTCTCACGCTCACCACTCAGCTTGTGTGTCCTTCTTTCTCACCGAGGTCTCGGGATCCTATGGTTCTGTATTTTCCATGTGGGATCTCTCCCCCGTCCTCTGCTGTTTCTTACATGCAGCAGGTTCTTCATCTACTTTTATTGGTGTGAACCTGACATTTTATACTTTCTTGTCCTAGAAAGTTCCTGGATTCTTTGGGACTTTATGTCAAGGAACTCAAATGGTCCAGACACCTGTAGTATCAGTCTGTGGGGTGGTCTGGTAGGATGTATTTGGTTGGCATGGATGGTGCTGGAAGTAGCATTGCCGCAGGAACTGTTTACATGAACCTGGAGTTGGTTGGCCAGGGCCACAAGATAGCTCCAAGTCTCTGCAGCCTCAAAAACTACAGAGTAACAAACACCAATCTAGTTCCTGCTTGTGTTGCTTCCAGTAATGGTAGCCATGGTTGTGTTAGTTCTTTTGAACAATGAGTGGCAGGAGATATAACAGCGAGTGTTTATGGCTGTCTTTTAGCAAGCAGTCCTGAGCTAGCCTGGGCTAGCTCAGCTGCCCCTGTGTTAACATCCCACATGCCTCGGTCTCTGCGGCACTGTGCCCAGCAGAGCTTCTCATCTTCCTATTAGCCCGGTGTGTCTGCCCTTTGTATCATCCACATTACAACTGGGAGGAAAACAGAGAGGCAGGGGAGGGCACAGGATTCTCTCCTAATAAGGCTGTGATGATTAATCGTGATCGTTAGTCTGCTGGTAAGGGACTTAGAATCACCCAGAAGACACACCTGCAGGCTTGCATAAGAGAACGTGTCCAGAGAGGCTGAACTGAAGTGAGAAGACCCACCTTGACTGTGGGCTGCACCCTGCTGTGATGGTCCTGACCTCACTGGAAATGAGAATGTAAGCTGAGGATTCACCTCTCTGCTTCCTGACTATGGTCATAGTAAGACCAGCCACTTTGGTCCTGTTCCCCTACTCTCCAAAACACTAGCCAAACTAAACCTTCAGGAATCAGAAAATCCAGCACTAATTAAGGCTGATCTTCTACTCATGAGCAAGTGGATTTCCATGAAGTTACTGATAAGACCCACAGGGATCTTCCTACTGCAACAAGAAAAGTAACTACAATGAGGCATTGCTTTATAGCTGCAAAGAAATGATCAGCCCTTGATTTCTGCCTAAATGCTTCCAGTCATCATTGTTATCTACCCAGTCTGGCTGCAGGAGAGCAGGAGAGCAGTGATCTAGCTTTTTGTAGCTTGTGGTCTAGAAGAAGACAAAGGAAAGGGGTCTGTGGGTGGTTTGTGGGTTCTAGATCCCTGCTCTGCCACAAGAGGGAGTTTCTGATCACACTGAGATAATACATTATTAGGGTAACCTAATAGGACAATAATAGTAATATTACTATGGTAATAATAGCAATAATATAAATAATAGAGATGAACAAAAAAGCAACACCAGGTACAGTATGCTTTGCAAAGCCTTAAAGCATAAAATGCGAGGGACAGATGCACATGAAAGAACTGTTGACATGGCTGGTGCTGTGTTGTGTTCCTTGGGTGAAAAATTGGCAGTGTAGCTTTAAGGATTAGAGATGTGCTCCAGGCTACAGAGGTGTACAGAGGTTGAGTGGCAATGCTAGATACCAGGCAATGGCGGTGAACCTCTGTGATCTCTCTCTAGAGACTCCTCTGTTAGGATTATGCATGCACCAAGGCAACAGGAAATGGGATGGTGGTACAGCCCAGGCCACAAAAGCCGCAGAGTATGTTTACCTTCATCCCTCATGTTATCACAAGCCGATGTCTGCTCTTACCCACTGCACGGCCCGTCTTTGCAGAGGTTTTAGCAACATAATCAGTTGATACTCATTGACCCCTGTATCACTTGCTCACTTGAATTTAGCATCCTTCCTTCCAAAACTGGTTGTCTCCTTGGATTCCATGATGTCTATATGTGCAGCCTCTCTTATCTGGCCTGCCCTTAATTGGTATCGCTCTGACTCCTTCTCTATTGATGCAGATATTATCTGGGTTTTAGTCTCTTTACCCTTTTTCTGTGTTTCCTATTCAACTTGCTTGGCCACTTTCTTCTGTGTCCCACTGGTGCTGGAGGCCTAGCTAAGTTTCCTTTCTCCTTAGAACATCTTCTGTTTTTCTTCCTGTTAACCCTCTCTCTGTGTGTTTCTCTGTAGAACTCATTTTCACACATTATGGCTAGAAACAATGTTTCCCCCCCAAGGCTGGAGCGTGAATGCTTGGCCTTCAGCATGGGGCATTATTCTGAAGACTTGACTCCTTTAGGAGTTGGGGCCTGGTTGGTGGAAGAAGGCAGAAGCCTGTGGGGGAACACTTCAGGTTCTTTTTATTTGGAGCAGGACTTTGTGTCATTCTGGCTGTGCTCTCTGCTTCCTGCTCCATCAAGATGTGTGGATCCTGCCTGGACAACCTGGCCCCCATGAGTTCTACCACAGCTTCCCCACCCTGATGGACTGAAATCCCACTGAAAATGTGAGCCAAAATAACCCTCCCTGCTCCCAGTCGTTGCTTTTCAGGCCATTTGCAGCAGTGCTGAGAAATGTAAGGAGAACATCACAGTAGAAGAAACCAAGTCTTCAGTTCCTTCTCTCTTAGGTGGGGGACTTTTATAGTTTTATGAAACTATGTAGCTTTATAGATCCTGCATTTACCATCTGACATCTGACAAATAAAAGTCAATGTTTGCGAAATCGCGGCCACATGAAAGTGTTAGAATTTATAATGCATACAGTTTTACAAGGAGACACAATCAACACGATGGCTGAGGAGGAGGATGGAGTCCAGCGGAGGGGCAAGACCGAGGAGGCTACAGCAAGAAGGACCCAGATAGGCATTTAATGCATGTAATTTTACTGTCATGCAGCCCATGCTATAGTATTTTTGTTATGGTATTGGAAGAAATGGACACGGAAAGAAATTGAGCCACTCTGCCAGGATGTGAGAAGGACTGATAGAGATAACACTAAAGTTAATAGGGCTTAAAATGAAGCCTAAACAGTGTCTCGAAACACTGAAGATCAGCAAAATGATCTCCTCCCTTCCTTCACACAAGCAGAAGGGCTTTTCTATCCCCTTCCTTCAGTGAGAATGCAGAAGAAGGAGACCAAGAAGAAGGAAACTCAGGGCTGCCTTCTCCTGAGCACCTGGCCTTCCAGGAGCCTTAGGTACCAGGCCACTTTCAGCAGACTTCTGCATCTGTCCCCTTGGGAGAGAAGGATCAAAGTGCAAGCTGTCCCTCTCCCCCGAGCTACAGAAAAGAGCCTGTTTTCCAGGAATGAGGGCGACCCTAACTCCAATTTTCCTTTGGAAGCTCCTGTTACTCTGTTTCTGAATGAGAACAGCCATACCCATCAGGATCTTGCCTGAACTCATTCACCTGTCCTCCTTGAGTATAATCATGTGTCACCTAACAACAAGAGACCATGGTGACAGATGCACTCTTGTGCAGTTATGCCACTGTGAACACCAGAGCGCATATTTATCCAGTCTTATGTTTGTGAGTTACCCACCTGACTGGGCTATCCAAGCCGTCAAGTAACATGGGGAGCACGCATACCTGGGGGTCGCCATTACATACCATGCGGCAGTGTTCCACTGTCATACTGTAGGAGGTTATAATCTGATTGAAGCACAGCACAGTGTGCTCCCAGGAGGTAGTTCAGAGGGTAAAGTGCTTGATATGTAAGCAAGAGGGCCCGAGTTCAGATTCTTAGCACCCAAAGTAAACACAGGGTATGTTAGGGGCCACATCTATTATCCTATTACTAGTGGGTGGAGACAGTTCTCTGGGACTCACTGGCCAGCCAGGTTAGCCAAATTCCAGGTTCAGAAAAGAGAAAAATTGTTAGGTGGAAATCCACAGAGGGGATACATGACCTTGGCCCCTGACCTCCACATATGCACATGTGATTGAGTATATCTGCCTATAAGAATGTACACACACATACAACATACACACACAAAATTTTTAGCATACTAAATGTATAAAGAAGTTGTGCTGTTAAGTTTTAGCCAACTTGACATAAACGAGAGTCACCTGGGAACGGGGACCCTCAACTGAAGAACTGCCTCCATCAGATTGGCTTGTGAGCATGTGGGTGGGACATTTCTTGATTAATGGCTGATGTGGGAGGGCCCTGGCCACTGTGGGCAGTGCCTTATCTGGGCAAGTAGTCCTGGGTTATATAAGAAATCAATTTGAACAGGCCATGGAAAACAAGGCAGTACGCAGCATTTAGCATTTTTCCTAGGTGTCTCCTTCAGTTCCTGCCTTGAATTTCTGCCGTAGCTTTCCTCAGTGACGCATTGGAACTTTTATCACAGTACCAGAAAGAGGATGACGACAGTAGTAATATAGTCCTTTAGCCTCAAATATTTTTCATGGAACAATATTTGTGGGTTGTACTCTTTCATGATCATGAGTGGTGTGCGTTTGTTTAGGCAAGCACCATCATACATACTGTTAACTTAGAGAGGCCACATCTTCACTTGGCAATAATCAATTTCAGCTCCGTTATAATCTTATGGGATCTCTGTTGTCTATCCAGTCTGCCATTGACTGGGGCATTAACTATATCACTGACCTTGATGTATGAAAAGACATTCTCACTAAATAGAAGACAGAATAGACAAAGCCACTGAGTTTTTTCTTATGACTTCCCCCCATGCTTTGATGGCCCATCTCCCATGGAAGAAGCCTGCTATGGCATCATTGTGACCATTATATCCGTATTACTCAACATAGTCTACCTTGGATGACTTTCCATTGCAGAGTCTTGGCCCAGCCAGGTGGCCTCAGGGCCGGTAGTATCAGTGTCAGTTCTAAGACTTCTGAGATCCTCTGAACCGAGACTTCTTTGCTAAAGGAATTGGTCCATGCCCCTCTCAGACTCAGCTCATTACTAAACACCAGGGTTAAAGGGGCTTTGGCACTGTACTTCATTCCATCCTTGGCATGAAACATTTGTCTTTTTTCTCTTCTTTTCACATATAAGTCTTTATTTTGACTAAGGAACAAGATCTCTATGTGTGGATTGATGAACTCTCTGGGTAAAAGACTGAAAAAAATAAAGAGTTTTGGCTTAATGGACCACCACTCTTTCCCATGGTGGCAGACAGGGTTCTGCCTGTATCCCATCAGGCCTTGATGTAGCTATAGTGCTACAAACCAACTTCCCACCTGACAGCCTCAAAATCCCACTGTTTGAGGACTGAGTTGTGGGGACAAAAGAATGACCTGGGTGCAGACTGGTGTGGGATGTCCGCCTGTATATGTGTTGCTTTTATTGGCTAATGAATAAAGCTGTATTGGCCAATGGCTTAGCAGAATTTCTCAAGGCAAGCATTCCAAGTGGAGATAGAGGAAGAAAGAAGGCAGAGTCAGGGAAATGCCATGTAGAGAAGGAGATGTGGGAACCTTAGGAATCTTACCAGTAGGCCACAGCCTCGTGACAACACACACATTGATAGGAATGGGTTAATTTAAGACGTAAGAGCTAGCTAGCTAGGAATACGATAGAGTCATTGGCCAAACAGTGTTGTAATTAATATAGTTTCTGAGTGATTCAGATCAGGGTGTCTGGAAAACAAAGGAGCAGTCTCCATTTACAGCAGCCTTTAATCCTTGACTGACAAGGATTAGCTGAAAAAAAAAACAAAAAACAAAAACAGAAAACAAAATAAAAAACCAACCAAACAAACAAATAAAAAACTTCAGCTATTTTACTCCTTAGATTTCGGAGGCAGGTTCTGACCACTGCCCTAACTCTCTGGAGGACTCCAGCAAGCCACAGCAGTAACTCTGGGGACAGTGCACGTCTTAGTCCATGCTTTTTTTCCACTTCTGTTTTAGCTGCTTCCTATTTATCCCATTGATGAGGAAGGGATTCCCACCTCAGAATTTCAGAGAAGCCTCTGCAATAACCAGCCCTCCATAGAGATGACTGATGCTAATTTGTTAGTCATGTATCCACAGCAGACGGGACTGCTTGGCCAATGACTCTATCGTATTCCTAGCTAGCTAGCTCTTACGTCTTAAATTACTTACCACACAGGGTCATGCGGAGATCGGAGTGAGCACAGGGTATGGGAGGTAGGTAGTGTAAAGGCCAGCGGTGAGAGTGTGGGATTTCCCCAGCAGGTGGCTGTGGTGGTTCTGTTTGAGTAACTTAAGCTTGCAGGAAACTAAAGATTGCTACTTGGGTTCTGTAGGAACTGGACCTCATTCTTGTGATAGGAAGGGAACATTAAATAGGGGAACCTTGTCTCTGGAGCAGAGGGTTGGCAATGGCTTGTAGTCAGGACCTCAGACTCTATAACTTGCCCCCAATTTCAAGAGATGCATATTATTGGGCCTCAGAGTTAGGCTTTATACTACAGTTAGCTCCCCACCTCCTTCTCATCTCCCAAACCTCCTCCTCCCATGTTAGTCTTTGCTACATGGCCTGTTTTCAGGTTAGGATGACACTAGGTGTGATGGATGCTTTTGGTTGTTAACTTGAATACATCTGGAATTAACCAAAATCGAAACATGGAGGACACACCAGTGAGGGACTTTTACTTAATCTGACATAGGAAGTTCCACTTCTAGTCCAGCTCTTGAGTCAGGAAGACACCCGTCTTGAATCTGGGTGTTAAGGCAAGAAGACTCACCTCTAATTTGGGTCACAGCTTCTTCTGGAAGCCTATATAAGGGCAGAAAAGAAGGAAGTTTTCATTCTTTGCCTGCTTGCCTTGTCTTACTGTCATGTCCATCCCTTCACTGGCATTAGAGCCTACATCTTAGGGCTTCCAGCTTCTACTGAAGACCAACTGAGACCTCCAGCCTCGTGGACTGAGGAACTACTAGATTCTTAGACTTTCCATTCACAGCGATCCAGTGTTGGATTAGCTGGACTGCAGCCTGTAAGTCATCCTAATAAATCCCATTCTCTCTCTCTCTCTCTCTCTCTCTCTATATATATATATATATATATATATATATATATATATTGAACTGTGGCATCTGTTACAATGACAATGACAATCATGTCCAGACAGGGCTCTCTCTGTGAGGGGAGGAGGGCTGACTAGGAGGGCTGACATGTAAGGCACGTGCTTTACAAGCTTAAGGATCTAAATTCTGTCCTCAGAACCCACAAAAAGGCTGGAAACAGTGTTGCACACTTGTGATCTCAGCGCTTGGGATGTGGAGACAGCGCCTGGGCCTCACTGAGCAGCCAGCGCTGGGGATATGGAGACAGTCCTGGGCCTCATTGACCAGTTAGCCCATTTTTCATTGGTGGGTTTCAGGCCAGA
Source organism: Dicrostonyx torquatus (assembly GCA_028555095.1). Classification (NCBI taxonomy): domain Eukaryota; kingdom Metazoa; phylum Chordata; class Mammalia; order Rodentia; family Cricetidae; genus Dicrostonyx; species Dicrostonyx torquatus. The sequence continues at coordinate 1,632,382 of JAQHUG010000023.1, read as the reverse complement.
AAGAGCCCTTGTCATGAAAGAAGTGGACAGCTTTCCAAGGATGACCCTCAAGTTTGTCCTTTGATCTCCACAGGCACACATCCCTTCATGTGTGTACACACTCAGGTGTATGCTTACACACACGCTTAAAAAGAATGCAGAGACAGAACCTGGGAGGATGCTGTAGAGGACACTGTCCCCTTGTGAAGGCCTAGAGCAGAGGGTGGGGCTGCTGGGAAGAAAGTTGATTCAAGCAAACAGATGGAAATTATGAGCCTAACCACCGAGAGCCAAAGAGAACTCAGTGAGAACTGGTTGTATTTCTGCTGTGGTCATGTGATAAGTGCTGGGCTTTTGCCCCACTTTACTTCCCTATAAACAGATCAGTAGAATATGAACGGTGTTGTTATCATGATAATTTCCAAGATAGACAGACAGATGGACAGATACACTCACTCACGCATGTGAGCGCATGTGCGCGCGCTTACACACACACACACACACACACACACAAACAGAGAGAGAGAGAGAGAGAGAGAGAGAGAGAGAGAGAGAGAGATCCCCTACAGATTATTGCTTCTGTACTTCAGGGCCCATTGCAGATGTCTGAACACACCAGACCATGTGATCTATCCTGGTGTGCATAATTCACAGGGGTGGGAGAAACTTCCCCTTTTCTGTAAATGTCACTTTGTTCTAGCAGTGCTGTCTGCTGCTGTATTCCCATCAGAGTGGTAGAGGAGAGAAAGTGTAAGAGTGCCTAGAGACAATGCCAGGAGCAACCAAAAAGAGAGTGAAAAATGAAGAACGTTTATTTGTCAACATTCCCTGGGCAGAAACAACATGTGTCTGATCTATTATTCATTCATTAAATGAACGATTTCTTATGGAACATATACAACCACATCCTACAGTACTAGGCATGCAGAAACTCAAACAGATGTGTGGTCCGTGGCCTTGTGGGGCTGACTGTCAGTCTTGTCATGGCAGGGAAATATTAATTAGTGAATCTCAGGAATGTTATGTTACATGAATGGAAAGAAAATAAGACACTGTGAAAACATGTACCAGGGGAGCGGTTCTGGGGAATTGGAAATTTCCCTAAGGAAGCCATTCTGGTTGGGAAAGAGGAAGAAACAAGGAGACTTCATAACTTTTCCACTCTCGTGTGGCTGGGATTTGTGTAGTGGCTGCTGTTTCTGGTGCAATGCCAATATTTCTGTGTAATTACTTGCTAATTTGGCTGTATAATAGATCAGAAACATATTTTTGTTGTTGTTACCCAGGACTCTGTCCTTGGCTCTCGTGCTGCCCAATGAATGTCGCCAGTTATTCAATGAGAAATTGCTCAGATGCATATTTATCTTCTGCCACAATGAAATGGGTTTTCATCATTTTCTCTTTGGCTATATTCAAAGTGAAATTACCACTGTCTATCATTCTGTCAACCACAAATTGTTAAACCATTTCTGCATTTTTTATCATCTGCCTCTCAGGTTGCTTAATATTGTTCAGCCTTTCCTGTTTAATTGTTGAAAAATCTCAGCAAAACTCAGTTGACTCTAAGTGGTATTAAATCAATGAAACCAGGCATTTTGGACAATGTCTAAGTACCATGGACTGTAAAGGCAGAGACACAGCCTCATCATTAAAGTAGAAAAAGATAAATTGTTGCCCCTAAGAGTCAGTAAACTAGTTTTTCTCCAGTCCATTTCACTAAGTGTTTAGAATGTGTACTACCTGATTAATCGGTGTGTCATGAACCACGACACAGTGAATGGATTTTCGGGATTCAGTGCAGGGATAGTAAGGAAGGACTAGAATCATGAAAGGCACTGTTTGCCGTGGAGAGGTTTGTTGTCAAGTTCATGATTAAAGTAGCTCCCGGCCACCTTTGGGGAAAGAGAAGATCTGTGTTGTGGGAAGACAGACAGGAGCGTGGGAAGTTTGCCTTTTGATTCACAGTAATTGGACCTGATGGGTGAAATCCTATGCCATAAACCCATTCTTAATTACTTATTGGGGTGTGCCAGGCAAATTGCTAACTCAGACCATAAATTCATTAATGAGCAAAACGAAAATGATATCTCATTAAACTTGAGGAGTAGTAACTCTGTCAAGTGTAAGCTTTCCCCTAAAGGTATTTTTATGTTGCTTTTTAAATATCAAGATTTCCCTTTAAAAATAGTTAATTCTCATTCTCTCTCCTCCTCCGTGTGTGTGTGTGTGTGTGTGTGTGTGTGTGTGCCCTCTAAGCAGAATAGGGCATCCAGTCCTCTCGGAGTGTACTTATAGGTGGCTGAGAACCACCTGACATGGGCTCTGGGAATCAAACCCTGGTCCTCTGCAACAGCAGCAAATGCTCTTAACCACTGAACCATCTCTCAGTCCCCAAATTTTCCTTTTGCCACACAAATTAATATTGCTTTGAGTGGCTTAAAGGTTTTACTTATTTTGACTAAAGTGGACAGATGGACTTAGGATCACTGTTGGGTGTACTACTTTAAGTAAATAGATTTACGATGGAAATTATCGTGGAACGGAAGCTATAAAATTTTATATTATATCCTAAAACATATCTTAAAAGCACTATATAAAATAGATTGTCGCGGAACCTTTGTACTTCTGATTTGCTTCCATTGTACTTAAAGGGCTGTGTATCTATGGAGATAAAAGGCAATAAAATTAAAATTTGTTCTTAGACCTTGATGATTCTAGGAGTGCTAACTGGACAATATATATGCACAATTTTTGTCTTCTTTTAGCAGCCCAAGTCAATAAACTGCATTCAGTGCAATGTGTACTGTGTCAGATGTGTTGGGAGTTGGGCTTCCTTGGAAACTGAATCTGGGATGGAGTTTGGTACAGGAAATGGATTAGAAAGTGTCTTCAGGGACAATACCCATGAAGGAAGCAGAGCTGGATCGTGGGAGAAGATGGACTGTACATCACTCTAACAGGCTGTTCCATTTCCAGGGTATCACTGGACTCATTCCAAGCCTGAAGGACTTAGGAGACTAGAGCTGGTGGGGAAGACATTAGCTTTATTCAAAGGGCAGCATCCCAAGAGGACAGAACGGGACCTCTTTTCACCAAAACCACCTTAGTAACTTGCACAGTGAAAGGGCTTTTATAGAGAGGGAGAGAAGTGCCGGGGACAGTGGAGCTGAAAGACTGGCACCAGACTGGTGTCCTGATCTAGGGTTTGTTTCTCTGCCCTCCTACCATGGTCAGACCTTGGCTTCCTTGTACTAATTTCTGTAGTTCTTAGGACAGTCAGGCCTTTTCTGTATGTTAAGCCTTTCAGCAATTTACATGGTGTGTTGATCCGCATCTTAAACCTTACAGCAGTGTGCATGGTGTGTGTTGCCATGCAGAATTGGAATGAGGAGGAACCAAACGCATTCTGATTCTATCTCACAGTCACCAAATGTTTTGTGGGGTTTTGTTTTGTGTTGTTTTTTAAGTCTAAAACATTATTTACAAGTTGTTATCCGAATTTTTTAGGCACAGCCTTTTTGTAGAACTTAGATCGCCAGGAAAAAGGAAAGGGAAGTCAAGGTACAGTCCTCCAAGGAACACCATTTGTTTCCCCGGGACTTTGGAAGCTGGAAAAGCACTTTGTGTTGTGCCAAGTTGAGGGCTGGAGCCCAGTATTAATCACTCACTGCATGTGTCTGCCTTCCCGGGTGCGAGACCTTGGAGGGAACAGCTGTTTCTGCTGAGGCCCATGGGGATAAAGCCGGTGTGGGCCATTGGCAGATAGATGCCCAGCAGCTTTATCCCTCTGTGGCATCTCAGTTGGCTCCAGGAGGTACCCAGAGGCATCTTCATGAGAGAGTCTCATAGAACTTCTGGAGAGGACTGCAAGAAATACAGATATCCACAAAGCTTTCACCGGAGTGGGAAAACATGTTATTTCTTTTAACATACACTTCAGAATTCTCCATCTTTGAGGTAGCAATTTTAAGAATTTAACTGTATCAGCTACCATCTTGGTACCTCATTGTTTGGAAAGCCTGTATATTTAAGACTTCCTCATTAAAGGGACAGCAGAAATCTTAAGAATGAATTTCAACAACACAAACACAAATGCAAATGGAAGAATGTTGGTTTAACTCCGAATGCCTGCACGATCTCCTTTTCAGAGAAGCCAGGTGGTGAGGTAAAGAATTTATAAGAAGGTGTACACCCCACAGCACTGTAAGAGTGAGAAGCTTATGTAGGGGTGTCAAGTACGATGAGGAAGTTCTGATTCTTTTTTCAGTTTGGTTTGTGTGCATGTGTTTGTGTGTCTGTGTGAGCATACCTGAGTGCTTTCATGAGTTTCTGTGCATCATTGAAGGAGAATATAGAGGGCAGAGTATGGTACTGGACCCCCTGGAGCTGAAGTTACGTGGGTACTGGTAACAGAGCCTGAGTCCTCTGCAACAGCAGCATGTGCTCGTAACCACAGAGCTGCCTCTCTAGCTCGTGATTGGATGGTTTGGGCAGGGAAACTGAGCAAAAATAAGAATAAGATATATGTTCATTGTTTGGGATACACTGGATATCGCTCCCTGTTGGTAAGCAAACTAGAATTATGTGGTTCTTCTTCTGTTTCCGACTTTCTGAGTCCAGTGCTCTTCGCATAGAAAATACAAAGGTGAAGAAGAGAAAGAAGATAATTCCAAGACAGGGAAGAATGAGTCAGGTTCTCCTCAGTGTACGTCATTTCTGGTCTTCTGATGGAGATAAATTAGGTACCCGGTCCCAACTTTACTGGGTACTCACTATTGGTGAAAAGGAAGGAATGCAGTAAATCAGATGAGCTGGACATGTGGCTCAGTTTGTAGGGTGTCTACCTCACAAGTGTGAAACTCTGAGTTTGAACTGTGTGTGGTGGTGCATGCCTTTGGTCCTAGAATTCAGGAGGCAGAAGCAGGAGGTTCAAAAAGACGTCTTTGGCTACATAGGAAGTTCAGGGCCAGCCTGGAATACGTGATCTTCTATTCATAAACAAACAAACAAAACTCCCAGAACCCAACGCAAACCCAAACAAAGCGCCTAACTAAAAGAAGCCAGATGTTAAGTGGATATCTAGAGGGTCAATAATTGTGTGTGTGTGTGTGTGTGTGTGTGTGTGTGTGTTGACACAGGGGATCTCTGTGTAACAGACTGTCCTGGAACTTGCTTTGTAGACCAGGCTGACTTCGAACTCACAGAGATTCACCTGCCTCTGCCTTTGAATGGTGGAATTTAAGGTGTGTGCCACCACTGCCCGGCACAATAAAAATTTTAAGATGACATTTTGGAAACCAAAAATCAATGATCTTGAGTTGAGCTACTATGAAAAAGCAGAAAGGAAAATAGTAACAATAAGAGCCCACATATCTAAACTCTCATCTCTGCTTTTGGGCAGAAACAGGTAGAATATAATAAGAACAAGGCCCTTGAGGCAGAAGCCTCACTTCCGAATCCTGTGTTCCACGTTTACTGACTAACTGGTCAGGTCACACCGCCTCTCAGAAATGCAGTCTTTTCATTTGGACCCACATCGTTCAGCCCTAGGAAGCAGGACTTTGTATGAAACCTAACCTCATAAGTAGGTTTCTAAAAAATAAAATTAAATACATAAAAAGTAATTCCACTATAATCTTCAGTGATGTTGGGTTTTTTTAAAGTCCAATTTCCTTTAATTTTTCTTAACAGGTTTGGAGATTCAAATTTGAGAAATACTGCAGGAATTCTTTTGTTTCCTTCTGGATCCCGTGGTTTTAATTCCTTTTGCAGTGCTCTCTTTCTCTTTCTCTTTCTACTCCTTGGCTCTTCCTCTGTTCTTTATTATTTTCAATTGATGAGCCATTTCTCCGAGTCTGACTCCTCCTAAGCCTTTCAGGTTCCATCTTCCCCTATTAATTCCCTGTCAATGCTTTACCTTTGATGCACAGGACCAGCCTTGCTGAGCTAGCTTCCCTCGGGAGATGAGTGGGGGTGCAGAGCAAGTGGAGAGTTGGGAGAAGGCAGTCATGGGCTTCTTTTGGTAGTCTGATGGAGAGGAAGAGTCTGAGCTCATTCTTTCAGTGAGCAGTCCTATGCCAGGGCTCAGCTTGGTGCTGGAGTAGCAGCAAGAAACAGGGTTGAGAAAGCCAAGCCCACTTGAGGAATTATTATTAGTATAAGAAGCAAAAGGAAAACGTTCAGGTGTGTGCAGAGATCAGCCTTAGACAGAAGGAGAGAAACGTCACTCGGAGGGGCTAACAAATGGGATAAGACCTACAGGACGAAAAAGAATGTTCAAGATCGAAGACTAAATGAGTGAGCCAGCCCTGCAGTTAGGGTGTGTGAAAAATAGAAAGAGTGAAGACACAGAGGGAAAAAGATGAAAACACAATAAAGCAGTTGCTAAGCCAGGGTGTGTGACGGGATACAAACCTTGGTGAGAAGTTTGCATTTTATCCCAGTAATACTCCAGAACAAGTTTTTTTTTTTTCTTGACGAATAAAATATATGTTTATTAGATTACGTTAGAATATGAGTTGGTATACGGTCTTTGGAAGGAAGTCTGTAAAACTTTTTAAAATGTATGCTATAAAACCTAAAGCAATCTCAAAAACAGAATGCAAGAAATAATGTACAGAACACGTGGAAATAAACCAACAATGTAAATACATTATAAAAAATTTAATATTTGATAAATAAGATAAACAACTCATAGAGGAGAAAACAAAGGAAAATATTTTATTTGGTTTTTGAGCCAGGGTCTCTCTGGCCTGGAACATGTGATTATCCTGCTTCAATGTCCCAAATGCTAGTTATAGACAAGTGTAGACATGCCAGACTTTTACTTTTACTTTCATATGTGTTACACAAATTTGAAGGGAAATTAACTGAAGGAAAAAGCACAAAACTTCAACATATGTGAGTACAGGTAAAGTAGTTTTTTTGTTGGAAATGTAAAGACTTAAATCTGCTGGAACTGATGGAAGGTCCTAAGTCAACGACTGGATTCCCACCTTTAGAAGCCAGAATAAGAAAAGCAAATTAAGCCATCTGAGGTGACACAAGCCTTTAATCTCAGCACTTCTGAGGCAGAGATGGGCGATTTCTAAGTTCTAGGTCAGCCTAGTTTATATAACAAGTTCCAGGACAACCAGGGCTACATACAAAAACAAAACAAAGAGAAAGGAAGGAAGGGAGGAAGGGAAGAAGGGAGGGAGGGAGGGAG
>JAQHUG010000023.1:1603058-1622682 GCA_028555095.1 Dicrostonyx torquatus | reverse complement strand
GAGGCCCTAGGGCTGCTCTGACTCTAAAAGGATCAGCTGGGGATCTTTGGGGTTTTGCTTGAAAGCCTCAGGGCTGGGAGTAGAAGACAATCCTTAAAAGCGTGCTTTGAAATGCAAATCTGTTCATCTCCAGGCGTGAGACATTAATGCTCCTTAGAACTCCTTGCTGGGTGTGACCTCAACTCCTTTTTCAGTTGGATAGGAAATAGGAGTAGTAAGTAGTTAAAGAATAGAAGTCCTTCTGGTAGGAGGTGCTTTAGGGGCCAACCTTAGAGGACTTGAAAAGAGGTACAGGTGACCAACAGAAACAGCTTCTGGGCTCTGCCAACTTAGAAGGCTGAAAGGGAAAATCACAGCCCACCCTAGATAAAACTGTAACAAAATCAAGTAGCTCCCTCTGCTTTACCTAGAGTCAGATTATCCTAGATTGTAAGGGAAGTCAACCCAGGACACTGGATCGGCTGGGAAATGTGAATGAGCAGATGAGAAATTAATACACTTGAATGTGGTTTTTTCAGATTTGTCAAGGAGGTTTATTGCTCCTGAGTTGCCTGAGATGACATTTGATTGACTGCACTTCTCAGAACCTAATACTACGTTGAGTCACTTCTACTTCATCTTTTCAAAGATTATGTCTTTGCTCTGTTTCCTGCTCTCATTTCACCTGTAATTATATTGCTTCAGGCGGTGAGCGATAGGTCTCTCGGGACACTCTCCTAACCTTTATTAATTACAATGTACCTAAGCACAGTAAATTGGGCTGTGCACTTCTCTTAGACTTTCACTAAGTATTAATGAGAAAATTTAAATATCTTTACTTAAAAAATCACAAAATCTCAATTAAATAGGATTAAGAGATTGGGCCCATCAAATTAACTAATTCTTATAATTAGCAAGGGGTTCATTGGAAGACCCTTGTTCTAAGAGTTCCTCTTCTTCCCCCAGAGGAGCTACCCTGAGTCCTCCTGTCTGTCTGGTTATTTATTCACGCCTTGATTTGAGTTTATTAGAAGTTTCAAAAGGCAATGACGGTCACACGAGAGACAGATGTCCCCGTCATGACTCAGGGACTGAGGCTGGAACTCTGTTTACACCCAGTCTTAACCACAAGCTTGGGAAGAGGTGGGAGTTCTTTCTTCAACAAACTGTGATTTCCTATCACTATTTTTTTTTTTGAGACAGGATTTCTCTGTAGCTTTGGAGCCTGTCCTGGAACTAGCTCTTGTAGACCAGTCTGACCTCAAACTCACAGAGATCCGCCTGCCTCTGCCTCCCAAGGGGTTGGGATTAAGGCATGTGTCACCACTGCCCTATCTTATAAATATAGATTGCAGGGAAAAAACAGACATTCCAGACAAAATTGGCATGTTTCCCATATATTAAATGAGCTAGTCCTTCTCTTTGTATTCCTCAATCAGAAAATCTTTCATGTCACTTGATATTTCTGAAATCACAGGAAGATAAGATGTTCCATTTCCTACTTTTTTTTATTAATTTTTGTGACATACTTTTCTTATTTTATTCAGGACACAAGGTATCCCCCCAATGTTTAAACATTATTGCTGAAAATTTCTTTGCAATCGTTTTGAACTCTACAAATAAATACAAACAACTATGACAATATTTACAGGCACAAGTACTCAGAAACTAGTTCTTGTAACATTGACGTTTCTGTGACATATGACTTCCTGAAGTCTCTACCTTCAGGTTGGCTCTCAGCTTTGTCCTGGCTACACTGGTTCCATCTTTTCTTACAACGATCCAAGAGCATAACATTTCATTCACAGAAACTTCCAATGTAATAAACAGAGCCACTATTGTAGGAGTGCACATCTGTACGCAGCCACTATTGTAGGAGTCACATCTATAATTCCAACAGCCAGGAGTTGGAGGTAGAAGCATCTAAGTCAGAGGGTAGCCTGGGCTAAATAGCAAGTTTGAGACCAGTCTACGCAACAAACATAAAGGAAAAAAAATCTGAGATATCTTCTCATTGATGTCTTGTCTCAAAGAGTGATTCTCCAAGACTAAGTGCAAAGCTATTCAGTTAGTACAGAAATTTACTCGTGTGGTTGAGAACGTGCTGATTATCTTTATAGAGACAAGATGGATGCTTCAGGGTGGACATAACTGCATAACTGACATCAGACAGCATCTCTAGTGCTTGCATCCTGTGATGACTTCTCAAAGGTGACCTGCATCCTCTAGCTGTCATCAGGATTTTGTGTAATAGACATTTAAGGGCTGCATCCAGACAGCCAGATTCCATGCAGGGCTGCCTGGAGGTTTGCCTTGATGCATAGCTGCTGGGAGACCAACCCTTGCAGCTGAGTCAGAAAAGCAATTAGGTTGTGTTCTCAGCATGCAAGACTCCTCTTGCACTATTTTCTTTGTTGTGCTTTTTTATATGGAAAAACAGATCCTCAGTTAGTGACATGTGATTTAGCTCATTTCACTCTCATGATTCTCAAGTTATTTTATTGCTTTCCCACCAACATTGCGCTTCAGCTGCCAGAAGACTCTCTCACACTACTGCTGTGTGAAGTCTTGCTGCAAGCTGTGTATTAGCGACCTTTCGGATCGCTGTGATACCGACAGTAGCAGCTTAAGGGGGAAAGGTTCATTTGGGGTCACAGTTGGAGAGTTCAGGGTTTGTGGCGGGAAACTTGAGGAGGTTGCTCACATTGCACCCTACAATCAGGCAGCAGAGACTGAGAGAGGCTTATGTCTAGATTACTTTCTCCTTTTCAGCCAGTTCAGGACCCCTGTCCATGGAATGGTTCCCCACATTAGGCTCGGTCTCTCCACATCAATTAACCTTATCCAGACAATCCTTTGCCGACATACTCAGGTTCAGCATGTTTTCCCGTGGTTCTTATAAATCCTATCAATGTGGCAGCCAGTTTTTGTTTGTTTGTTTGTTCTTTTGAGAACAGTTTCTTTGTGTAACAGCTCTGACTGTTCTGGAACTCACTCTGTAGACCAGGCTGACCTCGAGACTCACAGAGATCAGCCTGCCTCTGCCTCCCAAGTGCTGGGATTAAAGGCAGGCACCACCACCGCTGGGTGGCAACCAATTTTTAACCATCATAGGCTATTGACAAAGAGACTATGAGGGCAGAAGAACTTGACTCTGGGACTTTTAAGATCTTGTTACCCAAACCACTCTCTCAGTCCAGCAGATTGGCATAACCTGAAAGTCTATTAGAAGTGCAACACCTTAGGTCCCACCCCCATCTACTAAACCAAGATTTGTATCTTTAATAAACATTTCCAGGAGACACAAGAGCTTGATGCAGTTGGAGATGCTCCACTTAAAGAGGCAGGCAGCCCAGTGACGAACTGGGCAGCATGCACTGCTGTTCCTGAATACCACTTACTATGTGGGCCACCCATTCCCGGGACCATGCTGAGCCTTTTCATGAATTATCCCTTACAGGCTTTACATCACTTCCATGTGAGAGACACTATTATCTCCAGATAGAGAAAGGTTAAATAACTTTCCTCAGGTTAATGGTGCGACGTGTAGCAGAATAGAGATGGGAATTGGTGTCTTCTCACCACCAGTGTTAATCTCGCTCACCCACTTCAGCAGGCTTGTGCAGGGCATTAAAAGGTAATTTTCATAAGAAGGCAAGAACACATCTCACACAGATATGAGAACGGACACTGTAAAGACTCTGTATAATGAGTCAGTGAGGACACTTGTGAGATGTTGTAGCCGATTTAAAGAAGAGTTTATACAACAGACACATTTATAAATTAGGAAGAGCCATGCAAAGCCAGTGTGTACGTATGGCAGGGCTTTCTCTCCATCAGAAATAACTCCTCTGTGTACCTATGAACAAGAATGCTTTTGTGCTGCCATTGTTATCTACAAAGTGGAAAATGGCTCTAAGAAGCAAAACCATTCATGACACTGTTACAATAGTGAAGCAGATTTTATATTGATACCTACCATAGTAGGTGTTGTTTCTGGAGCTTTGTAGTAGACAAACATGGGGGTTCAGCTCCAGTGAAGCAGAAATTTATAACTAGGGACCAGGATACATATGTGTGTGTATACTGTGTGTGTGCATGAGGCATGTGTTGTGGGGGGTGGGGATCTATTATTAGGGGGAAACACTTAGGGTAAGGAGAGCTCAAGTACAGGATTCTGCTGACGGCAGGTCCGAGGGATCACATATTCTAGTTGCTTCTCTGTTGCTCTCAAAAAAGACTAACCAAAAGAACCGTAGGTGAGGAAAAGTTTACACTTCCATATCACCTTCCATCACTGAGGGAAATCGGGGTAGGAAATCAAGTCAGGAGCACAAACCAGAAACTGTGGATGAAGGCTGGATGCTGGCTCACTCACAGGCTTATGCTCAGTTTCTTGTATAGCCCAGGACTACTTGCTTAAGGATGGTGCTGCCCACAGTGTGCTGGGCCCTCTTACAGCAATTACTAATCATGACAACTTCCCACAGATATTCTCACAGTCCAGTCTCATCTGAGAAACACTTCAGTGGAGACTCCCTTCTCAGGTGACTCTAGGCTGTGCCAAGTTGTCTAAAGCTAACTAGAACAATAGACAATGAGTTCTAGGAGATACTGAGTACACTCAGCAAGAATGTGGGGTGCAGAATCACCTGGCTTAGCAAGGTTATTGCTAGAGTTGGGCTCTTAAGGGCACATCCATTAGTAGGAGCTCATTGAACAGAGTTCAGGGTAAGGCAAAACAGTTTGATCAAAAAGAGAACCCTGTCACCCCAAAAATCTCAGAAGAGATCTGGGAAGGAGGGGGCAGTGATGCTCAGTGAAAAAGTGTTCCTTTGAAGGGAGACAGAGTAGTGTGGAGGCCGAACACACAGAATCATAGCATCAGGATTAAAAACCACTCTTAACTTTGCTTTCCTCCTTTACTGAAATGTTCTCAGTACCTAACTTGCAGTTTCTGGTGAGGAATAAATGAGACAGACACAGGGAAGGCATACCATATGTGTTTCCTAGGGCTTTTGTTTTTAACCATGCTCATACACAAGAATTTGTTGATACAGGGCTAAGGGGATGATTACACTGGTAAAGTGCTTGTATTGCAAGCACGAGGAAATAAGTTTCAGCCCCAGAACCCAGATGGGTATTGTGGTTCACACTTGCAATCCCAGTGGTAGAGTGGGGCAGAGACAGATGGATTCAGGGGTTCACTGTTCACCGACTTCGGCCTCCCTGATATGCTTTAGGCCAGTGGAAGACCCTGTCTTTAATAAATAAGACAGGTGTATCTTCAGGAATGAAACTCAAGGTTGGTCTTTGACTTTCCTGTGCACACATGCTCATATGTGCCCTCACATACATCTGTATCTGCACACACACACACACACACACACACACAGACACACACACACAAATAATATTGATATTAACATTGAAATACCCTCAGCATGTTGAAGATTTTTCTAATTCAAAGTATTCCAATGAAATATAAAATAGTTTTGGTTACAGAGTAAGAAAATACTGCTAGAGGTTGTTTCATTTCATCATAAATATCTGGTTTATTTTCTAAGCGGAAACTGTATCTTAAGTATTTAGTATCAGAAAAATAAATATAGTTTAAATGGAACATTTCTGCTAATCAACAATCTTGGCCCAAATCAAAATTCTTTTATTTATTTTTATTGGTTTTATTGAGCTATATATTTTTCTCCTCTCGCCTTCCTTCTTCCCCTCCCCTTCCATCCTCTCCCATGATCCCTACACTCCAAATTCACTCAGAAGGTCTTATCTTTTTCTACTTCCCATGTAGATTAGATCCATGTATGTCTCTCTTAGGGTCCTCTTTGTTGTCTAGGTTCTCTGGGATTGTGATTTGTAGGCTGGTTTTTCTTTGCTTTATGTCTAAAAGCCACTTATGAGTGGGTACATATGAGATTCGTCTTTCTGGGTCTGGGTTACCTCACTCAGTATGATATTTTCCAGATTCATCCATTTGCCCACAAAATTCAAAATGTCATTTTTATTCTCTGTGTAGTACTCCATTGTGTAAATATATCACATCTTCTTTATCCTTTCTTCAGTTGAAGGGCATCTAGCTTGTTTCCAGGTTCTGACTACAACAAGTAATGCTGCTATGAACATAGTTGATCCAATGTCTTTGTGGTATGATTGAGCATCCTTTGGGTATATATATACCCAAAAGTGGTATTGCTGGGTCTTGAGGTAAACTGTTTCCTAATTTTCTGAGAAATTGCCATACTGATATCCAAAGCAGCTGTATGATTTTGCGCTCCCACCATCAATGCAGGAGTGTTCCCTTTATCTCACATCCTTTCCAGCATAAGCTGCCATCAGTGTTTTTGATTTTGGCCATTCTTACAGGTGTAAGATGGAATCTCAGAGTTGTTTTGTCTTGCATCTCTGATGGCTAAGGATGTTGAGCATTTCCTTAAGTGTCTTTCAGCCATTTTAGATTCCTCTGTTGAAAGTTCTCTGTTTAAGTCTGTACTCCATTTTTATTAGATTATTTGTACTTTCGATGCCCAATTTCTTGAGTTCTTTCTATATTTTGAAGATCAGCTAGAGGTAGGTCTTAAAAAGTGTATTTTATTCTAAAATTACTGAGATCTAGAGGGAAAGAAAAACATTTCTATTATGGGTAGACTCCTTCCTGACTTGATTCTTTTACATTTGCTTCAGGCACCTAAAGATTTCACACTACTGGACCAGGCAATTATGGAGTGAGATATGGATGCCCCAAGATTCACTGCTTATACCCAACCTGCTTGCATTTTATTTTCTTGTGACCTAAATATGCCTGTGCCTAAGACCACCATCTTGTCCACTGGATTAGGAGTTTCCCCTAGTCTCCATGCCAGGCTTGTCCTTTGGGTACTTCTTCCCAGTGCTCACTTCAGTAGACTCATGTGAACCAGTTCTTCCTGACTGTACCAGGGAACTCATCACACCTAGGTCAGGGGCATCCATTCCTCTCTGAGGGAAGACTGAAGTTCAGAAGAATCAAGTCAGTTAGGTTTGGTATCGTGAATCCATCCTAGTGGGGTATCCATCTACTGGGAGTAGGCAATGATGCTGTTAAAAATGAGGAGATTATTTTAATCTCTTTGTTATCTTTTTATTGAAAATAGATTTTCACCCCTCAAGTAATATGTCCTGATTATGCTTTCCCTTCCTCTACTCCTCCCAGTTTTTCCCCAGCTCCCCCTCCTCATTCATATCTGAACTGTCTCTCATTAGAAAACAGAGTTCTAGGGGATAATAATAAAATAAAACAGGAGAGATCAAAAACTAACACATAGGAACATGGCAAAAGAAACAGAAGGAGAAGCGCTCAAGAACAGGCAGAAGAAATAGATGCAGGAGCAGACTCATTCACATACTCAGGCATCCTATAAAAACACTAAACTGGAAGCTAAAATATTTATTCAAAGGACCTTTCAGATAGAAAGAGAGAAAATGTGTATAAATAAAAATAAAATAAATAAAAATAAGATTATTATTATTAAGTAATAATAAATGATAAAGACTTAACAGAACATTAAGAGACAAGGAACCCCCAATGATACCTTGAGTTTGCTTTTAGTTGGCCATCTACTGGTCCTCAGTTTACCCTGAAGGGTAGTTTCTTTCTCTAGACAGATTCCCTTGGAGAAAACTACATTTTCTTTTGCAAGTGGTTATCAATTGGAGATTGTGTCTGGGTTAGTGGGCGTGTGTCCACTTCTCCTTTCAGCTTTAGGATCCCAGCTGGTGCAGATGCGTATAGGCCTGTGCATGCTGCCTCGGTCTCTGTGAGTGTATGTGTGTGTATCGATTCAGTTGCCATAAAGGATTTAGTTTCCTTAGTGTCTTCCATCCCCTCTGACTTTTACATCCTTTCTGACCCCTCTTTGTTAGGGTTCCCTGAACTGAGAGATAGAGGTTTAATGGAGATATCCCTTTAGGGCTGAGCTTTCTGAGGTCTATTATGATCTGCATATCTGGCTGTGGTTCCTTGTATTTGTTCCAAGCTGCTGCAGGACGAAGCTTCTCTGATGATGGTTGAGCAAGACACTGATCTATGAATGCAGCACAATGTCATTAGAAAGTATTTTATTGCTACATGCTTTTAGTAGAACAGTAGTATTTAGTTTTACCCTAAGTGACTGGGCTCTCTAGTCTCAAGTTCTTGGTTATTCAAGCAGTGTCAGTTATGGGTCCCATCTCACAGAGTCTTAAGTCAAATCAGATATTGGTTGTTACTCCTACAAGGTTTGAACCACCGTTGTCCTAGCATATCTTGTAGGCAAGACACCATTTTAGATCAAAGGGTTTGTGGCTGGATTGGTGTTTCTCTTTTGGTAGCATGTAGTGTGCCTTCCTGTACCAAAGACACTAGAATATCCAGGTGAATGCTTAGCTTCTCCATCTTCAATGAGTTGTGTAGGTGTTGTCTTCAGCAATAGGGCCTTGCTGTCAGTTTGTGGAGAGCAACCTACAACCTTGGCAATAGCCTGGGATTTTTGAGGATTCCCATGGGACCTCTTTAGCCAAAAACTCAATTAGAAGCTTCATTTGGTGGCAAGAGATGGCCAGTTGGGGCTCTCTCTTCCCTATTATTTGGTGGTTCATTTAGATTGCCTTAATATAGGTATATATTTTAGGAAGCTTCTCCCGAATTAGGTTTTCATACCATCACTCAAATGGCCCTTGATTTTTAGCTGTCTCTCCCTGTGTTCCCTCCACTTTCCTTCTCTTTTCCTTGCTTGCCTCAGTTCCAGTCCCTCTCTCCCCTTCCCGTCCATAGGTCTCTATTCTATTTCCCTTTCCTATGGAGGTGCATCTCTCCCTCCCCAGTCCCTTACTCTATGACTAACTTCTGTGGTTCTATGGATTGTAGTTTGGTTATTGTTGGCTTTACATCCACAACATATAAGTGAATACATACCATATTTTTCTTTCTGGATCTGGGTTACCTCATTTAGGGTGCTTTTCCCCCAGTTCCATTCATTTACCTGTGAATTTCATGATTTCATTTTTCAAATGGCTGAGTAACATTCCACTGTATAAATGTATTGAGTTTTCTTTATTCGTTCTTATGTTGAGAGACATCTAGGTTGTTTCCGATTTCTGACTATTATGAATACAACAGCCTTGAACATGGTTGAACAAGTAAGTGTCTCTGTGACAGGATGTAGGGGCCTTTGGGAATATGCCCAAGAGTGGTATGCCTGGATCTTAATGTATATTTATCCCCATCCTCCTGAGGAACACCATACTGATTTCTTTAGTGGTTGGATGGATTGGTGGAAGTTTGTACTTCCACCAGTAATCGGTGAATGTTCCCCTTACTCCATATCCTACCAGCATGAGCTGTCATTTGTTTTATTGATCTTGGCCATTTCGACAACTGTAAGATGAAATCTCCAAGTAATTTTTTCTTCAGACTATTGCTTTCTTGTTTTGTTTTCTCTGAGATAGGGTTTCTCTGTGTAGCCCTGGCTGTCTTGGAACTTGCTTTTTGTACCAGGCTGGCCCCAAATTCACCAAGATCCACCTCTCTGCCTCCCAAGTTCTGGGATAAAAGAACTCAATCAGTTCAAAATAGTCTTGATTTGCAGTTCCCTAATGACTTAGGATGTTGAACATTTCTTGAAGTGTTTTTCAGCCATTTGAGTTTCCTCTCTTAAGAATTCTCAGTTTAGATCTTTACTCCAATGTTTAATTCGATTGTTAGTCTTCTTGATTTTTTGATAGATGTTTAGATCTTTATGTATTTTGGATATTAACCTTCAATTGATGTGTAGTTGTTAAAAATCTTTTCCCATTCTACAGGCTGCTGTATCATTCAAATGCTGGTCTTTAAAGAGCTGGAAAAATGTCCTGTTTAGGGTTGAGCACTCAGCTGTTCCTCATGCTCAGCATCTTAGACAACCACTAGTCTATGCATTCACCACCGCCATTGCTGAGTGAAGCAGAGAGTAACATGTGTCTATGGGTGTAAATGTATATGATTAGAAGGCAGTTTGATGTCATATCAAGTTAGTTAGACAGCCATAGTGTGTTATCCCCTGCATAGCATAGGGCCTGTGATATCTCCAGCCATAGGTTGTCACCAGATGTATAGTTTCAGGCATGATTCCCTCCCATGAATCTTGTCCCAAATCCAATCAAAGAGTGGTTGGCTGCTTCCATAACTGTGGTACTAAACTACTATTTCCATTGTGGCCACATTTTGGCTGGCAAGTTGACATTATAGTTCATAGCATCCACAGTTGTGTAAGTCTGTGGATGGCTTTTCTCTTCAGCTGACCATGAAAGTTAGCCAACAGGTTCATTAGTAAGTTTAGATCCCACAATTCTGAATTATTTTGGTCTTATCCTCTGGGAGCTCCTTGAGAACTCTAAGATATAGACATCATACAAACTAAATTTTATCTCCAAATATGCAAATTATCTTACCCCTTTCTAAACAGCTTTACCTCCACACATTCATCTCAATATTCTTGATTTATAAATATGCTGGTACTGTGAACACTTCTTTTAACTAGGTCCCTTGTGGGCAAAGTAAAATCTTTCATGTATATAATTTTGTATATGTGCAACAGTTCTGAATTTATAATTTTGAAAACGGTCTTTCCGTAATGGGAACGTTCGAGATTACATCTTGATAAGTGATTTAATAGTCAAGGGGTGGCTAATTAATCTTCATTGATGGCAAATGGAAACAGATAAGAGCCAAGTAAACAAAGATGATCTGCAGAATATTTTACAATTTAAGTTGCCAGCAGTGTTCATGTTTAAAAGAATAACTCTCTATCTATGTTGTCATTTTAAAAGCAGCTTCCATATTTTGAATTAAATGTACAGATTGATGGTTTCTTGAAATTAATGTGATTATGGAAAATAGCTGGCTCCCGTGCTGCAGTGTCAGATGGTGTGTGTGCATTTACTTGCTTGCCCTTCCCGCAGATGACTTGCTCCAAGGCACCAAAATTCTATGGCTCTTTTCACTGTAACGTCTCAAGTGTCACCTTCTCAGGCATCTTGTGTGGACTCTAGAAATAATTGGTGAATAATTGAGAAAAGAGAAAGATCAGGATCTACCTCTCATCTTGTAGGCACCGAGCCTCAATTTGATCTGCTTTTGAGTATGGGCATTTCAGAAGCAGCATTCATCAACAAGCATATAAGGATGATATACAAGCAGGACACTACTCTGTTAGTGGAGAGTAACCAGCTACGCAGTGTGCTGGGTACTTGCTATGTTGGCTTCTCTGGAGGAACAGAACTGATGGAGTGAGAACTTGTTATAAAAGATTTATCAGGTTGGCTTATACCAAAGGAACCAGTTAATCCAACAGTGATTGTCTGTGAGCTGGAGAATCTGGGAACCTGGTAGCTGCTCAACCCACAACTCTGAGCCTCAGCAGTCTCAGGCTGGTGCTGAAGACCTTAAGAATCCCTGGAAGGCTCCTGTTTGTTTTCAGGAAAAGATGGCTTCTAATGTAAGCCAAACATGGCGGTGACAGTGGCCACAGAAGGATAGAAGCACTGACTAGCAAGATGCAAACACACAGAACTACTTCCTTCTTGAAGCTCTTTTTATTTGGGATTTTTGGAAAGCTCTGCCTGCTCTGGGGGAGGATCTACTCCATTCATTTCACCCTTCCTACAAACACCCCCACAGACGGCCCAGGGGCTTGTCTCTTAGTTGGTTCTAGTTCCTATCAAGTTGAAAGTCAAGATTAATAATCACAACTGCCCTTCTCCTAATAGAAGCCTACATGGGGGGTAGGGGAGCATACCATAAGAAATTTGTTTGATGATGTTAGACTCTAACTCAAAGGCTTAGAGGTAGGAACCAGGTCTTACCTGGCCTGAGTCCCAGCGGCTGGCCAGCCTGTTAGAACCCTCCACATAGGGCTTTCTGCGAGCGATCAGCATGCTGTCCTTTCTTATCACTCTTGGATGAAGAAAGAATATTAGAAATGTTTAACTAAAATATTCATTCTTTGAGCTTTCTGTTTTTAGAAACTATTCTCTGACTATTATTAATGCATCCATTCCTCCAAGAGAGCAAAAGTGATTAGAATTTAAGCATTATGTTGTGGCACCCATGATGTTACCATAAATAGAGCATAGCTATACTTGGTGCTCCAGAGAGCCATACATGCAGATTGTTCCTTGGGATATTTTCCTTGGCTGGGGAAATGATTGCATGATTGCATGATTACAGGTCACACTCAGAAGGTGACATTAATTCTGTGCTGTAGAGGTCTTGGTGGATTCCGAGTACCAACGGCAGTATTGTACAGATTTCTGTAACCCTTTGAGAGATAGTCTCCGCATTATCAGACTTGTACTGTTTATTACTTGGCAAAAGCCAATGTAGTCTCCCAGCTTCTTGTTTCTCTGGTGAAATCCCACCAGGTATATTTGTAAAATGGTCACTTTCAACTCAAGGATGACTTGTAAAAATAGATTTTTCACAAAAGCCCACCATCTATAGAGATAACACTGACAAAAGAAGTGCTTCATTTTGTCTCTTCTCCCCCAAGTCTTGTTAAGGAGTTCTTCTTCCTGGACACTGAAGCGATGACACTGTGCCTAAAGGCTGGTTTGCTGCCACAAAACAAAAAAATTCTATTATTAAGTAATAAAGGCAGTCAGAATTCATGGTATAAGACTTGCAGGGAATGGAGAGAAAGAGAAATTTATATCATTTAGTGTTCAGCAAACTGTCATTAAACTCATAGTCAAAGGCCAGCCAGCTAGATGGCTGATGTTTTGGAAATCCCAATAAGGAATGGGCTATATGTCCCAAGGGAAAAGATTTGAAGCAGAGAAGTGGCATGATCAGATCAAATGTACATGTGAGACAGCCCACTGTGGAGCAATGAGAATAGATGAAGGAAAGGAAGCCTGTGGAGAGGTTTAGGGAGAGTAGGCAGGTGGCAAAGGCAAGAGACCCACAGGCAATGTACAGGACGACACCTGTAGCTGAGTGCCAGTCATTACCTTAAAGTCATATTGGAAAATAAATGCAGACAGTACCATGATGTGCAGAAGAGCCCAGGAAAGACTCTGCAAAAGGGCTCTGACTGTGGGTGGAACCGGATCCTGCTGCAGGTTGGGAAGTGAAGGAGAGACACTGAGGTCTCCTTTGACTTAGTGATGCTTTCTGAGAGCCAGGCAGTGAATTCATAAACAGAGAAGATGGGCAGCTGTGGTTTGCCATTAGAATAGGCAATAAAGCGAGAGGGATGGCAAAGTGAGTTATTTTGCTTTTGATTTTGAGACAGTAGTGAATTGATTATGGCAATGGTAGATAGCGAGAGAGCGAAGATGCTTTCAGAAGAGTTAGTAGGGAAGGACCTGATCTCAGAGGCGACGGAGAGGGATGGGTGGCAGGTGCATTATCATTATCTGAGAGAGGAGGCCTTTCTTTCAGATGGAAGGTCAGGACTGACAGCTAAGGATTAATCACACTCTGAAACAGGCAGCATGATTGAGTGCCATGTGAGAAGGGCAATGCATGGTCAAGACAGTAGGAGATCTGAATGTGTAGAGCGCTCCCTGGGGGAACTGGGGTTTGAAATAGAATTGTTAAGGCCTAGCAAATTGGACACTATGGATTTATCAAGTCACCAGTCCTATGGGCCTCAGGTCTAGGGATATCGATGACTGGTGCTTTATTTCTTCAGTCACTTATTTTGCAAGGTGTGAGGGGCTGTCAGCGGAGGAAGGAATCAAGGGTGCTGGCAAGACATGACAGATGTGCTAAATGCTACAGGTGCACAGAGACAGGTGAGCAGGGATGGTCATCTTGCAGAGGAACACTGGCAAGGAGGACCATTGTAGTCATCTCTGCTTGTTGGTCTGGGAAGCATTAAAATCTAAATTAGTCTCCACATTCTAGCACATCTCCAGGGAGAGAATCACTGTGCTACCCAGGACATGTCTCTCTGGTGGTGGAGGGGGGACTGTGGCAGGGATGCTTGCTGTGGAGTTTGGTCATGAATATATAAGTCCACAATTTTTTGTTTGAAATTATTTGGTAAGAAACTTACATCAGAAAATTGCATTGGACTGGAATTAAACAGCAATATTAAAAATTCAGAAAGGGGACAGAAACAGAAATCATACTTGGAGCTTGCAGAGTCTACCCTTGGGGTTTGGGGAGGTTCAGACAGCACCTGGGAGCCCTCTGAATCCTGTTCCTCTTTCTTTCTCTTCCCCAGTGACTCAGACCACACTGAACTAGTACCAGGTGGATATCTCCTTATCTATCTCTTAAAATGAGATTCGGCACTATGATGCCATTTGCTTCTGTGGCTTGCCATAGCCGAGACTGTTCTCACCTTCACCCGTATTGATATCAGTCCTTTGGGGTGGACTATTCTGACCAGATCCTTGCTGGGGTAGGGAATATGGGGGGCAGCTTACACATCCTCTCTCTTGAGCCATGGCAACCTCTGGTTTTACCAGTTGCTCTGACTCAGAGCGTTTGGAGTTTCTACTTTTATCTTGATTGCTCCCTTCCTCTGGTCCTCTTGACTTATCAGAAAGTTGCCCGCCAATCAGACGTTAAGGAGGGCTCACCATCACAGCCACTTCGGGCTGCATGCTAACCTCTAGGATAGAATCTGTCTGCCAGTCAGGCATTTTCTCACCTCAGAGCATACAAAGCTTTTGGTTTCTTCTTCCAGAGTGTCTTAGAGAGGTAGAGGAAAAGGAAGAAACTAAAGATTATGAATGAACAAAAGGGACAGAGAGGCACAGAAGGCAAAGGAAGCTAGAAGGCCCCTGTGTGTTCACTGGGGATCGAGTGACTCCCTGCAGACAGAGGGATCTCTAGCCCCTCTGGTGATGAAGTAACTGACCTGAGAACAGATTTCAGGGATGATCTTAGAGTAAGAACACACAGTTATCTGTTAGCTTCTCTGTGTCGGGTGTTTTCATAGTACCCCGTTTAATCCCTTTAACTACTTTATTGGGAAGAATTAAGACAGAAAAACTCTCAGGCTGAAGGCTGAGGTCAGAGTGAAGCCCATAAGGCAAGGTCAGCTTCTCCACTAACTCCAACGACCTCACTCACTTCCCCAGACTCCATTCTCTCATTTCTACGCTGCGTCCGATACTCTCAATTAATATGCATACAGCCTGCCTGGTTTGTAGCTGGGCAAAGCTAGTTTGTGTTTATTAAGAGAGAAGCTCTCCAGTACAAGGGAAGGTGGATGAGACAGTTCTGTTGGCACCTGGTTGTCACCATTCCACAATTGAGCATTACAAAGCCATCATAATTCAAAGCACCGCTGACTGGGTAATTCACTTCATTATCGGTGCTGCCTGAATGAAACACACAACAAATTAGAGATAACCAAATGCTTGGGAGCGCGATAATACATTTGAATACTGCAGGAAGTGCTGTTAGGGAAAGAGTGGGGGGGGGAAGGAAGTGGTGAGGGAAGAAAGGTCAGACAACTTGTAGGAATCAGTTCTCTCCCTCCACCACATATTCCAAGAACTGAAATCAGGTCAGCAGGCTTGGAGCCATCTTGCTGGCCCAGGTAACCCCTACCCACTACTCTTAGAAAGCACCTCCAAGAAATATTGTAGAGTTAGTCCTGAATTTTTCTTGTTTATCTCTTTACCTTCATGCCCCTTCTCTCTTGCCTCTCATGCCCAGGAAATAAAGAAATGCAGTCTGTCCTGTCTTTGTCTAGATCTTAAGTCTGTTTGCTTGGCTCCTCTCTGGTGGACCCAGACACAGTGTGTCTCCACTGAACACCGTGTCCACGACCCTCACTGTGTCTAAGAGTCAGTTAGTTTAACATGCCTGTGTCCATGAGACTGTTTTTATTTCTGAGAGTCATTTAAACAGCATGCATGTGTCCATGAGGCTTGTCATGTGCAAGAGTCCATTTCCTTAGTCTTTATGCTGTGTTTGTGGTCTGTTTATGCTCTACCTCTGATTTTTCTGAGTTCATAAAAGAAAGCATATGGGGCTCATTACAAGAATCAGAGGCCAGTTCCACCTGTGTTCTGTATGGAGGAAGTATTCATTTCCTGTGTCTCTGGGCTTCTTACCCAAGAAGGTTATTAACAAAATACAGGCTATTTACATACAGTGATTAAACCATGCAGTGTCTTCTTCATTATGAACACTAACCTGGAAATACAAAAGAAGAGAAAGAAATGAAAATGCGATGCCTTCAACACGACTTCTTTTCATTTCGACTTTATTATGTAGCTTGTAAAAATTTAGACCCATCAGAGGCAAAAACATCAATTTCCTTTTCCAGGGAGAAATTCAATAATGGAATGAATAACTTCATTTTGATATACACCTTATCAATTAAATCTGATTTTTGTTAATAATATTACATTCTTTCATTTTAAATCAGTCTTTTTTTTTTCATTCTCTTTCACAAAACAGCACATATCTGCTGCATGAGACGACATCACCCCAACTGACAGAGAAATGCAAAACGCTGCAACAGGACTTGAAGTCTTTATCTAACAAGACGAGACGGTAAGTTCCACTCTTCACATTCAATTTCAAGTAAGTGTTTTGAATTCAAAGCATTCTGAAGCATATTTGAAATCATTTGGAAAGTAAGGTTGTGCTAATTTCAGGATTGTTGGCTCTGAGACTGTTTCCCTGTTGAGGATGGGGGAGGGACAGACAGTACAGAGTGAGGTTGTCCCCTGTGCCCTGGCTGTAGGACTCAGCTTATCTGCCCTGGAGCCACATTTATTATACACTATGTATTCTAGCTGGAATTTAAAGCCCACACGCCCTTCTGAATCTGACGTGTGGCTGAGGCATTATCCTGGGAAAAGCTCACTTGAACAAAATTTTGCTTACAACTTCAAGTTAATGATTTACCTCTGGCCTCAGCTGAGGCTCACCCATCACTCACTGACTGGAGCTTACAATCTCCAATTTCCAATAATCTACTACACCATCTCCTTCAAACTGGGCAGAGGCAAGCCCAGATCTCTGCATTTGATGCACGGAAGAGGCACTGGTAGCCTGAGAGCCTGGTCACTGCTGGAGTCATAGCTGGAGTGAGGTCGTGCACATGAAGCTTGGAGCTGGGTTGTGCTTGTGGTTCCCCTTAAGGAGGCTGGACATATACCTCAAGTGTAGGGACTTGTTCAATACACACAGAGTCCTAGGTTCAACCCCAGTCCAGTACTGCCCATAAAAGAAAGAAGTGTGTGTGTAGAGGGGAATCTTCATGGAAGGAAGTGTTCTAAATTTCATTTTGCTGTGTGCTCAGCTGGCAAGGTGGATGTGGGGTAGACTAACAGGAGTGTGTTCAAGGGAGACTGACCCAGGGTCCTTCCTTTCCAGGGAGACTGACCCAGGGTCTGTCTTCATCTTTCCTCCCATTCTTTTGTTAACGCTCCCTCTTGCTTTTCAATTATAACAATGGTGCTGGGGAAGGAAGGAGTTGAGCCAGTAATACATGTTCTCTCTTTCCTGAGTGTGTGGGAAGCTGACCCGAGAAGAGAAACCAAGGTAGGTGGCCTGGTCCAGTCTACTTGACAACTGCACCTTGGGACAAGCCAATTTAGGACTTTTACTTAATGTATCGAGTTCCCTAGCAGGCTGCTTCCTGAGTAAGGTAGAGCTGAGTGTTACCCAGGATCCAAGGCCCCTTGGAGAACGCAATGCAAGCTGGGCACTTGGGTATAACAGGGAGATGTCTCACAATGGCGCCTGCTGTTTGAAGACTCTCATACCCTCACATAGAACCCTCATTGACCAGGTCCACCAAGGGCAGGCAGGGCCAACATGGCAACACTTGATGTTCCATGCCCCTTTTTGTTTTGTCTGAGTCTCCTGACTACCATGATCCTTGAAATTATTAAAAAGCATAACCACGTTAAGCCTCTGAGTTGAGTTGATCCATTTGGACAGCCTAATTCTGTACAAAGGATGGACTATTAGGGACGTACCTTCCTTTTCTTCCGATCCAGATGATGAGTGCTAAGCTTGCTGGAGAAATAGCCCATGCTGTGAGACCTCTCTGCCACAGCCAATGCTCTGCTCAAGCTTGTGGCCCATAAGAGCTCTCCAGTTTTTGGCTATCTTTGTTCAGAAAGGTGGACCTGCACAGTCTTCATCGGCAGGTTCTGACATCTTTTAGTGTTTGCTTATTTGTTGGATTTGACCTTATGGGAACATGCATAAGGGATCAAGAAGAGGGAGGAAGGAAAAGGAGTGTTCTCCATGCAATGCCATTCCAGGTTTCCAGCACTGGCAAAAAAGATGAATATGACTTTAAAACCCCTCTCTCTCTCTCCTCTCTCCCCCCCCCCCGCTCTGTTCCTCTCCCTCCCTCCTCATTGCCCTCTCTCTTTCTTTCAACTCAGTACATTGTTAACAGTCCCTGTAACCTGGCCTCACCATTAAGAAAAGTTCTTTCTATAAAACTCTAAATTACACTGTTTGAGCTCCCCATGGGTCCTGCAATGGCTCTGGCTTACCGTAGATGGATGAGCACACCCGTCCAGTTCTCACCCCGTCCAGTCCACTCAGAGGACTCAGCCTGGCTCACGCACTGTAGACGGTACTTCACATCTGTTTCGATCCTCTCGGCCCAGCTGTGTTGCAGTGTGGCCTGTGGATGTTACAAGGCTTTGGTTTGCATTTCCAGAGACTTTCAATTCTAAGCCCTTTGTGGTTCCCTTCACGTATCAGACACATGATGCTAAGAAAGAAGAAAATACTGCCCTTTGTTCCAGCATGCCCCATAGCAACCTCTGTATGCCTCCCCTCCAATACACGTCAGCATACGGCCCTTGCCGCTGAGAGATTTTCTCCCTGATCTTGTCCAGTTTTGCTACTTGAAGTCCCCAAGGGAAGGATGATTTGTACCTACACCTCCTGGGAAAGTCCTGAGTCAGCAGGGGAATGTTCTCTAATGTTCTGATCTAAGATGGGGGAACTGATGATCTGGGTTGCTAGGACTGAGCAGTCAGTCAGCTGCAGCAGGCTAATGAGAATGACCCGGCACATGCTCTCCTGTGCGTCTCCTCGGTCTCGCCCTGCTGTCTGGGGCTTGATGGCAAGACCTTTCCTAACTGCTCTTCTAGGCTTTGCCGTCCCCCCATTACGCACACAGTTTTCAGCTAGTCCATATAATGAGCCTGTGCTAGTGTTCTGTGCAGCAAAGGTCTCGGGAGCAGACACAAATGGCCCACTGCTCGGAAAGTGTTATTCTTGCACACAGGAGACTCATTTCTTTTTCACTTGTATTGTCTTTTGTCAGGAATTGTGCGTTCTACAACCAGGGGACAATTAGGAAACTTGCAGGGGACAATTGGGAAAGCCACTCAGTGTATGGTGATAAAAAAAAAAAAGCAATTTCATTTTCTTAGAAATAATTATTTAGCCCTATTTTTGTCATGGTCTGTTAAAGACTTAGAATTTTCTCTTTCGTTGGACAATTTGTTCCTTTCAGGTTGCTAAAATAGGGTTTAGGAGACAGAGTTACAGTGGGAGGAAATAAATACTCTTTTTTTTTTCTGCTTAGTGTTGACTACATTTTTGAATAAAAGAACAATTAAGCAGTAGAATTAGTATAATCATTTGAATGTGTCTTATGTACGACAATCTATCTGAGTGTGT
>JAQHUG010000023.1:1583109-1602057 GCA_028555095.1 Dicrostonyx torquatus | reverse complement strand
AACCATGATCTCCAAGGTGAGTAGGGCCTTGTTTTTAGTTTGGTCTCTCGTGCCTGAATATAAATTAATTGCTTTTTCAGCATTTATGGAATAAGTAAATTAATTTATTAAGTCTGCAAAAATACTTACTGTACAATATAATCTGTAAATATTAAAAATTAATCATTCAGTCCAGAAGGTTTAACTCTTTTGATGCCAAGTTTCCTTAATGTGGCTCTTTCCATTGCTTTGGGCTTGTGGCTTTCTGGAATTCATTTTCTAACTGATCCCTTGTCCCTGTCTCCTGGTTTCTCCAATGTGATCC
Organism: Dicrostonyx torquatus; assembly: GCA_028555095.1. Classification (NCBI taxonomy): domain Eukaryota; kingdom Metazoa; phylum Chordata; class Mammalia; order Rodentia; family Cricetidae; genus Dicrostonyx; species Dicrostonyx torquatus. The sequence goes on along the minus strand of JAQHUG010000023.1, from coordinate 1,601,753 downwards.
TTTTTACTGGGTTTTTTTACCAAGTGGAAATATTAAACTGTACTTAAAGTACAATCTTACCATTGTTAGTTTTCCCATTTCTCATGATGGCAAACTTATTATTTACATATTTTTGCTTGTATGTCTAGAAAAATGGTTGTCTGGTTATCCAAGCTGTCTAGTGTAGACTTCATTGCCTCAGACAAATGAAGGCATTTATCTCGGAGCAGTTGCTTCAAAGGCACCGACCTAGGAGGAGTCTTAATTGTCCCTCTCTTGGTTTTTCTGACTCTGTTGTTATTAGCCAGGTTTTCTGTGCTGTAACCAATACCAAAGAAAAATCAACTCAAGAGGAGAAAAGGAACTCTGGGGTCACAGTCTTAGATGCTCTTGTACACGATTAGACAGATAAAAAGCATTTATGCCTCTGGTGGGAAGGCAGCATGTTATGGCAGAACAAAGCTGTTTACCATGTGGCTGGAATGCAAAGTCACAGAGTATCCCATAATTCTCTTCAGAGGCTCACCTCCAGAAACCAAAAACTTACTACAGACTCTAAATGGAAGGTTCTGTCGTTCTCAAGTGTGCCGAACTGAGGACCGAGCCTTTCATGGATGAGTTTGTGGGATGTTTCACATCCAAATGCTAGCAAGTTTTGAACTTTCTCTTCTTTGTGGGTTCAGGATTCCCTCAACAAGTTATCATTATGTTTATTTAGTTTCCATTGTTTGCCAAGAATGATGAACAATTCTACTGAAATCTCTCAGAACTCAATGTCTTAATGCAAAATTATTTGGCCTACTCACAGTGTTCAATATTCTTTCCTGATGAGGGAGCTCCCATGGGAGTCTTCACCCTCAATATTGACCCGGTGATTCTGATAGTCACCTCTTACAGGCAGTGCCCTGGAAAGACAAAAGAAAAACCTGAACTCTGCATAGCTTATAGGAGACTCCAATTATACTCACATTCTACTGACTGCTTTGCTCAGTAGACTGTGAATGGATTTGATATGAGGTTGGTGTTCAGGATGTAGTGTCTGTCTAGGCAGCTGCCTGCAGCAAAAATTTGATGCTACGTAGAAGGAGAATACTGCCAGCAGAGGTCAACCAGGCATCTCTACTCCATGTGTTTCCAGTAGCTTTACCATTCTGATCATCCTAGAAATTATAGGCCTTGTCTTAGTTATGGTCTCTATTGCTTCAGTGAAACTCCATGACCAAAAGCAAGTTGGGGCAAAAGGGTTTATTTGGCTTATACTTTTCTACCACAGTTCATCACTGAGGGAAGTCAGGACAGAAACTCAAACAGGGCAGGAACCTGGAGGCAGGAGCTGATGCAGAAGCCATGGAGACCTGCTACTTACTGGCTTGCTCAACATGGCTTGCTTAGCCTACTTCCTTAGAGAAGCAAAGACTACCAGCCCAGGGATGTCACTATCCACAGTGGGCTGGGCCCTCCTCCATCAATGACTAATTAAGAAAATGCCTTATAGCAGAATCTTGTGGGGGCATTCTCTTAATTGAGATTTGATCCACTCAGATGACTTTAGCTTTTTTTTTCATCAAGCTGATATAAACTACCCAGCACTGGCCTTCTATGGTGTCTCTTCAAATGAAAAGATACCATTCTTATAAGCAACAGCTTAGGCTGGGGATGTAGCTTATCGATAGGATGCCTCTCTCTCATGTGCAAGAGGCTCTGGGTTTGCTGCTAGTACAGCACATAAAATTGTGAGTAATGGTTAGAATCTCGGGACTCGCATGGCAGGAATAGGAGAAGACAAAGTTCAAGATTCTCTTCAGTTCTGTCGGAAGTCTGAGGCCAGCCTGGGCTAGAGACCCTGTCTCGAAAAGAAAAAAAAAGAAATAAAAGGAAAAAAAGCAATCTAGAGAGATGATTAAGTGGCTAAAAGCCCTGTCTGCTCTTTCAGAAGGCCCTGGTTCAATCTCCCAGAACCACACAATGACTCACAAATGTTTGCAATTCCAGTCCCAGGGGATCCAATACCCTCAGCTGAACCCCAAGGGTATGCAGACATACATGCAGACAAAATACTCAGATACACAAATAATAAAAATAAAAGAATTTAAAAGCAATGTAAAAGTGTAAAAAGAATCTTGCACATCTTTTGAATCTTTGAGCACTTTATGCAGCATCTCTAGTGAGAGGATTAGTGGTCATCCTCAGAAGTAAGCGTAAGCCACTGCCTTGTAACTTTCCACAAAACCGTCAAAGCATGAAAGACCCACTTTGTATTCAGACAGTCTCCTGGAGTAAGGTACAATGCTCAGAATTATGATTCAGAATTTCTGTCTGGCACTGCGAGGCTGTGACTTGACCATAGACTACCTAGTCAGTGTATATGTTACGCTTGTATGCCATTCCGTTTTCAATTACAGTAGAATTTTCTGAAGGATATCTCCTCCGTGGGACAGCATAAAGGTGCTTGTTAAGGGGGTGTGCATTGCAGGGTGAAATGTGAAGTGGATTGAAGACCGGCCCTAAAACTTTGTCATTCTTTATTACCCTGGAGAGAACAACATGACCTGAATTACTGTGTGAAAGGAGATGGTGTAAATTACAGCAGATCGGCCAGAGTGTGAGCATTTCACTTGACAGCCTGCTAACAAAGCAAGGATTTCCTGAATCTCAAGTTGTCTGGTGGAAGGAAAGATTGTTTTTAGTCATATGCAAGATCTTCTAAAAATGATAAATGACTTGTATCCCTTCATTTTTAAATCCACAGTGCCTTAGTTGCTTTTGAAGGTGACACACAATTTTGTCTCTCTGTTCTCCTCTGATCTTTTAAACTAGCCCTTTTTGGTTAGCTTTTAAGGACCCCCAAATATGGCATGCCTTCTTGTCATTGGTGAAGAGAATTAAGTCAGAAGACAGCAAGTGAAGACCAAAAAGCCTATCAACAAACAGAAAATAAGATTTGTAGCTTAAGAGACTGGAGAGTTTTCTTCTATAATTTTGAAAACTCTCCAGTCTCTTAAGATACAATCAGGACCGTGAGGGACTGGCCCACCAACAGAGACAGTGTGCTTGATCTATTGGGAGCTCATCAAATCCAGCTGGACCAGGACTGCATGAGCATATGACCAAACTGGACTCTCTGAATGTGGCTGCCAATGGGGACTGCCTTGGGCTTCCCACAGGGCAGGGTATCCTGCCCCATCTTAAGGAAGCAGGGAGAGGGCAGTGGGGTAGTGGGGGAGCGGGAGGGCCTGGGACAAGGGGAGTAAATGTAAATTTTTTCTTTTAAATTTAATAAAAAAAAAGAGACTGGAGAGATGGCTCAGTGGAAAGAGTGCTTGTTGATCTTTCAGAAGACACAAATGTGGTTCCCAGTGCCCATATGAAGCAGTTTACAATAGCCCGATACTCCAGCTGCAGAGGATCTATGCCCTATTTGGCTTTTGCAGGCACCTGCACACATGTGAAATACACACAGAAAGGAATCCTTATCTTACATTTCTCCTAGAGACAAAGCAAGGACTGTTCCTGCTTTGTGAGCTGGTATTAAAGTCTGTGACAACTCTGCATTTTCAACAAAACACATTTCTCCAACCCTATTGAGAGGGTGTTTAGTGAAGCCCTTCACCTCAACCAGCACAAGAAAATGAACAATCACGACTGGAGAGCTTGAAATAATAATTTCTTAACTTCTTCTAACCAATATGCAATGTTTTGTTTTAGTACATTTAGTATATTTGTTTATCTTTTGAAGAAATCTGATTCCCTAGGGTTAAAAAGGTTATAAGGAAGGCCGCTTTTTCGTCTCTGCCACCCAGAACCAAAATCATCACATATAATGAATAAACCATATTCATTAAAACACTGCTTGGCCCATTAGTTCTAGCCTCTTATTGTCTAACTCTCACATCTTGATTTAACCCATTTATAATAATTTGTATATCACCACGAGTTTATGGCCTACCATGAAAAATTTGGTGTATCTGTCTTTGGCGGCTCCATGGCATCTCTCTCTGACTCTGCTTTCTTTCCCCCAGAATTCAGTTCTGTCTTCTCCACCTAACTAAGTTCTGGACTATCAGGCCAAGGCTGTTTCTTTATTCATTAACCAATATAAGCAACACATAGAATGAAGGAACTCCTACACCATTTCCCCTTTTCTGGTTAAACAAAAAGGAAGGCTTTAACTTTAACATAGTAAAATTACATATAACAAAACAGTTATCAAGCAGGAATTACAGTTGCAATATTTATATCTACTTTATCTTTTATCATAACTAAGAAAAACTATAACTATAACTATCTATCTATTCTTCAACTCCATCAAAGACTCCAGAAGGATATACTATTACCTAAGCAAACAGGAAGTACAGTGTAAGCAACTTCCGAAACTCTAGAATTGACAGAGACATGTCTCTGCCTGGACAGTCACTCAAAGTTTTTCTATGCTATTGGGGCATTTGTCTTCAGCCTACAGGTCCATAGTGTCCAGCACACTTTTCCAGGAAGCAGGAAATTTCAAAGACAGTTCAGTTACTTTCTTCTGTTTCCTGCAGAATGTCTCACAGACTCTTTCATGAAGCAAGAACCCTGAAGGATCATCTCACCTTTAGGCAAGTTTAGCAGTCTTTTCTCTGTGGGTCATGCATGTCCAGTGAAGAAGTCCAGGCAAGAGTAGTTTTTTTACCCAAATGGCTAAGGAATCTCTTTGATGTCCATCTTCCTCTTGAAGTAGATTGGTGTTGCCAGGAGCAGATGTGTCTCTTTATCATGAAAAGTCCTAAATTCTTAAATGTTTTAAATGCCATATTCTGAAGGTCTCTGAAAGATTTGAAGAATACCTATCTATCTGAAATATATCTTTATACATCTAGAAAATCTAACTAACATGACTACAAGCTTGACTATTATAGATTATCCATTAACAACCTATATTTCTTAATTATACATTATTTTTTAAATGAACTACACAATCACAACACCTCAATAAAGAGCAGAAATATACATATAATAAGATTGACCTTAAATTTGTATCAATAAACCAAGATCCATACCATTGCAAATTATTCATATCTATATCATATCCCCTTTCAATGTAAATAAACATTTATAGACAATATTTGGGAATATGGGCACAGTTCTGTCCATACTGCTTTCTGCTGACTGGGGGCACTGTTAATCAGGTCTTTTATGGTGTATCCTGTGTGGTAGGTTCATCTCAGTCAACAGTTGGGAAAAGTAATTTTTTGAGGGTGTTCACGATGACATTTCAGGAGGGCATGGTCTATCAAACCATATTTGCTAGAAGCAATCCATAGGTTCTCATCTTCTTGAAAACAAAATAAGAACCTCTTTTCCCAAGCAACATGTTCTTGGTCCCAAATTCTGAAGTCAAGATACCTTTATAATATACATGTTGGTTTAGCTTAGTAGCCCATACAATAAAATGTCTTTCTGTACTTAGCTCCTTTACAGTCAAAAAATTCAAAGAAAACACAATAATATACATAATCCAGACTCTGTTAATTTTCCATTTTTACATGGCTTATTTTTCTTTACTTCTTTTAATCTGTGACTATCTATACTCTGTCTCTTTAAAGACTTTAACCTTTTTTTAAAGCATTAACTTTATTTTAGGACACCATCCCCCTCCTCTCTCTCTCTCTCTCTCTCTCTCTCTCTCTCTCTCTCTCTGTGTGTGTGTGTGTGTGTGTGTTTCTGATTTTGAAAGATCACCACTGTGTTATAAGGAGGCCACTTGTTTGTTTCCCGGCTGCCCAGACTCCAGAAATAATCACATAGAAACTACATATTTGCAATACTGTTTGACCAATAGCTTATGCATATTTCTGGCTAACTCTTACATCTTAATTTAACCCATCTTCATTAATCTGTGCATCACCATGAGGTCATAGCCTACCAGCAAAGTTTCAGTGTATCTGTCAGCAGCAGAGGCTCCATGGCTTCTCCCTAACTCTGGCTTTTTTTCTCCCAGCATTCATTTTAGTTTGCCCCACCTAGCTCTCTTCTCCCCTATCAGGCCAAGCCAGTTTCTTTATTAACCATTGGTACTCACAGCATACAGAGGGGAATCCTACATTACCACTGCAGTCCCAGATCCTTTAATCAATACTCAGTCATAGTTCCTTGCCATCATTTTCACAGTGCAAACTGTATTATTTTAAATGCTTGTTTCAAATGAAATGGAAAAAAATTGCCTTTTTGGTTAAGGTTAATTACATGTTCACATTAGTCATATAAAAAAGGTTTTAGTGGAGAGATTATGACAATAAAAAGCATTATATGTAAAGTCACTTTTAGATAATAGTTAATTACTTTCAATTTTAGAATAGCTACAAGTAAACAAATGTTAGTTTTCAAAATCTCCCTCTGAATCACTTATATATTACTTATGATAGTCAGACATCCAAGATAGTTCTCAAGGTCATCTTAGTGTCAATTGCTATTCCATAAAACCAGTAGGCCAGTGCAAGATGGGATGGGTGACTTTCCAGACTGTGACCTCTGTCTTGCTGCCCCATGGGCTGTGGATGTGATAGAGATCAACTGTTATGTCATAAAGTCTTAGCATGGTCTTCATGACAAGGACCAGCTACCTACTGTCAAGGGCTAGTATCATCTTGTCAGCTGTGTGAGGGAGATGCTTAGATGTAGTGAATCTACAACGTCAAACAATGTCTTGAGGCTCCAACCTAGTGAGAGATGATGCATAGACACTCAGCTAAGCAGCTCACAAATTCCTGACCCGTGAAATCATAGATGCTTATTATTTTAAGAGACTAAGCTTTGTATTAATTGACCACATACTCATAGACAACTAATTCATTTCTCAATTTTTCAGTGCTTTGCACCATTATATTTTCATCACAATGCCAATAGTTGTTATGATCCTGGTCACCAACAGTGATGACCACAACTTCCTATTTTGTGGTTCCATGATCTTGCAGCTCTTTTAAGTGCTTTCAATTATTATCCAGAGTAGGCTTTATTATTGTAACTCCCACATGTGACAAAAGAGCTCCAAGTGCTTCTTTGGCTTGTAGAACATCAGATAGTTATCATGGCTGAGCCAGGATTCATTTTTTAGGTTCTGCTCTTAACATCTCTATGATACCACTCATTGTGAGAACAGGATCATAGCTCACAAATTTTGACAGAGAAAGGCATTTGATTTTATAATGAGAAGCTACTCAGAAGAATTCATCTTGAAATGCTGCAGTCATCCATTTCCTCCTTTATATTTATTTTCTTTAAGCTTCTATAATGTAACTATGTTGACATAGTATTATTACCTTCCATGGGCTACTTTAGTTGCAACTTGGGTGATCAAGTGTCTTCTTTTGGTTAGAGCATGGATGGTGGCTAACTATTGTCATTGTTCAGAATTAATATTTGAAACTCTGTGTTCGAGTCGTATATTGCTTTGTAATTTCAAAGACATATAGCAAATAGTATGTTTTTATGACAGCATGAGAGATGCCTTCAGTCTGTACCCTGGTGATATGCCTTAGATTGACATGGGAGCTTTCTCAAAGAACATGGAGTTGAGAGTTCCCAAGTAAGGAGCACATCTGTAAAGACATTTTTACTAGTACTAGGTGTTTAGCCTAGAGTCTAGAACTGAGCTACATCCACTGCTCATGACATTTTTCTCAGCTCACAGTATATTGGGAGAGTTAATTATTTAAATAGATATTTGTGTCACATTGGTTTTCCTTCTCGTTTTTCCATGCTGATTTCACCTCATTTTCTCTCATTTTTGACATGGAGTGTGTCCTGGACTAGGTGTAGTGGCTCATGTCTTTTAAGCTCAGCATTCAGGAGGCAGATGCAGGCAACTCTATGAGTTTGAGATCAGCTTGGTTTATATGCAGAGATCCAAGCAAGTCAAGGATACATAGTGAGACTTTGTCTCAAAAAGAAAACAAAATATTCAATCAATCAAAAACTACCATCACTAAAATCACCAATAGCAACCAGGCAATCAACAAACCAACCAACCAACCATACAACCAAGCAAACAAAAAACCAAAACCCAGCATGCCCTCCACTGATCTGGACCTCCTCCTAAACTCTACTCTCCAGTTGTTGCTCCCTGCCCATCTCGTTTCTAGCTTGTCTAGAACTGTCTCAGGCTTCTAACTCTAGAATTATCTTCAATTCTTTTATTTTCATAAAAAATACATTCAACCTGCCATTGAGGTTTAGGGACCACCACCACATAACATCCAGAGGCCAGAGACTTCCTACCACCATGTCCACTATGGTCTGAGTCCCTTTTGTCTTTCTTAATTATTTTCTCTTTTACCTCTTTTCTCCTTTAGAGATTCATAACAATTACAACAGATAAATATTATTTTTGCTAGTCAGATTAGATACATTTGCTTCTAACATATTCTAATTTCACTTAAATAAAAGTCAGAGTTTTATATAGGGTACAAGAACCTTTTTTTAATGAAAGTTTTGTACATATATAAAAAATAAATTCATGGTATATATTTATAAATATACATAATACTTTCATATACATACATATATAATGTACTGGTAAAAGCAGAACAAGGCTATAGCATGCTAAGAAATTGACTGCGTGTAATCAGCTAATAATTAACACAATGTGTGGTTATATTTTTCACATTAATAGTTTTATGTAATAATAATGTCACAAAAAGGGGAATAGAACCATTTAGGATTTTGTAAATTTTCTTTACATCATTGTAATAAGCATAAGTAGGAAGCTGATTTTTATGTTGACTGTAAAATTGACAAAAGTCATTGAAATTTTCCATTAGCTTAGACAAATGCCCTCAAGGCAAGAAAGATGTAAATGAGTCATGCATGTACCACAAAAGAAGAGTCACAAAACACACAGCAAACAAGTAAAATAGCAGCTGCGAATATAACTATATAAACAACGCCATTCCATCTGAATAGAGCACAGACTGTCAAACTGTGATTAAAAGACATGGCATAGCCTTCTATTGTCTACAAAAGACAGACGTTGGTAAAACAGACTGAGATTAACAGATGGTGTCATCCAAACAGTGACCACATGAGAACTGGAATAGCTTTAATGATATCAGACAAACTTGACCTTTTTGTAGACAAGATTTCCCAATGTAGCCCAGGATAGCCACAAACTAGTAGTCTACCTGCTCCAGCCATCTGACTGTTATGTTCACAACCATTTTCACTGCAAAATAGTAGCTGGACTGTGATGGCACATGCCTTAAATCCCAGCGCTCAGGAGACAGAGGCAGGTGGATCTCTGTGAGTTCAAGGCCAGCCTGGTCTACATAGCAAGTTCCAGGACAACTAGAGCTGTTATGCAGAGAAACCCTGTCTTGAAAAACCAGCACAAAGAAACAAAAAGTCAGACAAACAAAACAAAAACAGCAAAATAGTGTTAATGAATAAAGACAAAGACTCTGATGACTGAAAGACCAGTTTCTCAGGACTGTGTAATAACTGTAAATGTGCACCCAATAACAGAGCGCTACAGTAGGAGAAGCAAAGATTAGGTTTATAGCTCTAGGCTGAGAGCTTGTTATGTACAATGAGGTTCTAAGTTGATCCTTAGAATTAAAAAATATGACAGGAAGCAAAGGTAACTCAGCTATTGAAATTGGAGCTGGGCATGATGGCTCATGCCTGTAATATCAGCACTTTTATGACTGAGGCAGGTGAGTTTCTGTGAATTTGAAGCCAGCCTGGGTTAGATAGTGAGTTTCAGGATGCTAAGCTGAAGAATGAGACCCCATCCCAGAGCTGTGCCTCTCTCACCTGCCAATACAAAAACTCTAATACTCCACTCTCAGCGGTGGATCAACTGAAGAGGTACAAGAAATGCTTGCTCGAAGAACACTATCGATCTGCTAGATTAGACAAGTACCTCTGAATACCCGACTACAACAGTATGTACCTCCTCAAAATAGGACACAATGTCTAGGATAGTGTATGTGCTGGCTCATTAAAAAGTCAGTAGGTTTAAAACAGAAATAATACCAAGTGCATTAGCTAATCACAGTGGATAGAGACTCAAAATCAATAGCAGAAAAATGATTTTGGAAATTCACAAATATGTGAAAATTAAACAACACTTTCCTTGTATAATATGCCCAAGAAGAAATCAATATAGGAATAAACCACATTTGATATGAATGAAAACAAAGACAATAACCCACATTTATGAACAGCAATAGATGATAGGCAAGATCAAGGATTTCTCTTTGGTGGTAATAAAAGCATTGTAAAACTGTGACATTGTTAAATATATATGTGAATATAATAAAAACATTGACTAGTACAGTTGCATGAGTGAATCACATATGCAAATTATATTTCAATAAAGTAGTTAACGTTTAAGTTTTCCTATGCTTACTGTTTTAGGGTTTTATTGCTGTGAAGAGACACCATGGCCATGGCAACTCTTATAAAGGAAAACATTTAATTGGGGCTGGCTTAAAGTTCAGAGATTTAGTCCATTATCATCATGGTGGGAATCATGGCAGCGTGCAGACAGACATGGCACTGGAGAGTTACCTGAGAGTCCTACATCCAGATCCTCAGGAAGCAGGGAGAGTGACATTGGTTCTACTGTGGACATTTGAGACCCCCAAATCCCACCCCTCATGATGCACTTCCTCCAACAAGGCTACATCTATTCTAGCAAGGACACATCTCCAATAATGCCACTCCCTAGGAGACTTGGGGCCCACTTTCTTTCAAACCTCCATACCTACATCCACCTGGGATTTGTAGTAACCCAGCTTCTGGTTGTAGATCCGGGACAAGGCCTGAGGTTCTGCACATCCAACAAGCCTGTGCTATGTGATACAAGATTGCTAGCCAGAGTGGCACTTAAGTGAGGCCAGTGACATCAGGGTTATTCTTCTTTCTGACCTTATCTACTGACTCCTTGGTAAATGTCACCCAATCTTGGTGCTTGTCTGTACCTGATTACCTTTCCTTCTTTTTGCTCTGAATGTATTCCTCATATCTGCTCCCCATACATGCACAACCTAACTACCTCCTTCAAGTCTCCGCTCAACCCTTTCTTCCTTCTTTAGAAGTTTTCCTAGCCACTCTACAGAAATTACCACCCTGTCCTACTTCCCCCCTATTATCTTGTTAGTTTGCTATCCATTCCTTAATGCATTGAAAAACTTAAACAAGATATTAATCCACTTGTTAATGAGATTTACTGTGGTGTCCTCTCCTATTACAATACAAACATCATGAGAGCATGGATTTTTATTTTTAGCTTGCTGTATTATTGATGCTCAGAACAGTGACTAATACAGAGTAAGTGCCCAGAAAATATTTATCAAGTAAATATTTGAAAATAAAAGAGTAAGTACTGTAGGTGCACATAGTAAATGAATGATACAAGACATTCAGGAGGGAAGGGCCCCCTCTGCGGGTGTGAATCAGATGAATATGAAGGGAAAGGGTTAATAGTGACTCGCACATGGCCCAAAAATCTTCCCCTCCAGCTACTCTGGCTCCTTGACTGTTGAAACTCATTCATCCTGTATGATGCTACTCAAGGGATAGGAAATACTGTATTATTGGTTCTCTCATACTGTTTGCAATATATAAGATATTTCTACAGTTTGACACTAGCCTGCTAGTTTCATCTCTGAATATCCACTTATATGTCTGTAAATTCATTTCCATAAGATTGAAAAGTAGGTCATCATTTTTATCTTCCAAAACCTCATATTTTAAGAGTGAATATGAAAATCTTAAATAAGATGCTCCTTCTTGGCTTATGTATTCTTTGTATCCTGTTGATGTATTTGCATGCTGCAGATATCTGTGCAGAAGGAACTTTCCAGATACTGGGTTACATTTTGTTTTCCTCTGTGAGGTTCTGATTTATTTTTACATTGTACCAAAAGATTCCACTGAAGCAAAATCCAGCTATTCCCAGATAATGCTGAGAAATAGGCTTGAATTTGTCTTGTGTAGTTCTTACTGTCCATCCATGGCTGTGTTTTAACTTCTATGGTGTTCCTGGAGTTAGTTAGGATGGACTGCCTTAGTTAGGAGTCTCTAATTAGGGTCATGCATGGAATAACTGCCAAGAAGAGGAGAAAGTAGGAGGACTTCTAGAATACATTACCCTGGATCTCTTTGGGTTGAGGGGCATGACTACATTTTCCATCATGGACCACAGTTTCTGGTAAGTGGCCCTGTGCTGGTTAGACTTTTTTGTCCCCTCGACACAGCTCAGGTCATCTGGAAAAATGTCGCCATCGAACTGACCTGTAGGCTACCCTGCGGTGCATTTTCTTGATGATTGATTTGACTGCTGTGGGAAGACCCAGGCCATTGTGGACAGTGTCGCCCAGGCAGAATGTCCTGGGTGCTACAGGAAAGCAGGCTGAGTAAGCTACAGGGAACAAACCAGTAGGCAGAATTCCTCCATGGCTTTCGCTTCTGCCTCCAGGTTCCTGCCTTGATTACCGCCCTGACTTTGCTTCACGACAGACTATAAACTGTAAGGTGAAACAAGTCTCTTTCTCCTCATGGTGTTTATCACAAGACTGGCCCTCTTCACCTGACACTCTAGCTCTTTCTGGGACCCAAGAGATGTGAGAAGGTAATAGCTTCTCCTGGTCTACCTCTTTCCTAGCCCTACTGTGTGTCACCAATTTTAATTTCCTGGGACAGAGAAATCATCCATTCATTAAAAAAAAATCAATGTCAGACATTTTCCAATAATGTGCTATAGTGCCCTGGAGACTTCACCTGGGCTGTGAACAAGCACACTGGTATTTTTAGGAGTTAATTTCTGAAGCTGTTCTGTAATATTTATTTAACCTGTCAGAAAGCCATTAAAAGTTCTGGGGAGAATGAAAGTTTGAGATACCCCCCTTCCATGCTGGTTGGAAATACCCACAGCATTCTCATCGGAAGTTAGATCACACGGAGTTGAAAGTCAATGTAAATTGAAGTCTTCTGTTGTGGATGAAAGTAGGTGAAGGAACAGTGCTATTGCGTGGCTCCACTCATTCAGTGGCCACATGCTTCTTTTCATTTAGTTTCCATGGTTTTAAAAAAGTATTTCCCAGTAAAAATGATTTTATGAGAGCACTAAATATCTCAGAGCACTGCATTACCTTATAGGATTTATTTATGCCCTTATTTATTTGTGTTTGTGTGTACGTGTTTGTATGCACGTGTCTGGACATGTTCATACAGGGGCCAGAAGTCAAAATTAAGTATTTTCCTCAATCACCCGCTACCTTATTTTTTTGAGGCAGTGTCTCTCACTGATGCTGGTACTTACTGATGCAGCTAGACAGGCATCCTCCTATTTCTACCTCCCCAGGACTAGAACTGTGATGTGTGCTGCCATGCCTGCTTTTTATGTGGACTCTAGGGATCAAACACAGGTCCTCGCGCTTTAGTAGCAAGCAAATTTTAGACTAGTCATCTTTCTGGCCCCAAAGGTTTTCTTTTATGAAGAGATGAGCTCTGCTAATGGCTACAATGATTTTGAGTCACACAGCAGCTACATAGTGGTACTGAACTGCCCCTACGCACTTCAGTGGGCATGGTAGGTTGGCATTCAACCCGAAGAGACGCTATGAGAAATTAAATGAGTATCACAGATGGGCAAATGGGACTAATAAATGAATATCCCCAGGATAACTTCAAGGTACCTAATAAGTGTCCAATAAATACTTAATGCTTCAATTAATTACTCACTTTAAAGCCCAGTTTTATCTTAATTGACATAAAGCAAGTCGCAGCATGTGGACCTTCATCTTCAAAAAGACATCTATTGAAAAAAACCGAGGCATTTAATATAATATTTATTTAATATCATTTACTATGTTATTTATAATGTATCTCATTTTTGAGTATTATTAATGATGACTTAAGTAGATAGTATTTATTCTACTGAAATAACTTGCTACATTATTTAGAGTGATTTATTGTGTGTGTTGGGACCAGAAAATGTTTCTGATGAGATTAATTTTCAGTTTCATTATAAAAATAGATGAGATGCGACATGATATATTAGCAAGAGAACTGGAATGTAAATCAAAAACGCTTAATTCTTAGTCCATTCACTTACAATGCAATATTGAGGAAGCTGTTTGCCTCTGCTGACATTTTAGCATTTTAGCTTTAATTTTTTAAAAAACGGAAGCCACAGTGCTGCTTCTCAAGACTTTAGGGTAGCATTTGGACCTTGTAAACTGAAAGCCCACTCTAAAGTCATAGTTTCATGAAGCTACTTTATCAGCAAAGTGAGATAGAGTATGAATGGCATCTTCCAATTTTTTTAAAGATTTATTTATTTATTATGTATACAGTATTTTCGGCATTCTGTCTGCATGTATGCCTGCAGGCCAGAAGAGGGCACCAGATCTCATTGCAGATGGTTGTGAGCCACCATGTAGTTGCTGGGAATTGAACTTGGGACCTTTGGAAGAGCAGGCAGTGCTCTTAATCACTGAGCCATCTCTCCAGCCCGGCATCTTCCAATTTAACAGATGATGTGCATCTGTAAACAAATGTTCTGACTTCTGTCTTAGGGTTTTTGTTGCTGTGAAGAGACACCATGCCCATGGCAACTCTTATAAAGGAAAATATTTAGTTGGGGCTGACTTACAGTTCAGAGGTTTATTCCATTATCATTATGGTGGGACATGGTGGTGTGTGTGCAGACATGGTGCTGGAGAGGCGGCTGAGAGTTCTACATCCGGATCCTCAGGCAGCAGGAAGAGAGAGTGAGGTCTGGCTTGAGCTTCTGAACCCTCAAAACCCAACCCTAGTGACACGCTTACATATAGCTATACGTATTTCTGTCATAGATATATTTTAGTAGTAAATGACAAACTTAATGTTTACAAACTAAACTTAGTATGGAGGCAGGAATGATTTAAAGCTTGTTCAAAGATTGCTTTTTTAGTAAAACCAAGTAAAAATATGTTAAACTCAAGAGAATTCACACCAGCTCTTAGTAAACATGAAATCATCTTTAATATCTCAGGGTAATGATTGCCATTTGCATCCTTTAAGGTAGTTTTGTGTGAGTCTTTGAGCCACTCTGAGTCAGTTTTGCTTGGCGATTCAGGTGTAGCCACACCTGTATTTCTTGGCACGGCTCTGTAAAGCTGGAACTACAATGGAGAGTGGATGTTGGTGAGTTAGGCTAACATCACAGAGCTGTGAGGAAGTGTAGATATCACAGTGAACTTTGACACAAGGAGCAGAAGACAACCCATTTTTGCCACATCTGCCAACTCCTGTGCTGTGAATAGTCCCACACTGGCCAATTCAAGCCACCAGTGGTTTATCAAACTGTTCACAACAGTCCTGAAGGTTAAACAGCCAGGCTATCGTATGCACTGGCTCCAGCTAGTGAGAAAACATGAAGGAAGGGAAGAGAGGCTGCTCACATCCACCCTACACCAACAATGAGGGCCAAGAAAGATGACATACTAGAGAGTCCAAATGTCAACCAAACTGACGTAGGAGGCATGAGCTGAATTAGGAATGTTCCTGACAGGCTTCTGTGTTTAGACATTTGGTTCCTGGATGGTGGAACTGTTGGTGGAAGTTTTGGAGCCTGTGGGTCAGGAAGCCTGGTCTACAAAGGTAGGTACCTCTAAGAAGGCTTTGGGGGCTAAAGTTTGGTTTCCTTCCTCTGTCTTCTTTGCTTCTGGGTTCAGTGAGAGCTGAAGGAGTGGCTCTACCTCATGCTTCTGCCACTCTGAATGCTATTACATCCTCTGTGGCACAGTGGACTCTCTGAGAGGATGAGCCCAAGTGGTTCCTCCCTTAAGTGCTTTTGGCCAGGTATTTCATCACATTGAAAAGGAGTGTACTGTATTCTCTAGTTGCTAGACGTTAAATCTTTTCTGCACAGTTGCAGAAATCTTTCTTCCATTTCCTGTGTGAAAAATCAAGTAAATTCTATAATGACTGCTTGTAATTCCAAAAGGAAGCTAAATTCAGTCAACATATGAATGACTTATGGATTGAACAAGTCAGTGGAAGTCAGTACTGGGGCATTATTAAGTAGAAGACATACATGAGGTCTGGAAATGCTAACTTGAGCTTCTTTTGAGTAATTCATTTCACCTTTGTGTTAAAACACAAGTTTCCTAAGGTAATGAGCATGTCCATATGTCTTAGAGGTTGTGCTGGCCTGGGAACGGTGAGTCTGACAAACCCTTTGGAGAAAGCATAGGGCAGGCAACCAAGATGCTAGAAATTCGGTGTGAGAAGAGCCATTGAGTAACACAGGTCAAGGTACTCTGCGGGCTCATGAGAACCATCTCTAGCTGTGCACGGAACTCTAAAAATCTTACCATTTAAAATATATACCAAGTTCATGATAGAATTCCAAATATCAGATATTTAATCCAAAACAAGGGCTGATAGAACACTCTTTATGCATCATCATCATCATCATAGCAAAATACAATTCTTGAAATTTTTACTTAAAATTTTTAGTTTTGTGCATATGATATGTGTGGACAGGCACAGACATTCATGTCATGGCACTCATGTGGAGGTCAGAGGGCAAATTTGTGGAATCCGTTCTCTCCTTCCACTTCCGGAATCTAACACAGGTCACCAGGCTTGCAAAACCAGTGCCTTTATCCACTGAACCATTTCTTCGGATACACTAAAATATAATTTTAGAGCAATTATGAACACTTTAAAAGTTTTTTTAAGGAATAAATAAGTTATGTTTACCCAAAACTGATTGTATAATTTGAAGGATCTTTGCATTCACATCTTTCATGACTATAACAAAGGTTCTGAACCTATCAATGACCTGCAAACATTTTCTGGGACATTTTTGCAATACATACATCTCTTCCATGGTGTCCCCACTTCTGCATGCCAATCCCGTCCCTAGATGACTTCTGGTACACTTTGTCATTCTGGTCAAGTTTGCATTTTTCTGATGCAGCCTGAATCTTATTTTATTTTTGTTTCTGGCTTCTTCCCTTTGTTGTAATTATTCTGAGGTTTGCCTATCTTGCTGCCATAACAGTACCGTAGTTCATCCCTTTGTACTGCTGAATAAAAGCAGCATATTCCATTACAATGTATATGCAACAATTTTGTGCAACCTTTTTGGATTACATTGGACTACTTTCAAGTTTTGTCTGGTACAAATAAAGTTGATTTCATCAATTGTGTTTGGGTCTTTGTGCGGATGTGTTTCTGTCTCTCTTGAATATTAAACACCCTAGGAGAATGGTAGCAGACTTTTCATGATATGTTTATGTTTAAGTTTTTAAGGAACTGCAAAATGGCTTACTAAAGTCAAGTCTATTTTACATTCCCACAGTAAGCATGAGAGTTCTGGGTGCTCTGTGCTTGCCAAACTGTGTATGATTCATACTTTTAATTTTAGCCGTGTTAGTTGATGCGCTGTGGCATAGCATTGTGGTTTAATTTGACTTTCTTAGTAGTTAGCATTGTTAAGTATCTTTCCATGTTTTGTTTTGTTGCCACCTATTATCTTTGACCAAGTGTAAATTCAAGTCTTTTGCACATTTTTATAGGCTTATTTTGCCTCATTGTGAATTTTGAGTTCACTACATCCTCGTTCCTTTGCCTTTTAAAATTTTCTTTATCAATCATACCACAAGGACATGTGCTCAACTATGTTCATAGCAGCATTGTTTGTCATAGCCAGAACCTGGAACAATCTAAATTCTCCTCAACCAAAGAATGGATAAAGAAAACGTGGTACATTTACACAATAGAATACAACACAGCGGAGAAAAATAATGACATCTTGACATTTGCAGGCAAATGGATGGATCTAGAAAATATCATATTGAGTGAGGTAACCCAGACCCAGAAAGACAAATATAATATCTCACTCACTCATAAGTGGCTTTTAGACATAAAGCAAAGAAAAACCAGCCTACAATTCACAACCCCAGAGAACCTAGACAACAAAGAGGACCCTAAGAAAGACATACATGGATTTAATCCATATGGGAAGTAGAAAAAGACAAGATCTCCTGAGTAAATTGTGATTGTGGGGATCATGGGAGAAGGTAAAAGGGGCATGGGGAGGTAGGTAGGGGAGCAGAGAAAAATAGATAGCTCAACAAAAACAATTAAAAAATTTTTCTTTATAATGATTTTCAAATATAATCTTTTTATTTGGTATTTAATTTATAGATTTCTTCTTTTAGTGTGCTTACTACATACACGCATTGGCCTAGGGAGACAACTCAGTGGGTAAAGTGCTTGCTTAGTGAGCCCAGGAACCTTAGTCAAGATCCCAGCACACATGTTAAAAAGGAAGGGAAGGCAATTCAAGCCTGTAACTGTAGTGCTGGGGGAGGAAACAGGAAGATCCCAGGCCTTGCAGAAAGAACAAGCTCCAGGCCCATTGAGAGACTCTCTTAGACTGTCTTAGAAAGTGGGGTGGAGAGTCACTGAGGAAGACACCTGAAGTAGATTTCTACTCACAGACAAGCGTAACTGCTCACACATGTGCAGCATGCATACCACACACACACACCTCACATACATGCTCCTCACATTCACACATGTTCCTCACACATACAAGCACACATGAATCACACACATGAACCTCTCATACATATACACACATCTCTTATACACACATGCATCGCATACCACACACTCACACACAC
>JAQHUG010000023.1:1519289-1582309 GCA_028555095.1 Dicrostonyx torquatus | reverse complement strand
AAAAAAAATTTAATGGTGTGTGTGTATGGTGGTGGTTGAATGTTAGATTGGGCTGAAAGCTGTTTTTACTTTCTGTGTTAAAATAATCACTGGGTTCTTCTCCATTACTACATCATGTAGTGAGTTGCATTGGTTGGTATATCTCATAATATACAACCAACCTTGTATTCCTAACACTTATTCATGAAACCTTACCCTTTTTATGTACCATTGCATTTAATTTGTTAAGTTTTGTTGAATATTTCTGTTATGTGTGCTTAAAAAGAGTATTTGTATTTTTTAAAATAATATTTTCCTCCTGACTTTGGGATCAGAGCAACACTGTTCTCAGAGAGTAAGTTGGGAGATGCCCAGCCCTTCAGGTTTCTTGGAGTTTTTGTGGATGTAGACTTTGTATTAACAGTCCTAACATATTTGATAAAATTTGTGAAGCTGTTGTGTGTCCTATTTTTTGTTCAGAAAGTATTTTCATTGCAGTTTTGAAACAGCGGTGATACTAGCCATCAGCTGGTTTTTCTTGGGTGGGTTTTGGTGGTTTTACCTTTTAGTAAGTACATCCATTACATCCAAGTCAGCCAAACTGCTGACACATTATCATACCATTAGGACAGTTCTCAAAGCTCTCATTCCTGACAGTGCTCATTGTCTCTTCTATCACTTTTCCTTGCTCAGGCAGGGAAGCAACCGGTTTATACATATTATTTCTCATCTTAACCCTATTTTCACGGTAGTGTCCTCACTCATTAACATTGAGTTATATAGCAATGTTTCTTGTTTGGACTATACTGTGGCTATAGCCACTAAAACTTTGTTTTAATTATCTCTACTGTCGTTATCATTCTATATTTTCTTTTACGCACTTGGCTTGTTTGTATGATGTTCGTCTTGCAAAAAAATTACTTTAGCTTTTTACAACATTCAGTCTGTCATTCTCTGCCTTGTGATGGGTGTGTCTAGATCATTTCCATGTTACTGGTCATATGGTTATATTTATTCTACCCTCTTGCTATTTGTTTTACCTGTTCTTTGCTTCTTTTTAACTGCTTCCTTTTGCTTTGTGTATTTTCATGTCTGCATTTGTGTGACTTTATGTTAGAACAAACATCCCTTTTCCTACTGTAGTCTCCTTTCAAAAGCTTTTTACACCTCTGCTCCTGCTTCTCGACTCCACCCTTGCCATCTAGGCATTGCTCTATAATTGTGATTATATTTATTTTACAAATGTTATAACAATTTCCATCTCTTACTATTGCCATTTTTATTTTAAACTGTCAATTTTTCTTTGCTTTTTAATTTTTTCCATATATATATATATATATATATATATAGTGTGTGTGTGTGTGTGTGTGTGTGTGTGTGTGTGTAGGGGATGCACATGTCAAAGGACAGAGTGCAGTTTTGGGTATTATCCTTAGAAAGGCTGTCCATTTCCTTTGAGATATGGTGTCTTCTGGCTTTGGTCTTACCAAACAGGCTGGAATGGTGGGCAGCAAGCCTCAGGAATCTTGCTGTCTGTACCTTCCTGCCAGGAATACAAACATGGGTGCCATCATGGCTGTCATTTTTACCTGGGTTCTGGGATCAAACTCAGGCTGTCTATTCGCTTGGTAGGCAAGCTCTTTACTGACTGTGCCATCTCCCAACTCTCAGTTGCCTTTTAAAGAAAAGTAGGAAAGAACGGCAAAGGTGCCTGTGTGTGTTTACATCTCCTACTTCTGGAGCTCTTCATTGCGTTTCCTCAGCCTGGACACCCATTTGCCCTCCGTGCTCTTCTGCCTGGAGTCTTCTTCCAACACTGCTGCTGACAAAGTCTTTATTTTACCTTCGTTTTTTTGGGAAGATTTCTGAGTATAGAATTCTAGAAGGAGATTTCCCCGGCCCCATTTCACTGTCCACTGCCTTCCAGTTCCCTTTTTTTCTAACAAGAACCATGCTGCAGGCTGTGCTTTCTCCGTACAGACTGTGCTGTACTTCATAACAACTTAGGCTTTTCTCTTTGCTGCTGCTAGGAACTTATTCTTATGTTGTCATTTTCATCTTTCCTGTACTTTGTGTGCATTGGACTTCTTAGGTGTGCAGCAACTTTATAGTTTTCATTGGTTTTAGTGATTAAATCCCATCAGACGTCTGTTATTATAGGAAGTCTGTAATTATTCATACATCAACCATTAGATGCTATCCATGGATAATTTTTCTTTTCTTTTAAAAGTTCATAAAACATTTCATTTCTTTTGTCTTATAAATACTATGCCAATAAAATTTAGACTCTGGTATATCTAGTTTGATGATAAGCCAATAGCTTTCTCTTTCCTTTATCTTCCACTTACACTTTATATTGGTTTCAAATGCAATTGCAATTCTCTTTGATTTAATTAGATGTGTGTTTGGCTTTCCCACTCCCTTACACTTTTTCTCTGATGGAGTTTAGTGAACACAAGCAGTTCGCTCACCTTGATTCATGGGCTTTTGTGTGTACAGTGCTCTGATGGTCCCGATAACATTGTGAAAATATTTAAAGCCATGCCTTAGTAATTGATTGTAACAGGAGGAGTGGGCTGCTAGTCGTCCCAGCCGCCTGGCTATCTTACACCTGAACTAATCACACAGAAACTGTATTCATTTAAACACTGCCTGGCCCATTAGCTCTAACTTCTTACTGGCTAATTCTTACATCTTAATTTAACCCATTTCTATTAATCTGTGTATTGCCACATAACTGTGGCTTACGGGCAAAATTCTAACCAGCGTCCATCTCAGGCAGGAGATCCATGACATCTGCCACTCTGCCCTTCTTCCCAGCATTCAGTTCTGTCTACTCCACCTATCTAAGTTTTGTTCTATCAACTAGGCCAAGGCAGTTTCTTTATTCATTATCCAATGAAAGCAACACATAAACAGAAGGACCTCCTACACCAATCGATAAGACTTCTCTAGACAAGAAAGATGTCACAACACTGAATCTCTTAAAGATCCAGAATTGAGAATGCTTTTGGTAAGTTGCTGAATGGGTATTTTTTCTAGTTTAGTAGTTATATGCAAAAGGTCTTTGGCTGTCTTCAGCCCTGTAGAGGCAGGTACTACACTTTAGCCTGGAAATATCTCATCTAGACAGTTTGGACATCAGTGTGGGGCTCTTATGATGTAGTGCACTAAGATGAGTACTCGACCCATGCCGTGATCTGAGTCTGCTGTGTGGGGAGCTGTGCACCTAAAACTATTTTTAATCTTCTGGTGGAATCTTTGCTTGGCTTTCGGTATTTACTATGTTCTTAGAAAATTTTTCTGGGTTTATCAGCAGAGTCAGTGGGAACCAAGTTGATTCTTTGGTGCCTGTTACTTGTATTGTTAGAGGAAGAAACCCCAGAGGAAGGTAAATTTCAGCTGCAAAGGAGTTCTGTGCCTGTCAGAAATCCTTCTGTTTAGAGATAACCTTGGAGAAACTGCATTTCCTTCTCATGGGTTATGGACTCTTTCTACCAGGAAAACTATGCATGGATTTTTTTTCCCTACACACTCACCAACACATATTCTCTCTCTCTCTCTCTCTCTCTCTCTCTCTCTCTCTCTCTCTCTCTCCCTCACTGTTGCATGGCTTTGATCTTTAATGTCTGGCAACATGATGGCTGAGAGATAAATGGAAAGAAAACTCAAGGTGTTTTTTTTTCTCAAGTCAGAGAGATATTTGCATTTCAAATGAACACTCTTAAAGATGAAACAGCATTCTGTGTGTTAGGAATTAATACTTAATGGTGGAATTGAAAGAGATCTAAGGGGACTGGGATTTTTGGCCCACGCCTATCTTATCAGACTGTGTCACTGTCTATAGCTTTTTATGCCTGTATTCAGATTCCTCAACATAACCCAGTCTGGGCTTTTAATGTGTTGCAGAAAATTAAAACCTGATGATTACATGTGTGTGTATGTGTGTGTATATACCATGTGTGAGTATGTGTAGGGGGGTCTAACTACATATTTCAATGTGAAGCTATTAACAGAATCTGAACTATATGTTCATGATCAGCATTTAGATAATATTTATCTGTCATTGAGTTAAAGTTAATATAAGATTGCTTTTGCGTATGTGTGTGAGAGAGACATAGAGATAGAGAAAAAGACACAGAGAGAATATGTTCACTGGTTGTAGTATGAAACTTGACTTATGAGATTTGCAGTATATATATTCTTAAACCAGCATAATAATAATATGAAATTTCAAGCTGTATATTCTTCAATGCTTCGGAGCGAGCATGATATTTAATGATTTCTGCTTGATTTCAGGGCTAACATGAGAAGATTTTCAAAGTATCTCCAGAATGGTCCATGTGAGACTTTCTTATCTAATCTCATTGATATTCAACTCCCAGGTATTCTGAGGATGACTACATTCAGATCATCACTAACGTACAGAAATGCCCATGGAGACGGCACGCAGAAGAATATGAAAATTTCAGGTAAAAAAAACAAATTTCCATAAATAATACGAGTGAAAAAAAATACATCATTTGATTTTTTCCAGAATAAAAGCAACATGTTGTTAAAAAGAAAAGTGGGAGGGGCTAAGGGGAACCCAGAAGAACTGAACTCTACAGTCTTTGGAAACTGTTGTATTCTATTCCAGTGGCGGATGCAGGCATTTACAATTTTGCTACTGGAATTAACTCCAAAGAAATCAGAGTTCAAGAGAAAGTTTTTATTGTGCCATTTACTGTGGATTAGTTTGATGTCAGCTCTCTGTGTCATTTCTACTTGCTCAATATTTATTTTGTAAATAAAATGTTATAGTATTAGATGATTCTTGGAAAGCACAGAAGGAAGAGAATTGCCCATGAGCCCATCACTTTAGAACAAACACTGGACTAAGGAGATGGTTCAAGGTTTAAAGGACTTGCTGTGTAAGCATAATGACCTGTGTTCCAATCCCTAGAACCCACATAAGAAGCTGGGCATGGTCCTGTGCACTAGTATCCCCAGTGCTGTGGGGAGTGGAGACAGGAAACACTGAACTTGCTGGCCACCAGACTAGCTCCAAGTTCAGTGAGAGACCCTGTCTCAAGGGAATAAGATGAAGAATAATAGAGCCGGGCACTAAGTATCCTCCTCTGGCCTCCACGTTCATACACACTCACAAGTTAACATATCACATACTTATACACCAAATATACACTCAAACTTAAATAAATTGAAGACTAATAATGTTTTTTACTTTCTACATATCATCTTCTAATTTTTCTCTAGTTTTTATATCACAAGCAGCATTCAGGTGCCTGAATTTCTCCAGCTATTAACCCACTGAAGTGCCATCAATTTGGCAAAATCATGCTGCCAGGCCACCATTCAAAAGCCATCTGCAGGATGGATGTATTAGCTTACTCCTGTACTTCACTAAGGCAGTGACAGGAGGATTGCCACAAGTTCTAGCTCTATATAGCGGGTCCTGGGTATAGCAAGAACTTTTTCAGCCAGTCAGTCAATCAATCAATCGACTAAGCAATCAGTTCTCTTTACTCCTAATGCTGTTTCATTTACAGCTAGGTCATCTGTCTCTTTGGGCTTTCCCAGTTGTGATTATTCTAGTTTGTTGCGTTGGGTTGTTGCCTACACCCCAAGTCTTTGCTCTGCATTCTGCGCAGCATTTGGCCTGTGTTAAACTGTGTTATCACATGACCTGGAGTCTTGGCTTTTTTTGCCTGCAAGCCAACAGTCTCCATTAAACAGTATGTCTTTCTTATCACCAAGACTTTGCTCTCAGAAGTATTTGCTGCTTAGTTCTTTTTGTGGGAAGGCTGTCCCCTTTGCCTGTGTGTGTTAGGTTCTACCTCTCCCCGCTTCCCTCAGTATGCTCTGAGTCAAAACCCAGTGAGAGAAAACTTCCAGTTAGTCTCCACTGAGTAAAGGAGTAACTTTTTGACTAAGTGACAGCACAACATGAGTCTCTCCTCTCTGTTGGATAGACATGTGGATGTTTCCTATCAGGGTTTCCTATCGGACTCCGTCTCACATTGGCCTCCCGTCTGCTGTGGTTTCTTAAGAAATATTCTCCCCCGGGTTGGAGAGATGGCTCAGAGGTTAAGAGCACTGACTGCTCTTCCAGAGGTCCTGAGTTCAATTCCCAGCAACCACATGGTGGCTCACTGCCATCTATAATGAGATCTGGTGCCCTCTTCTGGCATGCAAGCATACATGGAAGGAATGTTGTATACATAATAAATAAATAAATCTTTAAAAAAATAAAAAAAAAAAAAAATAAAAAAAAGAAATATTCTCCTAAAATGTGCATGTTGAGTGCTAGATTCCCAGTGCCTTGGGGAGGGGAAGGGAGATCCTAGAAAGTTCAGGAGTCAGGACATGGTTAGGAAAAGTAGGTCAACAGGTCACATGTCTTTCAGGGTTTACCTAGACCCTGGTCCTTTTCCTCTGCCTCTCAACAGCCATGAGGTGATGCAGTATTTCTACTGCATGCTCCAGCTGCCATGATGTTCCACCCAAAACATGATCCTTTGACCAAGTCCTCTGTGACTGTGAGCCCTTCCAAAGAAGAAAAACACAAAAATGAGAATTCTTCACTTTAAAGTGTTTGTCAAGTATTTTATTCATAGCTACACAGAAGTAAATAATACAGACTCAGATAGGGATTCCAGTTCAACTGTTTGAGCTCAAAGATATTTTGCCTTGTGCTGAGCAGTTCAGGATTTGACTTGACACCTAATAGAAAATTGTACCATCATAAGCTAAGCCAGTGAGTGGAAATAGAGTCAGATTTTAAGTGACCTTTATAGAAGACAGGGTGGACAAGAGTCGAAGAGACACCTGGCCTGAGCTATTGAAGATCAGTCTTAGCTTCTTAGCTAAAAGACAGGGAAAGTGTCTGCTGTAATCAAAGTCTGGCTTTGAGTTCCTTTGCTTCTGGCGATGGATTCAAAGTAAACCTCCTGAGAGTAAGGCAAGAAAAACAAGGTGCATGGGCCACCTGTGTGAGGCACTAAAGCCATGGAGGCAGGGGAGGCAGGGTCTGAGAGCAAAGGAAGAGGGTGCCTAGCCTCTGGGACTGCTCATTCTCACAAGATAGTTGCTGAACGTCAAAGGGCAAAGAGGCAGAGAAGTTAAGCAGAGCTTCCAGAATCCCTTGGAAAGGCCAGTTCTCAAAAGGACTGGAGCCTAAATTAGAATTATTTCCATTCTCAGCTGGATTTAGGGGGATCTGCCCTTAGCCCGGATAACTAATGGAAGCAGAAAGTAAATCCTCTCTGAAAGAAAGGAGGGTTATTCAGAGACTGAAATTGACTTTGCGTGTTCTCTCACACAATCTGACACAATTAAAATAATATTTTCAATTAGAGATATTCCTCTCATCCTCTTCCTTTTAAAGATAAAAATCTATATATTCCAGGCTGGCCTTAAACTGGCTATGTAATCAAGGATGACCTTGGACTCTTGATCTTCCTGCAGGTGTGCACCACCACCGTATTGTGTTTATGTGGTACAGGAATTTTGAACTCAGGGTTTCTTACATACTAGCTAAGAATTCTGCAAACTGAGCTACATCCTCAGCCCCCCCTTAAACAGAAATCAGCAGTCTATTTAAAGCTAAAGTTGCACGATGAGCATCCCTGCTGTATATTATGATGGATGGGAACTATATGATAGATGGTACCATTTTGCCTTAGTACCATTCCCACATAAAGAGTGAATCAGTAACCATGGTGATTACCCAGCAGCCTATCTATCCATCCCTTCAGGGCCAGTTGAAGTAAACATCTGGGGCTACACCACTTATTGTTTGTTGCAATTCAAGAGAATAGTCACAGAAACACTTATTCATTTGCTTGAATATGTATTGTATTATAATGCTTATTTTATGGACATATTTGTTAGCTGAATGATGCAAACCCTTGACAGAAGTTTGTGCAATTAAATTATAATAACCAAATCTTGGAGCTTCTGCCTATTTATAAATCTGGCCTTATAGAACACCCCCTGTTATTACAGATGTCAAGTAGCTAAATAGCTTTCCATCCAATTTATTTTATGTCAAACTGAAGAATAAAATGTATGGTTTAAAAAGGCAATAACATTCTTTTAGCAGCCATTACAAAAGTGACATTAAATTCTCAAAAATATGAGCAAGTGAATATATAATAAAATTTATCTGAAACCCAATTGTTGAAACTTTCTAAGGTTAAATCCTGGGGACTATTTAAAATTTATAGGATTTCTATGGCCAAATGAGCTAAAAATATAAGAGCTCTAAATATGCTAGGAAGAGGGCTACAATTTATTCCCCTACAAATATTTGTTTGGGACTTACTATGTCACAGTACAGTGGCCTCTTTTACTACCTGGTTCAGTATTGTGTACAAAGAAGGCCTCAATAAATAGCTAAATGAAAGGATACATGAAAATAACCAAGAAAAATCCAATTTCTTTATTGACCTCAAAGAAGTTTTGGTTAGTTTAGAAAGAAAAAATAAGCAAACAAATAAAATGTAAATTTACATATGACCTAATGTCAGAAAGATTACTTTAAATAAATGCTATGATGCCAGATCACTGTAGGTGGAATTTCTTGAAATGTTTTCTAGAAGGAAACAGAACTTGAGTATTAGCTCTGAGTGTGGATAGAAAGGGAGGGAGGGACCAATGTGGGAAGGAGGAGGCCAGGAATTAATTTCAAGTCTGTCTGGGTGGGAGCTATAAACATGTACTTGGTATAAAGGGAGGCTTGTAGGCAGAGTGGGGAGGGCTTGAGGATGCCCAGGGCACTGATTACTACAGGAAAGTCCCTGGGTGTCCTGTGGACACAAAGGACCAATAGAGACATTCCTAGCAGGAGTTACACAACAGATTTATGGCGTTAGGGAAAGTACTCAGTCAGCACATCATTGTGTGAGCTGGGGTGTGACGTGGGAGTGTGGAGTCCGAATAGTGAGGGGCTGCTTATGTACAAGTGACCACGGGAGAATGGGGATGTGAAATGTAACGGTGGACACTTGACTCTGAGCTCTCTGGCATGGCCTATCTTATTATGTGTCTCCAATAGCCTGTCATATGAATCTGTGCGACTGGAAGTCAGCAGGCCTTTTTAGTTTCGATTTCAGTTCTACAATCAAAGGAGAAGAAAGATAAAGTTAAATATGAAAGTTTAGATCTGAGTGTTTGGGAAAGTCATGATGCTATTGACCTAAACAGCTTTCAAAAGAAAAATGCTTTTTAAGAAAAGACGCCCTTCTTGAACAGGCTGTGTTTGAAGTAACCCTGGGACAAGTAGGCATAGAAGACCTTTCCTTATTCTGCAAATATATCGAAGCTAAGAGAAAGTGTGCTCTCCAAGTCAAAAAAACAAGTGTAGGAAAGTCCCTTTACTCAGGAGTTTCTCTTTTTAGCTATGATATTTTTCTTCTTTTATAGATGCCTAATCTTTACTCATTCAACAGTTAATTGTGGCCTGAGAACTTTGAAGCCTGGCATTGGCATCACTTCTTTCTTTTAGATTTTACCTGGTAGCGGGAAGTTTTAATAGGAAAGGTTCTTTATAAAATATCCATAATGATTGGTTTCCTGAAGCCTTTAATCCCAGCACTCAGGAAGCAGAAGCAGGCTCCAGGCCAACCTGGTTTACACAGCAAGTTTCAGACCAGCCTATCTGAAAACTAAGAACCATAATTATTGAATTATCATCACATAATTAGACTCCTTCCCAGTGGATTGAAGTATTTTAAGTACCCCTCTGCTCTCCGTTGTGGGATTTGACTGTTTATTCCCCTTGCATGTAAATAGGACACATCCATTTAACCCTTCTTCCTCCAGAGAGTCAACATGGCACCTCTAGATCATTTTTATTGAACCCAGCTAGAGTTTTAAACAAGAGTTGAAGATGTTATGTGTCCCTCTTCTCTTGACCTCCAACCTCAATAAGTTGCACAAAGTCAATCATATTGAGGTGTCTATCATTCCTGCTTTTAAAACTATTTGCTGATGTTATTAAGAGTTCAAGGCAGTACATAGACTGTACCTGGGTTTCACCCTGAGAAATCGCCATTCTTCCTGGCCTCCCCTCTCACTTTTATAAACCAATGTCTGCTCATTTGTCTGAGCATGACATTGAGATGTCTGAAAATGACACTGAGATATTTGAATATGATATTGAGATGTTTCATTGAGATTAAACAAACTTTCCCTTCCCCACTTGTTAATTTCACCCTTGAAAATTCTTTGTAAAGCCCTGGAAACTTCTGATAAGCAGGTTTCATTTTAGCAGATCTTTGAGCTGCAGCCATTAGTCTTAGATCCCTAGGCAACTTGCATGGTAACTATCACATTATCTTCCCTGACTTAAAAAAAAAATCGTTTGTGTAATCAGTTACAGAAATTAGCAAGCACAACAGCCACATTTATTTCTCATGTTACTATCACCTTTTCTCTCCTAGAAAAACATATACTATTGTATTGATTTTAGGTCTGGAGGATTCTCTAGTAACAACTGATTTTTTTTTCAAGACATACTCATGTTTCTAAGCTGTAACTCATGTTACACTCTTGACACCTATTCTTGTGTTGAGTGTATAAGAAAACGTCCTAAGGCTAGTGACAGTTAGATAAGTTTAGATAGAAACTTAATGGCAGAAAACAGTGCTATTGTAGAATGTTGATGTTTAAGACTCACACAAATGAGATACCTTTCAAGTAATTTGGAGAATAGGTATTTTCTGCCTAATTAATTTGACAAGGATTACATGGTAATGATTTTATGAAACCTTGAGCTAACTTCTAGGTTTGATTAAATTAAAACTTCTTAAAAGTCATCCCTATTTGCTGTGAGACAATGGTCTGGTACCCTGTAAAGATTTGTCATTTGTATTTAAATGAAATGCTGATTGACCAGTAGCCAGACAGGATATACAGATGGGATGACCAGGCAGGAAGTAGAGGCAGAGCAATGAGAACAGGAGAATTTGGGGAAAAGGAAAGGTCAGTCTGTAGTCATCATTCAGACCCAGAGGAAGCAATATGGGAATGCCTTGCTGAAAAAGGTACCAAGCCACGTGACTAACAGACAAGAATTATGGGTCAATATGGAAGATATAAGAGTAATAAAAAGCCTGAGCTAATAGGCCAGCCAGTTTATAATTAATGTAGACCTCTGAGTGTTTCTTTGGGACTAAACGGCTGTGGGACCTGGTGGGACAGAAACCACTCTTGACACCTATTCTTGTGTTGAGTGTATAAGAAAATATCCTAAGGCTAGTAACAGTGAGATGGTTCATCTGCAAAAGGCACTTACCACCAAGCCTGATGACCTGAGTACAATCCCCAGAATCCTCAAGGTGGGAGGAAAGAGCAAACTTCTGAAGGTTATCCTCCAGCCTCCAGATGTGTGCCATAGTGCACACACGTGTACACAGACATACAATAAATAAATAAAAAAGCTTGAAGACCCTAATGTTGTTTAGTAGATTCACTGAAAGGCTAAAAAGTATATTTTAAACAAAATAAACATATATAGAATCATATATATAATAATTTTAAAATTACATATTTACATTGTCAAGGAAGTACAGTTAAATTTAACTTGGAGTTAAACAAAGTTTATACATAAACAGACCAATAAGTTACTTGATATCTTGAAAGAAGTCATGGTACTGGAAATCCACACTGAGTTCATCACTAAGTTTTCAGATATCTTTGAAACATCTGTTCAAAAGCAACAATAGTGTTTGTCTTCATTACTGTCTTGTGAGTTTATTCTTTGTCAGGCAGCCAGTACTTCGTATTCATGTTCCAGGTGGTTTGTTCTGAAGCACAGATTTCTTGGTGAGAAGCAAGCATCATTTCTACTGCATATTCCCGATTATACAAGACCATGCTTGCTTTTCTGAGCCACTATTTTCCTCCTTTCCAGCCCCTTAAATGTTTGCTGTTTACGATTTGTGCATGATGGCTGTGATGACAGCTAAAGGCAATGCATATTTTATTCTTGTTCGAATTTAAGCAGAAGCATGCACTTCATGCTAGGTGTCCTGGGTCAGCTGTCAGACTGAGAAAGCCTCTTTTTGCTTCCTCTGCATCAGGACCATTTTTCACTGTTAAGACCCTGTCATATCATCCTCTGTCTGTCACACCATTCAGCATGTTGGTGTATTTAAAAAAAGCAACAAAACCCATACCATGTCATTACCTCTGCAGTATTTAATCATAGAAACCACCTCTTGTGCATGGCGACTAGTTACTCTTCTTAGCTTTCAGAATATACAGTTTTCCATAAAAATGCATCAAACTTACATGAAATTCACTGGCCTTCTAAATTCTGTTTCAAAACTTGTCTGCCAAGCTGTACTCAGTATTAACTACACTGCTTTCCTTCGCTGTGTCAGATAAGCCTCCCTCCAGCCTGCCCTGTCATGTTATAAAGATTTTCTTGTCTTTATAACATTGCCTACAGTGTCTTCAGCACCGCACGGCACAGCACTGCACTTGTTGGAGCCTCACTATTGCAACCCTGCAGATAGGTCTAGCCAGTGGCTCAGCAGTGCCCTTTCTCACCACCATCACTTTCTGCTCCTTTGCTTTGATGATCACTTTCTCTCATGTGTTATTTTTGCCTTGGTTTCATCTCTCAAACCGATGATCTCCTCTTTCAAAAACCTAAAGGCAGCAGTGCATAAACAAGTGAAGATGGGAACTGCTCAGTTATCTGTTCTGCTTCACTCTGGTGTTTATATACGTTCTCATCTTAGACCAAGGCTTGAAATAATTCTATTCAACTTTTGCTCACATGAAAAAAAGAAGCATATTTGTGTGTGTGCGCATGTCACTTTTGTGAGGGGGGCCTGTGGAGGCCAGAGATAGTGTAAAGTCTCCTAAGACTAGAGTTACAGTTAGTTGCAAGCTGCTTGGTTGGAATAGTGCTGGCAAGATCTCTGGAAGATCAAGAAGCACTTTTAACTGCTGAATCATTTCTCTAGCCTCTTCCTCAGCTTAAAAAATTATTTGAAACTGTGTAGGTATGTATGATGTGTGTAGCAATGTGTATACCACAACAGAAGTGTCGAGGTCAGAGGAAAACTTGATGTAATCACCTCTGCTCCCACCTTTCTGTGGGTTCCAGGTCGCTGGAGCTACACAAGTTCTTTACCCACTGAGCCATCTCACTAGTACAGTTTGGGGCTTCTCTATGGCTGGCCAGGTATGAAGAACTAAGAGGTATTATGAGGTTGAATGCTCAGCAAAACTGTAAAGCGTATCGTACTTTATATTTTATTTATATTCGTATTTGCCTATTTGTTATCAGGTTCTTGAGTTCCATTTTCCTCTCCCACTTTGTCACCCACCCATACATTGTTTCAAGTCCTTCTTTGTCCTTCTCAATGCAATGCCTTCGGTGGGAGGGTGGAATACATATGCCATCACACCAAGTCGAGATTTCATGCTCCCAAATGCTATTTTTCTTAATTTCAAGATCACAGTTCCTCTGTGGAGATCTCACTGGCCTCTGATACACTAACTCCTGTCACTCATGAGGAATCGGTGGCCTGCTCTGTAACGGACAGGAGAGACATGAAGACATACTGAGTGCCTGTCGTCAGTATTGCCATGATGATGTTGAATATTGTATAGTTTTAAAGGCACACTTTACAACTTTAAAAAATAATTTAGTATAATTCAGTGGTTCTTTTTTTTTTTTAGCCTATTCACATAGCAATACAACAGTCAATAATGACTAATTCCAGAACATTCCCAAATATCTATTCAAATTGACAGTGGCTTCCTATTTTTCTTTCCTCTACAACTTTGGCAGCTAATGATCTATTTTCTGGCTATGTAGGTTTGGCCCCTCAGGAAATATAATATACATGAAATTATACAACATTGCCAGCACGCTCTCCTATATTTACTGACTTCTACTTAGTGTGATGTTTTTAAGGTCTACCCATTGGAACATGAATCAGCATTTGCCTCTGTTAAGTCGTCAAGTGATGTCCTACTGTGTGGACATGCTGTTTTGTGATGTCCTACTGTGTGGACATGCTGTTTTGTGATGTCCTACTGTGTGGACATGTTGCTTTGTTTACTATCTTGTTTTAGTTGCTTTGCTTCTTGCTGTGCTGAAATGCTCTATTAAAATCATCTTAAGGGAGAAGCCTTTGTTTTGGTTCATTTGTTACTGTTGTCTGGTGGCAGGGGGAAGTTACATCAGCAGGAGCTTCAGGCAGCCAGTCATATGACAATCACAGTCACTTTCTGGCTTTTATACAGCCTAGAATCTTAGCCCAGGGAACAGTACCACCTACAATGTGGGGGTGTGTGGGGGGAAGGTTGGGAGGGTAGGGGGAGTCCTTACCAACTCAATTAATCCAATCAAGATAATCTCCATGGACAAACTCAGGGGAGTCATTGCCCCATGAGTTTGCCCAAGGGCTTTTTTCTTGGTGATTCTACATCTCATCTAGCTGATGACTGAAGTGAGGAGCATTTGGTTTCTTTTGACATTTTGTTTGTGAATATGCTTTCATTTCTCTTTGTGTACAGTCAGGAGCGGAATTACTGGTCACAAGGTAACTCCGTGTTTAGCATTTTGAGGAACTGAAATCTCTTTTCCAAAGTGACTGCACCATGTTACAGTCCTGAGAGCATGTTAAGGTGGAAATTTCCTCAATGACATCCCTGTGTTGTGGTTTTGACTTGGGTTTGCCTAGGCATTCATGAGGTCAGGTATCTTTGATGCACTCAGTAGGTATTTTGTATCTACATTAGCACAATGCCTAATCCAGGCATTTACTCATTTTACAAATGAACTGCCCTCTTACTTTTGAGTTGCTACTGTAACTTATACATTTGGTAGCAAATGTCTAACAATACACATGATTTGAAAGTATTTTCTTCCATTCTGTCAACTTCTTTTTCCCTTTCTTGACCAAGTCCTGGGAAGCACAACACATTTAAATTTTGATATAAACCAATTTATCCTTCTATTGTCACTGATACTTTTGGTTTTATATCTAAGAAAACATTCCCTGGCTTAACTTTTATAACTTTGGTATGGTCTGAATACGTAATGCATATGAAGACATGGGCTCATTACTTGAAAAACTGATCCCAACATGAACTGTTTTGGGAAATTATGGAAATATTAGAGGTACATACGGGCTGAAGGAAGTGGCTACTAGGAGCAGTTCCTTGAGAGAATATTATCCCTAGCAACTTCCTGTCTCATTTTCTGCTCCCTGGAGTACCATGATGTGAGCTGAATTGCTTTATTTCATCTTCTCTGCCACGATGGGCTGAGATACTCTAAAACCATGAGAGAAATAAGCTTTTCCTCCTGTAAGCCGTCAGTGTTAGGATACGGTGATGGAAATGTAACTACCCCAGAAAACTGACCCCAGTGAAGTGTGTTCTTTACCGGGACTAAAACTTGATCATGCAGTTCCTATATCTTTAAACTGGCTTTGGGGAGGAATTTGGTGATGTTTGGTGGTGTGGGCTAGAAACACTCTAGGCTAGAAGTGGGGATGAATTGGTCAGTCTGCGAAGACTCAGAAGACCAGAATCATGACAAAAATGCAAAAAGCGTAAAGATGTTTCGTGACATCTCAGGTGGGAAAAAGGACTCCACAGAGCACAATTAGTGTTACATGTTGTCAGAGAATTTTGTTCATATCCTAAACTTTGAGGGAGAACTGACTTTAAAGATGGAAAGCCCATCAATTTGATGGGAGCTGTATGAAGGCAACACAGCATTCTGGCTCTGGCATGGCTATTGTTGACTTTAGGTAGGTTTACAGTCAGACTTGGGAACAAAAAGCAGAGTGGATGCATTTGAAATAAAGATCCACTATGCAGGACATCTGGTGTGTGACCCCAAAGGGGTCACAACCCACAGGTTGAGAGCTACATCTCAGAGGATCATGAATTGATTGCTTGGCCCAAGATGGTGGTGCTATTTAGAGGGTGAAACTTTCCAAGATGAGGCTTTGCTGGAAAAAGTCAGCCACTGGCAGCTGCTCCACCCTTCCTGACCACTTCCTGTGTCTCTGCCTCCTGAGCTACTGTGATAGAAACCAAATTGCTCTATCCAGCTGCCATTCTCATTATTACCAGCTACTATGATATATTGAAATCTCTGAAAGCACGAGTAAAATAAGTCTTTCTGCTTTAACTTGTCTGTGCCAGGAAATTGTGTCATAGAGATAGGGAAAAAAAAGTAAAGCTGGCTCTTTCTTGACTCCATCTTCGTGGCAGCAGCCTCGGCGACTGCGGGTTAGTCGCCAACATGCAGCTCTTTGTACGCGCCCAGGAACTATACACCCTCGAGGTGACCGGCCAAGAAACGGTCGCCCAGATCAAAGCTCATGTGACTTCACTGGAAGGCATTGCCCCGGAGGATCAAGTCGTGCTTCTGGCTGGCTCGCCGCTGGAGGATGAGGCTACCCTAGGCCAGTGTGGCGTGGAAGCTCTAACCACTTTGGAAGTAGCTGGCTGCATGCTGGGAGGCAAAGTTCATGGTTCCCTGGCCCGTGCTGGAAAAGTGAGAGGTCAGACTCCCAAGGTGGCCAAACAGGAGAAGAAGAAGAAGAAGACAGGCCGGGCCAAGCGAAGGATGCAGTACAACCGTCGCTTTGTCAACGTTGTGCCCACCTTTGGCAAGAAGAAGGGCCCCAATGCTAATTCCTAAGTCCTATTGTGATTCTGGCAGTCTAATAAAGCCCCTTTGTCCAGACGTGTTAAAAAAAAAAAAGTAAAGATGCTTCTACTTTCTCCAAAGAGTTTCAGGTTAGCCTTTGCATTTGATCCCGTGATCCATTTTGAATCAATATGGTGGCATAAAATAGGTCTCCAAGTTCATATCCATTAACCAGAGTGCGATTTATTGACAAAATTATTCACTGCATTGTTCTGGAAACCTTATGGGAAAAAAAATCACTTTATGGGCCAGTGAGATGGTCAGGGCATAGCCACTTGCTACACAGACTTTGAACTTGTTCCCCCACCCCCATATTTTTTTCTTTTTGAGACTGGGTCATACCCTATAGCCCTGGCAGGCATGGAGTCTTCTCTGTAGCCTAACTGGAATATCACAAACGCGTGTTTTGCATTTGACCGTTGGCTGTTCATGACGTCCTCATCATTCTGATAAGCAAGTTCACTTTCCGTCTCCAGTCCCATCATTTTATAAAATGGAGATGATATTTACATTTATTGAAAGAAGTGTTTGCTATAGTAAAATGCTTGGTAGGAAGTGAGTTATCTCTTAGCCTCTCGCTGCACAGCAGCTGTTGTGAGTTCCAGTTTGAAATAATGTTTTAGCTGACTATTAACAACTCACTAAGAATGTTTAACACTCTTGGTATCTACACCAGGGATGGCATATCTATGAGATCGTAACAAGGCAATAACTATATAAATAACTCCAGATCCAGTCCTCTGCTTTAGGGGGAAGTATAAACACACATAGGCCCCGGTTTCTCGTCTGTGATCATTTTATATAGAATTTTACCATACCTGCCATGAGGAACAACACTTCCTATTTAGTTTGTTCCATTAGAACTTTCTTTGATCCTCGCATGATGGAAAATAGGTCACGTTGAGCATCAAGTATAAAGCCTCAGCTTTCTAAGCTGCAATTATCTTGAGCATTATTTTCTACTTCCCACTGAAGGAGCCATTGACTGTCTGACCCTCCTCTTCAATATGGGCGACCAAATCCCATGTCCTAATGTCTAGACAGAAGTGACTAGGAAATGCCTAAACATTAATCAGCATAATTGTAGAAAGATTCTAGAGTTCTACATATCCGAATTATTTAGCTCACAATTGGGAATAAAAAGGAGATGAAAAACACAGGGTGCAGATTGGTCATTCATATTAAAATGCTTGGGCAAAGCCTGAGGGCAGATTTGGAAAGGAAGGATCTATAAAGAAGCCAGAGAATCAAAGGGGAACATGAGTCTGGTTACCAGAGGCCCAAAGGGGAACATGAATCTAGTGCCCAGAGGCCAGACAGTAAGAGAGCTGAGCTTGGGACTAAAGCCAAAGGGCAGATGATAAACCTCACAGGGAGTCCTGACATTTGTCTTGGAAGAATGCCTGGGATGAGCTCTGGCTTTCTAAGAGCAGTGAGAGGACAGTAGTGTACATGAGCCAACCTCCGTAGGGCCATGGCTCTGGCCTACCTACCTCATCCTCCACCGTGCAAGATGTGGACGTCCATCCAGAGGGCAGGACAAAGCATCTTGAGGCAGGTGTGGATTACTCTTTGCAGGTGCTTTCTATTCAGACTTAATCTAGTATGTGAAAGTTCATAACATAATGACCATGTTTGGAAAAGGAAATAACATCAACACAAAATAAACCAAACTATTTCTCTTTAAAAAAAAATGTTTTACAGTACCAGGGAATTGGTTCAGTGAGCAAAATTTAGTCACTGAACAAGCTAAACAATCTGAGTTCAAATCCCTGGAACACATGTAAGACAGCTGGACCCATTGGCATGTTTATATAACCCAGTACTCCTGTGGTAAGATGGGAAGAGGAGACAAGAAAATCCCCCTGGAAGCTTGTGGTACATCTAATCTAGAATTTGCAGCACAGTGGAAACGAGAGAACCTGCATCAAACGAAGAGTAAGGTAAGGACCAACAGCTGAGGTTGTCCAAGGCTTAGGCTTCTCTCTCTATACACACAGTGATTTACCTTTGTTCTCACATGCACACACACACACACACACACACACACACACACACGAAAGGGGAGGATACTTTGTAGAACAACATGTTGGTGGCAATTGCTCAGCATTAATAATTAAATTCTTCACAGGACAGGACCTCATTCAGGAACTCACATGGTGCCAGTCGGGGGCCTGAAAAACAACAATAGCAACAAAAGGTTTCTTGCCCCCCCCTTTCTTTCCCTAAAAATATCTCCCTAGGTAAAACTATGACCTCGATCAACAAAAGGTCAGCACAAATGACTTTTTTTCTCTTTCATTGAAAATAGATTTTTTTCCCCTACAAAATATCCTGATTACAGATTCCTCTCCCTCAACTTATCCTCACTCCTCCTCCCATTTGTTCCCACAGGTCTCTAAGGGATAATAATAAACCGTAATAAGATAAAATATAACCAAACAAATCACAACAGACCAAACAATACAGACAGAAGGAAAGGATCCTAAGAGAAGGCACAAGATATAGAAGCAGAGACCCACTTGATCATACATTCAGGAATCCCATAAAAAACACAAACTAGAAGCAGTGATATATATACAAAACCTATGGAGTTAAAAAAAATTGGTAAAGTAAAAGTAATAATTAAACTAAAAAGTAACGTGCTAAGAGGACATTATGAGACAAAGGACCTCCAAGCATATCCTTGAGTTTGTTTTCTGTTGGCAATCTACTGCTGAACGTGCAATCTACCCCTGAGAGTAGTTTGTGCTCCCAGTGAGACTCCTGTGGAGAAAACTATTATTTTTATTTTGATGAAATAATTTTATTGAAAGTTGTAGTACCTTTAAAGTGGATCCCAGACTGTGCATAACAATTGCACCCAAAGGTGAATTTTGGTGATTCAATTACCTGTCCTTTTTTTTTTTTTTTAGCAGTGTCACCTAGATATCTTTATTATTCTTAACTTTCTTTTTACTTATTCTTTGTGTCTTTCACATCGTACATCTCTACCCCATTCATTTCCTCATCCCTTCTTATCCCTCTCTGCTCTTACAACCCTCCCCCTAATAAAATAAAATTTAAGAGAAAAGAAAAAAAAAACCATTATCGTCTTGGAAGCTGTAGGGTGACACAGTGAGTCACGCAGTAAACCCTTTTGTCCATGTATCTTTCCTTGCAAGTGTTCATTGCAAAGAGTCATTGGGCTGGTTTGAGGCCTCAGGTTTCACTGATAAGTGGTCATTAACTGGAGATAGCTCCTTGGTTAGGGCTGGGAACATGTATCCACTCCTTTCAGCTCTAGGATCTAATCTGAGGCCTTGCGAATCCTCAGTCACTGACAGTTCATATGCGTGTTGGCCCAGCTGTGTTTTCTATGTAGGCATTTAGTGCCTTTTAGGGCTGCCTTTATTGTGTCTCCTGAGTTTGTGTGCTTTGTATATCTATTTTCATTCAATTCTAGGAAGTCTCTCATTTCTTTCATAATTTCTCTCTTGACCCACTTTTTCTCTGTTCAGTTTCTATGCGTTTGTAAGCTTTCTGTTCTTTTTGTTGTTTTGATATCCAGCTTTAATCCATGGTGGTCTGAGTGGATACAAGGCGGATATCTCAATTTTCTCGTATCTGATGAGACTTGCTTTATGTCTGAGTAAGTGATCAGATTTCGAGAAAGGGACATAAGGTATACACGACTGAGAGGAAGGTATACTCTTTTGTGTTTGAGTGAAATGTCTGTAAATATCTGTTAAGTCCATTTGGTTATAATGTAAGTTAGTTAGCATTTCCTTGTTTAGTTTTGTCTGGATAACTTATCTATTGGCTATTGGTGACAGTAGGATACTGAAGTCTTCACTCAGTGTGAGAGTTGATATGTGATTTAAAATGTAGTAGTGATTGATTCTTCTATGAACTTGGGTGTTCTTGTATTTGAGGCATAGATGTCCTCTTGGTGAATTTTTCATTTGATGAGTATGTAGTGTCCTTGCTGTTTCTTCTGATTAGTTTTCTTTGGAGTCAATTTGGTCAGATATTAAAATAACTATATCAGCTTGCTTCTTTGGTCCCTTTTCTTGGAATATCTTTTTCCATCTTCTTACCTTGTAGTGATGTCTACCCTTGATACTAAGTGATTCTCAGTTACAGAAGAAGAATGGAACCTGTTTTCACACCAATTCTGTTAGTCTGTGTCTTTTAATTGAGGCCATTGATATTGGGAGATAACAATGATCAATGATTGCTGATTCCTTTTATTTTTTTTGTTGTTGTTGTTTGTAGTGGTGGTGGTGATGGTTATGTTGCTGTTGTTATTGGTGGTAGTGGTGTATGTGTGTGTGTGCACCTGCTTCCTTTCTTTTGACTTTGCTGGTCTGGGATTATTTATTCCCTATGTTTTCTTTAATGTAGCTAATCTCTTTTGGTTGGAATATTTTTTTTCTATCACCTTCTGTAGAGCTGGATTTGTAGTTAGATACTGCTTAAATTTGGTTTTATCTTTGAATATTGTTCTTTCTCCATCTATGATGATTGAAAGTTTTCCTGGGTATAGTATATTGAGCTCTCATCTGTGATCTCTTATAACCTGTAGATAATATGACTAGGCCTGTCTTAGTTTGAGTGTAATTGGCCCCATAAGCTCATAGGGAGTGGCACTATTAGGAGGTTGGAACAAGTTTGGCCCTTTTGAGGGAAGTTCGATATCCCTTATGCTCAAGCTATGCTCAGTTTCACAGACCACTTCCTGTTGCCTGTGGGTCAAGATATAGAACTGTCAGCTATTTCTCCAGCACCATATGATAATGAACTAAATCTCTGAAAGTGCAAGCCACCCAATTAAGAGTAGTTTTTTTAATTTTTTTTTTTAATAAGAGTTTCTGTGGTCATGGTTTCTCTTCACGGCAATAGAAACCCTAAGAAGACTCTGGCTTTTAGAATGTCCATTGAGAAGTCAAGTGTCATTCTAATAGGTCTACATTTATGTTTTTTGGTCTTTTTCTCTTGCAACTTTAATATTTAGTCCTTTGAGAATGGGGCAGAGAGTGAAGAGAGGTCACGGTAGGTAGTCTGCTATAGATCTGGGGATGAGACTGGAAGACTGGATTTGGAGGAGAGGTGAAGACCTGCAGTTCATAAATGACTTCTTTACATCCACTTCACCGTGCAACAGTGGTAGCAACCTGGATGTGTTCCATCTGAAGACTAAAGTACATCTTAAGATTCATCTTAGTTGGTTTTGTAATTTTAGGCTAGCTTTTCCTCATTTATGCTATTCACAGTTGACTTTAGCAGTTTGGCAGAAGCAGGGCACGACCAAGCAACTGCAGCACTAGGAACATTCTAGAGAGTTCCATCCAGCATTGTTTTTGTGCTCTTTACAAAAGGCATCTGAAGTCAGTCAGGTGGCTGAATCTCTTTCATGTTTTCAAAGACTGTACGACTCTCCTCTTTCACAGGTTCACTGGTGCTAGGTGCCCTGTTTCCATTTACAAGTCTCAGTATGAATTAAAACTGCACTAAGTCAGCAGCTTTGTTGTGAGTGGGAGACTACCCTATTCTCTTTTGTCTGGATCTTCGCTGGAGGCCATAGGGCTCTCAGTTGGAAGCTTGGACTTGACCTGGCCATCATTTTCTATTTCTATGCAATCACCAAATGTTATCAGTTTCTTACTCCTAATTTGTTTCAGATCTAGCCACCCCTTACAACCCTTCCTGGCCTTGTCTTTTCAAACATAAGTTTTTAATTCACCATGTTGTTCTGGTTTTGATTCATTCAAACTCAAGCCATTTGCTTAAATCTTAAATATGATAAATACTAAAAAATATTTAATCACAGTTTCCGAAATTTCTCAAGATATATTTTCCCCATGAAACCAAAGTCAATCCATGTCTTATGACAGTGACCTGGTGGACCATCTGTGACTTCTTTTTTTTTTGTTTCTTCTATGGTTTTATTTATTTGTACATTTGTAAGATGGAATTGAGAAGAAGGAAAGGATGTGATGACATGGTCTAGGCTACCTGGCTTCAAATCCTAGTCAGACTAGCCGTGTGAACTCAGGCTAGTCACTTCCTCTCTAACTCAGCTTCTATACTTGAAACTCCTGGGGAGAATGAGGTGATCAGAACCACTTTTCCTTTCTTGGGGCTGTTTTGAGGATTAAATAAGTTAATGCTGTAAATGTTTGGAGGAATTCTGTTTGTATTTCCTAGTATTATCCATTTGTGTACTGGAGCCTGGGTCTTATGTTCCACCTCAGTCTGTTCTTGTCTGGGTGTCTGTTGTGTCTCTTTCTGCCCTTCTGCCTGTGTAGAGCTGTGGTTCTGCACATGTTTGCATCTCTCTTTTGTGTGCGGCCTGTCTCCCTTGTCTGCACGGCCTGACTTTTATCCTCTGCTTTTCCTGGTGCTTTGTTTCTCTTTCCCTTTCTATGACTCTTCCTTTTCCTTCTCTGTCTTGTGCTGTGCCCATCCATGTCTTTGTCCCATCTTGATTTCTCTACACTTTTAATTTGCTCTACCCATCTTCTGCCCTTAACAGAACTGAACATTTAACAACCCAAATAAAAACCTCCTGCTTTCATTAAAGTGTTTTCTATTACCTTTTCAAAAATTTATTAAGTTTATGAATACAGTATTCTCTATGACTCTCTGGGGAGGAGAATCAGATTGTTCATGCTTACACAAGCATCTATTGATGTCCTTCCCTGTGGTTCTGTAACCCTTTGGAGGAAAAAAGATTGCTCAAGTGGCTGACCTTTCCTGCTAACCATAGTTAATAAACCATTCATCACCTCCATTGCTGTGCTTTGGCTGGGCCTTCTCCATTTTCCTCTTCTTCCAAACTGCTCACGTGTGTATCTGTGTTTCATGTAGGTGTGATTCCCACAGACATAAGTGTGTGTGCAAAGTGATGGGCTTCATAAGGATACTTTTTGTTTAATTCTATCATGTGCTCTGGTTTTCAGTCCCCATTAATCTTCCTGTCCTCACTCCTGCTAGTCCCCTTTCTCTTCCATCCCCATCTATTTCCATGGCATATTTATTGATATACATCTATGCATATTATATATACATATATACACACATATATGCATACTATATACCTATATACACATATATGCATATTATATATACCTATATACACAAATATGCATATTATATATACATATTTACATTTATATATCCCACAAACACAGTGAAGGTTCCACACATGAAAGAAAAACATGATTTATGATTTGTTTTTTTCTGGATCTGGCTTATCTCACTACAATAAAATACAGTGTTATCCATGTTCCTGAAAATGGCCTACTTTCTTTCTTATTTATGAATCAGACTCCACTGTGTTTGTACACCACATTTTCTGTATCCATTCACTGGTTGATGGACACCTAGGTTGGTTCCAATTGGCTATTGTTCGTGGTGCTGCAATCAACACAGATGAGCTATTATCTCTGTAGCATGCTGACTTAGACTCCTTTGGATATATTTCCAGGAGCGGCTTAGCTTGATTACTTCCCTGCTGGTGGGAATGTAAACTCGTCCCCGTTATGGAAATCAGTACGGATGTTCCTAAAAAGAAAAAAAGAAAAACTAAAAATGAAATCATCTAAATGTTTGATTAGAAGGTTTTCTTGCAGTAGCCTGCCAGTCACTTCCTTTTTCTGGTCTCCTGCTGCTTTCTGTCCTCTGATAAAAACACAATATTGTTCCCAAGCACAGGCCATTAGTTTCCCAAACACGTACTGAGGCTCTCATCTACTGGACAGTCTCAGTGTCTTTATAATTTCTTTCCCCGAGCCCCGGGTTAGTGGTGGGGCTCTAACCACGTGCTGCTACCATCAGGCCATCTCACCCCAATCTTTATTATGTCAGACAATACCAACTATGTAAGCAAGCTCCCAGAAGGCAGGTCATGTTTTATCCATGTTCATATTTAATAATTCGTAAGTTCTAATTCCCATGACCTTGGCCTCTGAAGATTGCCTGCTGGCTGCCCAGTAAAATGTGTGCTGGATTGCTGCCATGCCCTGACCCTTGTTTAGTCAGCTCCAGCAGCTGGAACAGAATACCACAAGCTGAGGGTTTAAATGGCTCGTATCCCTCACAGTTCCAGAAGCTGGTAGTCCAAAATCAGGATGGCAGCATAGCTTTACTGAGATCAGATTAGGTCCCTTCTCTGGGGAGCACATGGGACCATTTTCATATCCTTACAGCTCCATTCTCATGACCTCATGTATCCATCATCTCTAGGCCTGTAGTTTCAATATACACATTTTGGGGGATTCATACACTTGGGTCCCACACTCCTCATACTGTACCTTGAAGTTTCATGGGTTCACATATCCTTCCTTCATGTTACAGCCTTTCAAATATTCAAAGACAGCTACTGTGGCTCCAGTGTGGATATGGCTAATTCACTTGTATCAGTTTTCAGCGTGCTCTCTCCAGACAGGTCTTTGCTAATGTGCTTTCCAAAGACAAGCTTCCCAACAGACCCCACACAGCAACCATGGCTCATCCCAGTAGAAGGTATCTAGCCTCCTAGTCAGTGTTCCT
Source organism: Dicrostonyx torquatus (assembly GCA_028555095.1). NCBI lineage: Eukaryota > Metazoa > Chordata > Mammalia > Rodentia > Cricetidae > Dicrostonyx > Dicrostonyx torquatus. The sequence continues at coordinate 1,557,096 of JAQHUG010000023.1, read as the reverse complement.
TTAATTATGCAGCTCCAGACCACGTTCGAGTTTGATAATGATCTACAGCGCTGATTTACAGCAAGACAACTGAAAAACCCGCCAGTCTCCAGCATTCCCAAGGTGACCTCAGAGATGACTTAGTGTCAGTCCCCCTAGGGCTAAATTCTTCCTTTCTCCCACCTTCCCTGCACCACATCCCTCATCCCTGTACATGCAGGTCCACATGCAGACACAGAGTTTCCCCAATCCTGAGCCATGAGGCCTTCGTGTAGGAAGCCAAGCAGAAATTTCCTGCATGATGTATGTGGCTTGAACTGAAGAAAGCCCTATGAATTCATGTAGGTCTCTTTATTTTTAGGAGATGCTTCCAAACATGAACTTAAAGACTCTAGAAAAATCTATTGAGTCACAACACTTTAGACTACAGAAGTGTACACATGTAAGCATGTAAATTTTCTATATAGTTTCTTTGTGGGGAGCATTGTACACTGTGGTTTTAGGTAGGCTGTGGGTTGTAGAATATGGGTTTGAGTTTGGGGTTTTAATCTCAGCTTTGTCATTTAATACCTTATAATTAACTCCTCCTTGTAATTCTCCTTAATAGTCCCTGAACACTGTAAAGGCAGAGACTGATGTTTTATTCACCGATGTATAGACAACCTCTCCCAGTACTAAAGATCTAATAGATGCTAAATAGGCACAAATGAATGAAAGGACGAATGCTCAACATGCAAGACCCAGTGAATATGATTCGTGACTTCCTTCACTTGGGAGAGCTTGAATTGTCCCCCTCTGCAGAACAGTATTCACTGTGGGCAGCCTGTAGGATCTCTGCTGGACTTAAATTGGCACAAAGCGTTTGGCAGAGGGTGAGACTTCACTCAACATCTGCTGTGCTATTGGTGGGTTATTATTGGCCAGTCAATGAATTGTGTGCTGTCTGTGGCAAGGCGGGGGAGCACCAATAAAGGAGCATCAGATACATTTCTGCTTATTGATGGGCTGGGCAGACCACTCAGCGGTTGAGAGGTCTTGCTGCTTTTGCAGAGGACCCAAGTGTGGTTCCCAGTTTCCCCACAGCAGCTCACAACCTTCTGTAACTCCAGCTCTAGCAGATCAATGCCCCCTTCTAGCCTCGGTGGGCACGAGGAGCAGGCAGACAGAGAGACATTCATAGATTAGAAAAAGTTATTTTTTTTTAAATAAGAAAGTAAAGAGAATACATAGGAGAGAGTCAGATGGACGATTGCTTGCCTTAGGTGAGGGAAAAATGAAACTGGATTATTCGTTAGCAGGGGTTAGGATGCTAAACAATAAATCCTCTGCATTTGTGCTGATCTTTATGCTTTAAACCTCCTTTCCTAAGATTCTCATTAGAAATATAGAGAAGAGAAGAAGCGAATCCTGGGAATGTAGTTCCTTTTTAAGATGTAGACAGAGCCTGAGCCTTTCTCTCACCCTGAGATGTGGCCCACACCTCATTAGGGAATCTCACAGAGTAGTAAACAGAGGGAAGCAGAGGAGCCCTGGGCCCAGGCTGGAAGGTCATTGGTTTGCAGCCTGTCCTCTACTGTCAGGCCCACTGTCTGCCCTAAGGAGTGATTAACATTTCATGGGGAACTCAAGCAGTATTCCTCTTAGAACCAAAGGAGAATTTTGCTTGAGATTCCATACAAAAATATAATAAAATAAAATAAAAGGAAAGGGAGCAGCACCTATGATGGAAAGGAAAAGGCATCTCAGCCACATTGAAGACGTAAAGATATGTTTGCGCATTTTCAGATTCCATCTTTATAGGTCAAAGCTAAACATCAGCTGGGTTCTCCAGGACCAGCTTACTCTTTGGAAGCTAAGTGTTGCTGAGAAACTCATGACCTTTCCTGACCTCAGGAAACTCACATGCTCCGAGGGGAGGGGAGAAGAAGGAGAAGAGAGAGGAGAAGAGGGGAGCATGCTCTCTTCTCTTTAAATTTTGTATGGAGGAAGTGGCTGTGGGTGGCACCCAGCAAGAGTTTAGGGCACAGTGACAGCGTCTCTTGATGATGCTGATTCCATCCAGGCCTTTGTACCTTCTCCATGGGAAACAAGAACTCAAGTGTTGCAGTTATATACAGCTTGGGGCATTTAATATGCATAAGCTGTACAGTGGCCTATAAGGCATGCCTGGATAGGCGCGCAGCAAGGTGAGATGCTGCCTGCTTGAAATTGTGAGTACCTGTGTCCTCGGAGAAGTATTTTGAAATGTGTTCCCAAAGAAGACACTTGATCCAGAAGGCGTAAGAAGCAGCATTTCCCCTAATTTTTATGTATTCTGATAGACTGGAAAGAATAGCATCAGATAGCTTCAGCCGCTTACAGTCGGTATTTCTTGGTCTTCCCGTCTTCTCTCCCTCCTTTCTTCACTTCTCCTCTCTAAGATTTTACTGTGTAGCCCATGCTGGCCTCAAACCCACCACATAGCCAGGCTGGGCTTCAACTCGTCTAACCTTCTGCCGTAGTGCTGGGATTACAGGGCTAAACCAGACTGCTTGGCTCACTTACATATCAACTGCAGCTTGCTTTCTTGTTAGACCAGCTTTGGACTGCCAGCCCCCGAATAATGACATGGAGACTTATAATTAATTGAGAAAGCTTGGCCTTAGCTTGGGCTTTTTCTCAACTAGCTCTTATAACTCAAACTAACCTGTTTCTATTAATCTATATTCTGCCGGCATGACTCAGTTCCCTCCCCTCTTTACTATATATCCGACTTGTTTCGACTCGGGCATCTCCATCTTCTCTTCCCAGAGTCCTCTCTCTCCCCGAAAGTCTCCCTAACCTCTTCCTCTCTAGCTATTGGCCATTCGGGTCTCTATTAAGCCAATCAAAAGGTGCCTTGGCAAAGACACATCTTCACAATGTACACAAGTATTCCACAGCAATCAGACCCCATTTTTTAGGTCTAAAACTGGGTTTAATAATAATGTCTAGCACCCTTCCAGCTGTGGGAACTGAGTGGGATAATCTGTGTCTGCCAATTCTGAGGAAAAGTGCACAGCGCTTCACCAGCGTGTGGCTCATGAATCGCGACACTTACTGTAGAAGGCTGTGAAACCTCTCACGGCAGATAGTAAGGAGCCCAGAAGTGACGTTGTGATTATCATCAGCAACATTCCCTATTTCTTACTGTGTCCTCACTTTTCACAAGAAGGGCAGAATCAGTACGTCGATTGACCACTGTGACACATGGTTGACTTCAAATCACCCTGATCAGGACTTACCGGTTTTAGGTGGATAGGAAAGGAATAGCAGTTTCTTTGTTGTTATTTTGTATTGTTTGTTTTCTGGTTTCCTTGATGGTTAGAAGCAGCTTAGTTTTTTTGTTACCTCTGGATGCTTTTTTCTGCATAGACAAGCTGGGGCAAAACAAAGCACAATTAGTTATCACTTTCTTGTAGGCCACGAGAGTTCTGCAAGTCCTGTCAGCCTAAAGGCAGGTGAGGAAATGTTATTCTGATCTGCTGGTATTTCCCAGGAGGGCAGTTTTCATCATTACATGTTCATATTGGTCTTTTTGTTTCTTTTGTTTTGAAACAAGGTTTCACTATGCAACCCAGGCTGGCCTTGAACTCCTCCTGAATGCTTGGGTTATAGGAATGTACTACTCGGTTTCCAAGCACCATGCACCTAATGATGATCATTTTTTATTGTGATTTCCTAGAGAATGTAAGGTCAGGGGCTAAACGAACGTGGTACACATGTGAAACAGGAATCTGTAATAGCAAAACCAGTCTAAAGTGAAATAGAACCACGAAAGTGTTTGCTGCTTGTCTTAGAGTTTTGTTGCTGTGAAGAGACACAATGACCATGGCAACTCTTATAGAGGAAAACATTTAATTGGGGCTGGCTTACAGTTCAGAGGTTTAGTCCATTATCGTCATGGGGACACGCAGGCAGACACAGAAGGAGAAGGAGCTGAGATTTCCACATCTTGATCCACCTGCAACAGGGGGTGTGTCTGTGCTACAGTGGGTATAACTTGAGCACAGGAGACCTCAAAGCCTGCCTCTGCAGTGACGCACTTCTTCCAGCAAGGTCATACGCACTCCAATGGGCCACACCTCCTAATAGTGCCACCCCATGGGCCAAACACCACACCACTGGGGATGGAGGGTGTTGAAAGCTGAGTCATAATGAGACCTTCAGTTTAAATCAATGAAAACAACTACAACAGTCACTATGGACTGACAGATATACAACAGTGCATATTTAGTAAAGAATTAATTTTAGAATCCAGCTGGCAGTTACTCAAGTGCTCATTTTCCAACTTCCAACTTTCCTGTAAATTTAAAAATGCTATTACATTACACTTAAACAGTATAATTCCAGAAATACCTATTGATATATAAAAAAACCACTAATTGGGAATCCTGGTTAGCATTTTTGGTTTTGTACTATTCTTGTAAGCACTGAATATCTTTAATAAATTACTTTTCAGAAGTAAATGAGAATTTATTATGTTGCCCTTTCTTAGTACACTGGATTAAGGAGACATTTAAAGTGATAAGCACAAATGAAGTTTTGAGTTTGCAGAGTGACAAAGGAATTGTTATCAAATTAAGTTTTTAATTAAAAACTACTTAATATTTTTATTTCCTTTGTTTTCATTGTCCTATTTTGTTCAGTTTAGTTTGGTTATCTCCATGAACTATCTTCTAGAAGTGTTAGATCCTAAGGGATGGAAAATAATAAGTAGCTAACAGAAATCAGCTAAGAAGAGCATAGCATTTTTATGAAGGCAGCTGCCTGATGAGTGTGGTAGAAGGCCTTGACTTTGACTACAGATGACTTTACCTGCACTTTCCATTCACTGAGAATTACTGGAATTCAGGAGGATGAACTTTTAAATGAGCACAACGCGTCAGAGCATCATGTTACTTCAAAAGCACAAAACTCGGTAGGAATGTGTCTAAAAGTGTGTTCTTCAATACCAGGGCCTGACAATAAATGTGGGATGGGAAAAGACCCCTTATAATGACTCTTACCACAGTCAGGTCCCACTTAGAGACATTGTGTGTGGTCCCAATTGTATTCATATTTCATAAGTAATATGGAAGAAGACAAGTTTCAAGAGTGATAAGATGATGAAAATAATGGAAAATGGGTACTATTCAGAAAACACAAAAGAAAGCGGAAATTCTGCAGACTCTCGCAAGGGTGAAAGATTAATCAGGTGCTTGGTTTCCATGTTCAGTTACTCTAAGAGTTCCTAAGAAAATGGACAGAGAAAACAGACTTCAGCAAGAAGATATCTTTGTTATATTAATAGAAGTTTCTCCTGAATTTAAGATTTATTAATCCTGGAATAATTATTAAGAAATGCTTTGACATCAGTGTCCCTAAAGAATTACATAACAACATCTAAGTTATGAAATTTTGACATTGGCCTGTGTTATAATAACTAGGACTTCTAAATGTATTGAAAAATAATTGTTGTTTTTCTGGAATTTCTTTTGGAATGGTCACCCGAATTCATAACTCTCAAAAATCATTGTACTCATTGATTGTTCTCAAATAAATGGTTATATGTTATTATGTAGGTGACTACAATGCTACTCAAACTAGTTTTTATATTTTTATAATTATCACAAAACCATTGATAAGTTCTACTTTTATTTATTGTATTGTTTCCATTATCTTATCCAACTGTTTTCTTGGTCTGCATTAAGGTATTTATACATATCCTCTCTAAAGTCCTTGAACACACTCAGAATTGTTATTTTTAAAGTACCTTTCCTCAGGGCCCATAGACTTCATGGTCCACCAGATTCTTCCTGCAGCACCTTTCAGCCATTCTTCCTAACCCATCTTCATCCCTTTGTGACTCCCTGCCAACACGCAGAACCAGACTCTACCCACAGCCACCACACTTAGCTGGAGTGTATCTGGGGGAGGCATGTTGATTGACAGTCGTTTATGTGTTTTGCGCTGGTATCTGGGCATCCGGAGTTGTGGTGATTGTGGTATATCTTGAAGTAGATATCAGGTTTCACCTTGATGGGTGGGTATACTCTTCTTGGTCCCAGCCAAGGGTGGCTGTTGTGAAACCTTGTTAGAGAATAATGATTCTGCGGGTTGGTGGGAAAGCCACAAAGGAATGGAGATGGGATGAAAAGGAAGGGCTGAAAGGAGCTCTGGGAAAAAACTAGGAGGACACTGCATCCTCATTACAAGGCCAAGTCCCAAGGGGAGAGAGGTGGGCTTGGCGGAGGAGCTCAGGCAGGCCTATTACAAAACAATGGTATAATATTTTTTTTTTATTATCCTTGAGAGATCCATTTCAGACCCCACCCAGCTATGACAGTCTGAAACTCCAGATAGTGCTGGGCCTTACATATATTATCATAAATATGTGAATAATATATGTATATGTTATATATGTGTATATAGTGCATGTATAATAGATATGAAGACTATATATCATAGTATTATATATAATGTGTGTACATTATATAGGCACATACATGAAATATATGGCATATATATAGTATTTATTGAATATACATAGTATATATGTATAGCCACACTTTTATGAATATTACATATATATGTATATAGATTGTTGCACAATACACATTTAGTTTAGACACAGTAAGAGATTAACCACAGTAACTCGTGATAAACAGTTAAAACTGGAGCTAAACAATTGTCATCATTAAGGCATCATCCAGCAACTGCAGGAGCAGATGCAGAGACCCACAGCCAAACACTAGGTGGAGTCAGGATAACCCTGCAGACGCGGGGAGGGATGATTACAGGAGCTAGAGGGGCTGAGGACACCAGGATAACATGGCCTACAGAATCCACTAAGCAGGGCTTGTAGGGGCTCACAGACTGCAACAAGAACACAGACCCTGTATGAGTCTGAGCTATGTCCTCTGCATATGCCAAGTTGAATAGCTTGGTGCTCTTGTGGGACTCCCAACAAAGGACAGGGGAGTCTCTGGCTCTTTCACCTGCATTTGGGATTGGGATTTAGCTATGATATGAGGGTTTATGTCCAGTCTTATTGTATCTTATTAGGCCATGTTCCATTGATATCCCTCGGAGGCTTGCTCTTTTTCTTTTAAAGGGAAACAGAGGGGGAGTTGATCTGGGGGAGAGAGAAAGGGGTTAGGAGGAGTAGAGGGATGTAAAGTACAAAAGAAAAATAAAGTTTAAAAAACAAGCCAACAAAGAACTTGGACTAGAGATGACCCTATGCTTAAGAGTGTCAACTCCTCTACCAGTGAACCCAGGTTTGATTCTCAGCACCCAATGGCTACTCACAGCCATCTGTAACTTCAGTTCCAAAAGGCCTGATGCCCTCTCCTGGCCTCTTCAAGTACTGCATGCAGGTAGTGCCCAGACATACATGCAAATAAAACATTCATATGCATAAAAATAAAATGTAAAAAATTAAAATGCAACAAATAGCAATGTTCTTACTAAAGTTATGTGAAATGGCTGACCCTCTTGAAATTATCTTGGAGTAGAGTTTCCGTTGGACAACTGAAACCTCACGAAGCCTAACAATGGCTAAGGGACAACAAGGATGGATTCTTTCACTTCTCTGTTTCTCTTGGCAATCTAATCGCAAGGAAGCTTTTAATCTCTGCAACTGTTGTGTTCAGAACTGTTACCTGTTGAATGGAGGGGGCCCCTTTGTTTCTCCTGGCTGCCTGGCTAGCTTACACTCAAAATAACCACACAGAAGCTGTATTCATTAAAACACTGCTTAGCCCATTAGCTCTAGTTTTTTATCGGCTAATTCTTACATCTTAATTTAACGCATTTCTATTAATCTGTGTATTGCCACATGACTGTGGCTTACTGGCAAGATTCTAACCAGCGTCCATCTCAGGGAGAAGATCCATGGCGTCTCTCACTCTGACCTTCTTCCCAGCATTCAGTTCTGTCTTCTCCACCTACCTAAGTTCTGCCCTATCAGGCCCAAAGCAGTTTCTTTATTCATTAACCAATAAAAGCAACACATGAACAGAAGAACCTCCTACACCAGTTACCTCTGTGAAGTGGGCTTCCACCTGAGGGTGTACACGCCACAGGTCACCATCCTTCCACCAGGGGCTGCAGAGGAGTGTTGTCACCTCAGTTCCCGGCTTATCTTCCTTCTGAAACACAACAGCCCAAATTCTCTTGCGCTGTATCCATTGTCATGTCCGTGTTTGGTGTCTTCGTCATGTTCCTCAGCTTATCCCTTTATTCTCACCCACTGTAGAGCAAAGCTGGCTTCCTGTTGTGATGCAGTTCAGACCTTCGTGGTTTCCCAGAATAACACTCCAATGGGGACTAACATGAGCTATGAGGTGGAGAGCAAGAGGCAAATCCCCATTCGAGAGAACATTTTCCACATGTTCCCAGTGGTGAGTAAGTAGGGTTTGAGGTTGTAACTAAGGAATGAGTAATTTTAAAGCTGACATGCTATCTTACGGCAAATGGGACGTGTATAGTGGTGGACCTGCCAGAGTCCAGTTCTTTTATTTTTATCTTTTACCCTCCTTGAGACTAAACCCAGGGCCTTGCTCATGCTCGGCAAGGACTCTACCTCTGAGCTTGTAGAGTCCCCCAGTCTCTACCGAAGCAATTCCGAATGCAGTGTGGCTCCCTAAGAAGAGTTTATTACATAAATGATAAGTTCTTTGAGCCATCCATCCCCCCAGACTCTTTAGTGAATGAGCTGAGACAGGGCATTTCAGAGCTCTATTGATTGGGGCTGGGGAGGTGACCATTACATTTTGCCTAGGATCAGACTCTCCCAGTTGTTATTTTGGATGACTAAGCCCATCCTCGTACAAAAGGCTTACGTGACTTACTTTAGTGACGTCATTATATAAGAATTCATGGACAATTCATATAACATCCACAAGACAAAGTATATTGTCTGCTGTGTCCACAGCTGCATCCCAAGCTCCTAGAACATTTCCAAGTGCAAATGTACACTCACTGCATGTCTGTAAATAAGCACAAGTAAATGATATGTCCTCTGCTGCTTGGCATAGTGAGAAAATGTAATTTTCATTTAATACAAGTACAAAATTGAGGGAGATTTTGCCATGAAAAACATTTCATTCCTTATAATCATGAATTCACAGATGTCTTTCTTATGATGTTTAAAAGCAATTAGGCCAAACTGATATGATCAGATGGGATCACTGTATCCATGCAGCTTGCTATCTGTAGATAGGGTTTCATAATTAATTCTGCCTTTGTTAGATGTTTGACTTCTCAAAACTAGTTTAGTGTGGCTTATGTAAGTTAATTCAATATTTTTGTGTCACAATTCAGAGAAAGAACAATTTGTTGGGAGTAAATGAGAAATAACTAGAAAATGATAGACAAAAATGCTGCAAATTTTCTAAATGAAAAGGACATAATAGTTTCTCATGAAACAGAGAAGATTTTAAAAAATAAAGACAAATTTGGTGTTTATAAACAATTAACCAAAGAATGTGGTTTGTTGTAAATAAGTGTACCTCAAGAAAGTTTAAGGAAAAAACCTTAGTTGCATTTGGTAGTTCATTCATGCAGTTCTTGCACTTGCAGAGGTTCTGAGTTTCATCCCCTATCTGCAATAACAGCCAAAAACATCCAAAGCAAAACAAGACCCTCACGAAACATTCGTGGGATGCATTGAAATTACCGGTAAATGAAATCATGCTAATAACTAAGTGTTGCCTATGGTAGGCCTCGGGTAGTCGTGTAAGCAACATCTCTCCATCCAGGCACATCTCGCAGGTGTTTACCTTGCTTTCTGCTGCACAGCTCAGAGATGCTGCCTTTCACATAGAGCTAAAAGATGATGAAAGTTGATAATTCTGTTTATTAACAACTGCATTCATTTCCAATTACCCCGATTCTTTTGTTTGTTTGTTTTTAGTTGGCAAACAAGAAAGTCTGCTGGGTGACCTGGGCAAAACAATGTCACCATGTGCTACTTCTCCTTTCCTCTTCCATGGCTAGGGATCAGGATGGAGCCGTCCTCCTCCCAACCCTCCTTCCCATGGTCCACCTTGTCTCCTCTGCTCCTCATTGCCCACAGCTCCTAGGACCTCCAGGCACAGAGCAGCTTACCATAAAACTTTTCCATCAAAAAAATGGGAAGTACTGCCTCCAAATACTGGTTTGTTTTAGGGAACTTTGAAGTTTGTAATTTATCTCAGTTCCCACTGAACACCAGTTCACCAAACATATGGCTGTTTCTTCCCAATTGACTAAGAAACCAGAGAAAACAGTCATTATTTTGAAGGCTTAATTTGGGATGTGTTTCCCTTAGTAATCTTTTCTATTGTGCCATAAAGAGCGTATTTACATTACTGCATTCCATCCTGTCTATAAAACTCAGAATTTACTGAAAAACCATTGAGTCAAAACTCTGGAGCCATCCTGGGCTTGGATTTCAAAGATGAGAAATAGCTTTCACTGTCTGGGAAGCATTCATTAAAAGCCGGGCATGACAATGGGCCTTCTGGATAGACAGGGATGAACTGCATCATGACCTTGCCAATCCACTGGCTAGCAAGAAACTGGACTGAGCAGGGACTTGGACCAGCCTACCTGGGTCACCAGCTGAGTTCTGCCTGTTCAGAGCTGTTGCTTCAGCTCGCTCCTCTGCGCTTCCATCTTTAAAATGCTCACACAGTGGCTATGTGAGCTAAATCTGCTAGTAAGTTATGCATGTGGAACAATGCCTCTCATACAATAAATACGATGTGGCAATTAAAATGTAAAGACAAGCTTACAGAATGCGCTGTGCTCCCTGTTGGGCATTCCTCAGAGGCAGTGTCATGAGGAGGTGTCAGTGATCATGGCTCAAGTGTCTTCGAGCACTTTGAGGAGCTCAGGACTACAGCAGTCCTAGAATCTTGCCAGAGGAGCCAGTGACTTTGCTCTGGGGAAGGGGGGGGGGCGCCCTGGTGCTGTAGCCTCTCCCATACTCTTTGGTTTAGATACTAACATCACGGCCAATTTTCTGTTACTGGTGATTTAACTGCCAGCTCACAGAGCTGCTGAGTGTTGCCCAGTCATCTCTTGCGATGTCAAATGAGCCAACTCTAACACACAAATGGGATTGCACTAGGGGAGAAGCACTGGACCAGCAAGTGCTTATGGAAAGCGCACTATGAGCACTGTGTTAACCTAGCTCTGGGGTGAGAGATGAGGGGGAATGAAAAATGAAGAACCGTGATCTCTGCTTGTGAGGAGGTACACTCCAGTGTAAGTGACAGACAGATCTCATCACTGTGGTGTGTAAGTGCAGGGCCTAGGACACTCTTTTACATCAAGGGAATAGATCAGCAAGAGAAACATGTGCTGTTGAATGGCAAGGTTTTATTTTATAGGAGGAGGATGTGGGGGAAGTGGGCAGCCTTGTAGGGTAAACAGTATGGGTGAGTCCTGGAAGGGGATAAAAGAAAATGTCAGACTAGAGAGTCCCCCAAGCACACTGATGGCCATCCGTAGGGTTGGCCAACGTAAGTCCAATGACTTCACCAAGCCTGCATGTCTAAGGATTAGTGAAGCAAAGAAAGTTTTCATAAAGTATCTTTAATTCTACACATTAAAATTACAGATTTAGTGCTATTTTCCAACTTTTTTATTTTCTCTCTTTTTAATTCTGAACTGCTCGTGTTTGGTTGAAAGACACAATACATGATTTCCCCATTTTTCTTTAATTTCTTTTGTAGTATGATATGTCCATGGAAGGTAGGGGAAGATATAACAGGTGTCCTAGGCCACTCTCAGTTACATAGTGATATTGAACCCAGCCTGGATTACTTGATAAAATAGCTTCAACAGAAACACTATATTAAGCCAGGTGGTGATGGCATAAGCCTTTAATCCCAGCACTTGGGAGGCAGCAGCAGGCAGATCACTGTGAATTTGAGGCCAGCCTGATCTACAGACTGAGTTCCAGGACATCCAGGGCATTATACAGAGAAACTCTGTGTAAACTAAAGAATTATATTGCAGTTTATAAGAATATTATTTTTAAGTCTTATATTTTATTACAATTCATGTAGTGTTTATACCTCCCAAGAGAAACAATATAAACTTACATGATGTTTTTTAAGTGTAATAAGCTGATCATAATGCTATGCATTTACTTATCTAATTAATTAGACATTGTGTGTGTTTATGTGTGGTATATGCGCACACATATACAAGGGCACTCATACACAAAGAAACCAGAGCCAAATGTTGGGTGCCTTCCCCGATCGCTGTGCACCTGCTGTTTTGAGACAGGCGTTTTTGGAACCCAGAGCCCACTGATTCACTGAGACTGGCTGGCACGCAAACTGGAGCTCCCAGGATGCACCTGCCTCCTCCTACCCCGTGCTCGACTATAGACACGTCTCTGGATTTGACATAGGGACATGGATTTGGATTCAGTTCTCACTCTTATAGCAAATGCTCCTACTCGGGGAATCTTCTCTCTAGTCCCTGTGCTGCTTTTTTTTAACCCTCCCCAAAGTCTGTGTCTCTTTTCTTTTCTTTCTTCTTCTAAGCACACATGAAAAGTTAAATTTCTGGGATCCAGCTGATGATAATGGTTTTTTTCCTGGGGGGTCCTGGGAAATAGATGGTGTCAACTTAGCCACGTTGTAGCCTTGGTTCTAATTTTCGAGCAGTTGTGTCATGATTGGTTTCTGCTCTCTCCTACTAGTCCCAGCCTTTTGTGAACTACCCCTATAACCAGTGTGCCGTGGTTGGCAACGGGGGAATTCTGAACAAGTCTCTCTGTGGAGCAGAAATTGATAAAGCTGACTTCGTTTTTAGGTGAGTCTTATCAAGATGGTTACTTGGAAAGCCAAGGAGCTATTGACTGTTTTAAAGGGCAATAGAAACAACCTATGTGTCAAGTTTTGCCTTCGTCCTTGTGATTGTATTGCTAGTATCTACAAGTTACCCAGGTAGGCTTTACTGGAGGTCACAGGACTCACGAGCTCCTCAGTGTGTCCACATCAGCAGCACGAGGATATGCGAGAAGGAACTGGATGAAATTGCAGTGAAAGGCTTGAGACTGCAGGGCTGACTAGAGCCTTCAGCCTGCAGGCATTGGAAAGACTTGTGAGGGGCATTTCTCTGTTCTGACAAACCAACGCAGGGGCATTTGTTCTTTAGTCACACTAGGAAAGATGCTGACCTAGACTTTGTATAGTCACACACAGCACTGCTTTCCAGCTTGAGACTTAGCTCACATTGTGCATCTGCTCAACGCTGGTCTGCTAACGCAGTTTTGTCTGAATACAAGGGAGTTTATGAGAAGAGACACGAAGTTGATTTCTGTGAGTGCTTCACGCTAGTAATCACTGACTCGTCTAGCTGTAATGCGACTTAAAAGAGAGAGCCACGGGTGTCTGCTTCTTTATGTTCTGGGAGCATCGATTTTGTACATCAAGGCCCTTTGGTCCCCATGGACTGATGATACCTGTTCTACATATCAACAACAACCACAAAGGAGGTTCAAAGACATAGCTCCTCCCTCACGCCCATCTTGTCTTGGTGATTTATATTGGTGGTAACTACACAATGGCTGATCTGATGGTCCAGAAATTACTGAACACTCATTGAATGTTGATGGGACAGTTTTCACTCTTTTCCTGTTTTCCATTGACATGGCCGGTACTGGAATGGATCAGCCATTGTTCACATTCTCAGTGTTTGTGTGTGATAGGGCAGTCACAACGAAGATAAATAATGGTTCATGTAATAGGCTTTTTATAGACTTACAATTCCCCAAACATCTGGGGTGGGTATTATGCAAAAACATTAATCTGACTTTATAGCAGCCATAGAAAGAAGAGCTTAGCCTTAAAGTCTTGGGGAAAAAAAAAACTCTCAGCAGTTATTTGATTGATAACTTTAGGACAAGGCCCAGATTTCCAGGTTCTACTTTAGCTGACGCTAGGATTTTTCTGAACACACTCTTTCGTCTGAAGTTGGCCATTGAAACTGAAATAAAAACCAGGGCTACATATGGCTGGTGTCATTAAAATGTACTTAGTTTTTAAGCCTGTACTTACTTTGCCTGTGCTTGTTGGTTACAGATAGAAGTTGTCCATTTGTTTTCATTTGAAACATTTGGATACAAATTAAGTGTATAAGGAACAAGCATGGCCATAACTACATTATATAGTATGCTATAACTATACTGTTACATCCGTGTATGCATTTTATATAAATATTATACACACATACACACACACATGTGCATTCTGATGTTTTCCATAAAGTCTCCTGTTATATTAGAAAGCACTTTTAAGCCTGGCATGGTGGCTCATGCATGTAATCTCAACAGCTGGAAACCTGAGGCAGAAGGATCTTTGAGATCTTAAGGCCACCCTGGGCTGCAGCGTGCAGTCCAATCAGCTTGAGCTACAAAGTAAGACCCTGTCTCAAACAACAGCAAAACCACTCTGGATTCTTCACAAGAATGTCTGTCTGTCTGTGACTTGTTGCAGGAGGGCACTGTTAAGGTTGTTCTGTGGCCTCCTATCTATAATGAATACATATTTTTGATGTATATTTTATAGCAAAGAGAGAAGTACATATTTCATTTATTACTGTGTTTTGTAAGGCATGGAGCAGAGTCCTGCAACCCTATCCATATTACAGATGGTGTCGGCTGTATACAGTGCTTTTGGGGACATTCAGTACCTCCTTCCCATGCTCCCTTTTAAACAGATTTTCTAAGTGAAATTTAAAATATATTCCCTTTTTTCCTGTCATTGGAATATATCAAAATCAGTATCTTTTATGATTTTCCAATAAAATAATTAGTATTCTTGGCTTAAGACTGCAGGATGAAAATTGCTGCAAATTTCCTTTATTAATAACCTAATTTGGTGACGAAGTTATCCATATAGATATCAGAAAACACTAGTGCTCCCATGTAGGTTTTGCTTCTAGGAGACTCTATCACTGGATTTTCAGTGCCTTGGGTTCTTTAAGTCTGTAGTGGCCATCCCATTGGGAGAATATGATCAACACTAACCAATATAGTTGATCAGCATCAATAAAAAGCCTTGAAAATTCTTCAGAGGCATGGCAAGGAATGATTTATCACTTCTGGCTTTGATACTTACAAATGTCAATGAAAATGTTAACATCACGTGAAATTTTGTACAGTGTTGAAACATCATCTTAGAGGCCAGTACTTTTGTTATTTTCAAGCGGTAATCAGGTAGATGCGAAATTCTCACTGGTTTCCCAGGCAATTGCAACAGCTGTCAGGTGTGTGTGTACACATCTGCTTTTTATAGATTGTATTTTGAACTTTTTTTCCTTCTTTATTCCAGGTGCAACCTCCCCCCAGTCACAGGGAATGCTAGTAAAGACGTTGGAAACAAGACGAACCTTGTGACTGTCAACCCCAGCATCATAACTCTGAAGTGAGTGCCTGCAAGCTGCGTAGCTCCTCAGAACACTGGCTGATCACGTCACACGTTTCTCCCGCTGCTGCTGAGGCTGACATGCCCCACAGCTGAGCCAGCTCTGGGGAAAACACAAAAGAAGGCATCTGCAAAGCTGGACCACTCATCTAGGCATCTAGGCTGGGCTCCTTCAGAAGAATGACTCAGTTGTACTTGTAGTGTTGTGAGCTACATGTTTCTAATCAAAGGAGAATTTGTCTCTTCCACTTAAAACATAGGGAGCTCGGTTTCTTCCATTTTTTCAGAGTCTTCATGCTATGTACAGTTTCTCCTTGATAGTGTGTGTGTGGGGGGGGTTGACGAAACTGTTTACGAGTTTGAGAGGAAGTTCTAGCCCAGCCTGACAAGCACCGTTGGCTTTCACTTTCAGTAGCTTGTTACACAGAATGCTTTCCATGGGTTCTGTAATGTAACTGTTACAGAATGTTGATTTGTTCTTAAAAAATCCACATAGACTTTGCTCCATTTTTTTTCCTGTCAGAAAGAGACTCCTAGCACACACGTTTAATGCCCGCACTGCAGAGGCAGGCAGATCTCTGTGAGTTGCAGGATAGCCAGAACTATAGAGAGAAACCCTGTGTCAAAAAACCAAAAAATGGAAACAAAGAGACTGCTAATCATTAGTAGTAGATGAGATTCCTCAAATTGTTCTAGAGTCTCCGAGTGAGAACAAAACAGTGTAGTTGCCTTCCAAAAGCTAATCATGAAAACATTTGACTTGAAAGAGTTCTTTCTCAGGTGCCGGGTGACAGCCTAAGTCAGCAAGGAAATCCGAACAACGTGTAAATATATATTTTCAGGAGGGCATAGGCTCTCTGAACAAAACTATTTGGTGATTAAATGTGTAAAACAGATGAAAAATTTGACTTTTAAACATATATATGCTATGGTGTTTGGTTAGAAGTAAGTTTAAAGGTATTGAAAAGCCAGTGCAACAGTAGATAATTTCTCTGGGTTATATAAAATAATAGAAGAATGTCTTTCTGCTAAGTCTCTGTAAATAAACAAAGAGGAATGAAAACCAGGTATTGATATTTACATGTTACTTGATTGATGTTTCTAAGTCAGTGGTTTGACTTTTTAATATAATGGATATAATGGATATAAATAGTTGCATTTTTGACCAGATATGTATTTGATATCATATAACCAAAATTATTACTTTGATTATTATTATTACTGCTCTAATGATGATGATGATTGCGATTTTTTTTTTAATTTAACAGATACAAGAACTTGAAGGAGAAAAAATCAAGGTTTCTGGAAGACATTTCCACCTATGGAGATGCATTCCTTCTCCTGCCTGCCTTTTCCTACAGGGTCAACACAGGCATCTCCTTTAAAGTCTACCAAACCCTCAAAGAGGCCAAAGTTAGGCAAAAAGTTCTCTTCTTCCATCCCAGTTACCTGAGGCGTCTTGCTCTTTTCTGGAGAACTAGAGGGGTGATAGCTTACCGCTTGTCCACGGGCTTGATGATCGCAAGTGTCGCCGTGGAGCTGTGTGAAAAGGTGACGCTCTACGGATTCTGGCCTTTCTCAAAAACTGTAGAGAAAGCACCTATCAGTCACCATTACTATGACAACAAGTTACCTAAGCGTGGCTTCCACCAAATGCCCAAAGAATTTAACCAGATGCTGCAGCTCCACATGAGAGGGATCCTCAAACTACAGGTTAGCAAATGTGAAGAGGCTTAAAATATGAGAATAATTTCAAAAGGATGTGATAGGTGAGTCATGATGTCGCCAAACACTGAAGGAGGAAGACGCAGAGAGTGGAGGGTTCCAAAAGAGTTCCCCAAGTTGGCTAGACCAAAACTCCCCACTAACCTCACAGCCTCCACTAGCCACTAGGTCCAACCTCCAAATTTCTCTGAAATCGAGCTCATGATATCAGACTCAGAGAAGAAAATTCCTGAGAGAATGTTTTAAAGCCTCTTGGCATAGGATTGGATTTGAGGCAGGGCCTCACTGAATGTTTCCTAGTTCCTATTTGTAACAGCCATTTCCAATTCTACTGGAGTGGTAATGAAACTGAGCCAAAGATCCTTTTTGACGAGAATGGCTGAATCACAAGGATTCATCAATTTCTTACTCCCAGCCCCTCCTTTATTAATAATATCTTCCCATTATCTTCTCTTTCCTAAAGAGTACTTACAGAAATATATCATTAAATAAGAAAGTGTGATTATTCAGGAAAAAAATTCTTTTTTACTTGGCCATGTTCCTGTTTTTGACTCAGTTCACTTATGACGTTACCTGCATTGAGCTGATAGTTGGGTTTTGGGACCTTTCCTTGCTTCTTTTGTCTACATTTTCTTTACCTTTTATCATTTTATACTAAATTGCTTCTTCAAGGTTCTGCTTTTCTCCCCCCGCCCCAACTGAAAAAATTCACTCAATTACGTAGGTAGTTAAATACTCACCTTTTATCTTGTCTGTGGAGTTAACTCATCCAATATTTAAAAATATCGAACAGCTATTTGATGTCAGGCCCTGGGACCAAGCTCTGTGGGAGGGTATGAAGACATTGCCTTTGGCAGGAAAACAAGTGCGCATCACTGATTGATAAGACATCACTATCCTCATCATGATGGTTACAGACACAGTTCTGGGAGGATCGTAGACAAGAACAGTCAGAGCGATTCTAGTAGAATAAACTTCAATGAAACTAGTTCAGAGAAGAGGTGGTTCTCCAACTTAGTACTAGAAAGTAGTCAATTCTTGGCAAATTCAGAGGATTCTAGGTAGAAGGAAAGTAACAGGACAAGAAAGCCAGTCCCTTGATTCTGATCATCAAAACAAGGGTGCTAGAAGGTGGAAAGGGAAGCTGCCCTAAATCTTCATGTTGGGAGTGAGGACACGGTGTGGGGGTGACGGCTTCTGCACACACTGGTGAAGTGGGAGTGATTCAGATCCAGGCACTTCAGAAGGAAGACTTAGCATGGAAACACCTCACATATTTCTCCAGGGAGAGATGAAGGTTTTCATGAGAAATTATACTCAGAAGCATCAGTCCATAGTAAAATTTGAGTAAACATTAAATATGAACACTTTACATCCACTCCTTTGATGATGTCCCAGTGATGCCCCTTACTGTAAATCATAACACATTTATTAAGTTATTTGACGATAAATATTCATGCTCATGCATTCCTGCTTATCCATGGATATTCCCAAGAAATCTAAGACAGAAGTATAGAAGGTGAGGTCCACATTCCAAGATAACCATAGATTTCATTTTTAATTCTTACCTGAGTCATCTTATCACATACCAAATGGTTTTTTGGGAGAATACTGTGTTGTGAACTCTTCATTCTGATTTAACCTTGTATTTGACATTTGTGATGTTATTTTTTGTTATTTTATAGCAAATTAAACTTATTAGCTTTTAAATTTATAAAAGATTCATATATAAATATTTTTCAAAATATCAAAGGCTTTTAAGTTACATTAAATCAAACTTATCTATCATCTTTCTTCTTCTGGTGAATAGAGACTCTTTTATGCTGCTGCTAATGGATTTAATTAGTTTTAATTAGCAACATTGGTCATGTTTCAATCATGCTATTAGAAATATTTTTTAAAGTGGATCAGAAAACTACCATTTTTATAATTAATAAAAATATTTCTCAAAATATTTTGTGTCTGGTAGAAACAAAGTCTTTTTGATAGTATTGGGAATACATGATTGATGAACAAAAGTAAACTGTATTGACTTAAGTTATTAAATAAATAGTATAGAGATATTGCAAAATGTTCTAGCAAAAAAAATTATGTCTGGTTAGGAAGTTTTAAACTTAGTGTTTTCCCGTATAAGATGCTATTTTAACTCAGGAGATTTTAAACATAAAAAAAACCAACTTTTTAGTGTCACACACATGGATTTCAGAAAGTCTCAAGATAGCATGAGGCTAATGATCATCAATGCAGTAGAAAAATCCTTGAAACTTCCGTATAGAAAAGCACAGAGTTCTCCACATGGAAATAGTTTTTGTTTCTTGCTTTGCATTTGTGTTGCCAAACCTGACTGTGTTTGAAGATTTCCTGCATAGTCAGACGAGTGCCTGAGATTTCCTGAGTGCTGTCGTCAGATCTCATGCCGCCTAGTGCACAGAGCTACAGGATGGAGTTTGGGGCTGGTTTTGGTGCTTCGCTCATAGTTCACTGCCATGGGACAAGAAGAACTGTGATAAAACGATTGCCGTTCCCAAAGCTGATGTGCCATTTGCAGAAACTCACGCACTGTGTTGTACACGTGACACATTATAGGCTACATGCATGTCTCCAACACATTCTGCTTTAAATCTACCTCCCACATCAGTCTGTAGTTGTGATTTTGCCATGGTTTGAGGCTTTTGGCTGTTACTCAAACTCTCTTTAGAAGAGTCCACATCTAACAAGAGTGGGTGGCTCATTTGCATCTGGATATTTCCTACCTGGGTGAGCACGACTTTCCCTTTGTTCCCTTGTGATTTGCCAACAATACTCTTCCGTTCCCAAAGTCAACATGACTAAAAACATTCTAAAATATGCTAGCATATGAATTGTGATAATTCAGGTATATCAAGTATGTAATTTGTAAAAGCAAAAGTTAGGTTTTCTTGTTACTTAATGGTGGTTAATACTGTCTCAAGCTTCCACCAAGATCAACACACACAAAAACTGACCATCAACTCCTGTAGACTTAGAGATTAACCACATCAAGTCTGACAACACTGTCAAGGAGTCTGTGTGGGGAGCTTTGCTCAACTGCCGGGAGGTGGATTGAATTTCATATTCTGCTACTAAATTCCAGTCCATCCAGAGGCATTAAAGACAGACAGTCTGAATACTAGTGCTAGGTAATGGAAAACTTTAGGTAAGATTTTGAGGATTCTTCATGCTTCGAGGTTCTAAGAGACATACTAGCTTGCTTAATTTTA
Source organism: Dicrostonyx torquatus (assembly GCA_028555095.1). Taxonomy (NCBI): domain Eukaryota; kingdom Metazoa; phylum Chordata; class Mammalia; order Rodentia; family Cricetidae; genus Dicrostonyx; species Dicrostonyx torquatus. Next base: position 1,536,719 of record JAQHUG010000023.1, on the reverse strand, counting down.
TTTTCTGTTTGTTGTTTGTCATCATTGGATAATGTAACAGAACAATAAAATTCAAAATAATTTCTTACCAAATCCAAAGGGAAAAAAGAAATACACATTCAAGTTTATTGTTGGCAGTGCTGCATATGAGAACGAGACTGTGGACAAAGGTATGATTGTTTGTTTGTTTTTAACTTTCAAAGAAAGACAAAGACAGAGCATGAGTTCCATGACAGAAGATTTGATGCTACATGTGAGTTTAAACCTAGTAAATGTATGGGCTTTGAACAGAGAATCAAGGGCATTTTGTTCCTGAGAACTTCCTTTGCATAGAGTACTGAATGGGCAGTAAGTCAGACCCACTTTTGCTTAGACCTTTTTTCCTTGCTTACAAAAAAATCTTGCTAATTAAATGCTGTATCTTGTCAGTATTTTGAATCATTCCAGGAAATTCAGGAGACTTTGGGAAAATTTAAAAAACAGCGTGTAACAAGTATGATTTAAAAACTATTATAGAAGTATAGTTTTATGTAACATATATATTATTTACATAATATTATATAAAAATATTATTTTACTATTGAACATTGAAGACATTGTAAGAATCTGTTATATCTGAGAGACATAGGAAGATTCCCTCTCTATTTGTAATCCAAAAATCCAGATTAATAATATTTCCTATTTATGTGTGGTTCTGAAAGCTGGATAAAAACCCTCTTGACTATTATTACTCTGAGTCATTACTCTTCTAGGATCATTCTTCTTTTTATAAAAATATTCAAGTGGTGAATGATAAAGACACACTCCTTATATTATGGGAGCAGTCAAACTCTTTTAAAATAATTTATTTTATTTGCATTGGTGTTTTGCATGCATATATGTCTGTGTGAATCCCCTGTGTCGGATCCCCTGAAACTGGAGGTAGAGACACCTGTGGGCTGTCATGTGGGTGCTGGGAATCAAACCAGGTTTCACTGGAAGAGCAGTCAATGCTCTTAACTGCTGAACCATCTCTCCAGCCATGACAGACAGTCAAACCCTTTAAGAGAGTTTTGGAACAGATCATTGCATGGGAAGAAACGTATACTTACACAGCACCATGGGAGATGAGAAGTCAAACTCCAGATAGATTAGAGGATAGCAAAGTAACAGCATAAAGCTAAAAGAAAAATACATAGTTAAAGATTGCACTTCTGCACATAACCAAAAGTAATATTTTAATTAGCTAAGCTAACAAATGACAGATGTGACTATATTAAAATGAAATATTTCTACTCACTAAATAACATCACAACACTCATAGTCTCATGACAGACATTTCAGGGGAATGCCATAAACAAGTAAAATTTGAAAATGAGCAAATACTAATATAAATGTGGTTTACAAAGGAAAAACCTGGGCAGCTACTAAGAACAAGGAGTAGTCAAACGGACTAGGAAACTGAGAAGTGAAAGTTGTTACGAATGTTACATCCATTGCATTGGCCAAAGTTAGTGAGGTCATTAATTCCTAGTTTGGGTGGATGCATAAATTAATTCAGCCTTTTTGGAAAGCAGTTTGGAGGTGCTGAGTAAAATCCATCCCACAGCTGTGCTATGACCCAGCCATCTCACTTGAGGATTTATGTGCCAGAGAACTTCCAGGAAAAAATACTAAGACAGGTAATTAGACAAAAGAACTTTCCATGTTGGGAAATTAATCAGCTAAGTTTTGTGGTTACATGATGTGGAAAATAATACACCTGTTAGAAGCAACTGACTGTAGAGAGATGGAGAGAATAAGAAGGATAGGTCTTAAGATTTTATCATAAAGGAGAAATGAGCTGTGTCAATGCCATTCTGCTACTTTAAAGTATATACTTTATGCGTATATATCAAGGCCATTTGTCAAATACAAGAAGCGTGTCCATTAGAAGGGAATAATGGGAATGGGCTTATGGATAAAACACGTCATCACACGCAGCCATGGACACATAGATTCTTATTCTCACATAAAGTATTTTACAAACATCAAAATAGAATCTGAGACACAAAACTGTAAGTAATTTACATAAGGTTGCATCATAGGAGCAAAGGTAGAATCAAACTCTCGTGTCTGACTCTAAAGCCATTTCCCCCACCCCGTATGCAAGTACAGAGGGAAAGAAAAAGCCAAGGCCAAAGCTACAACTGACCTATAACTGATCGCGCATATTGAAAGTGTACAACTTGCAAAGTTTTGACCTGTGCATACTCATGACGCCATCTCCACTATCAATATGCACATTCATTTGACCCCAAATGATTCCTTGTGCTAATTTGTAATCAGTTCTTCTTACTGTTGATGTTTCTACCCTACTTCCTAAGAACTCTAAATCTGTTTTTCTATAGACTAGCTTACATTTTTTTACAATATAGATGGTTTACATTTTTTTAGAATTTTGTACAAATGAAATCATGATGCTATGTGCACTCATGTGCTGTCTTGTTCTTTTTCTCAAAATGATGTCATGAAGACTGATTTTGGTTTGTGTATCAGTAGTTCTTTAATTTCTGGGTAGAGTCTTGTTGTGGAACTATACCACAGTCTGTTTGTACGCCCACCTGTTTATATACGATCTTGTTGTCTAGTGGTTGTGGATGCTCCTAATAAAGTTATCAGCAACAGTCATGTGCAAGTCTCTCTCACTGCGCGTTATTTCTGTGGGGCGAAATCTAGGATGGGAATGGCTAGGTCACAAGGTCAGTGTGTGACTAGCATCTTTAACAACTAGTTGAAGAAATTCTTAAAACTTACTTAATCCTAGTTTGTTGAGTTTTCATACTTTCTGTTTGAAATTACAAATCCAAGGTCACTGAGATGTTCTCTGTTTTTGTTTTGGGGATTTATAGCTTAGTCCTTCCAAAGTGTAAGTCACTTTGAGGTAAGTACCTTTTGCATATATTTAATGTGTGAGATAAAGTTCAAAGCTAGTATTTTACATATATCAAAAATATTTTGCACATGTCTCACAACTTATCCAAAGATAAACTTACTGAAGAGATATCTAGACTTATTTACTTGTGGATTCTATCTACTTCCATTGATTTATCTGTTTTATGCCAATATCTTATTTTCACTGTTGTATGATGTCCTAAGTCTCACAATAAGAAAGTATGCATACTAATCATATACCGTGTGTGTGTGTGTGTGTGTGTGTGTGTGTGTGTGTGCATTGCTATTCTGAAAGATTTTATGTAAGTTTGTTGTTTTGTCATTATATGTTTGGTAAAATTTACCAACATAACCATTGGTAATAAAATTTTCTATGAGAGAAGATTTAATTTCAGCAATTTCTTAAATAGACACGGGACAATTCAGCTTGTTATTTTCTAGTGTAATTTTTGTCCTTTATTCTCCTACTGTGAGTAGTGAAACTGAGTGCCACCAAGTTGCTCATAAGCTCCCTTTCCCTTATGTGGCATTGTCTGCTGTGATCTCCTCTGTCCTTTTCTCTTGTGATTACAACTTATGTCTTTTTTCCCCCAATTGACAATCTCAGAGAACCAGATTTTAGATTGCTGATTGGATCATCAATATTTTTTTCAGTTTCATTTTTTAATTTCTTATAGTTTTTTAAAACATGGGAATCACATGCTATGGTATTTTTTTGATGTCATTCTCCACAACTTTCTCCAGTGTTGGAGTTTAAACTCAGGACTTGCACATGTTGGACAGATGCCCCACCACTGAGCTGATTCCCAAGTCCAAGAAAAGTTGATGCATTTGGTTACCTTTTTAATTCCTTCCCCAATATCCTCCTCCATGTCCATGTCTGGCTGGAGTCCTTCCTCCGTCCTCCATCCTCAGTCCTCCATTGTGTTTTCATGACACTTGCATCCTGCTATCTTTATGGTCTCTCTCTCACCACTCATGATTCCCTTTCTCTGTTCATGACCTATGTCTACACACACATGCAAATACATTTATATATACATATCTATATAAATTTTAATCTAAATTCTTCTTGTGAGAAAAAAAACCCACGGTTTTGCCTTTCTAAATCAGGCTTGTTTCAAATAATTATTTACAGCTTCACACATTATTTTGCAGACTTTCATTATTTTATTTTTCTTTATGGCTTTATAAGATGCTATTCTGAATAGGTAGCATTTTTCTTTATCTAGTCATTGTTGATGGACATGTAAGCTGGTTCTGTTTTCTGTCTGCTGTGAATAGAGAAGCAAGAACATGGATGACAAGCATCCTTTGGGTATGCTGACCTTATGATACATATCCAAACATGGTACCACTGGCTCATAGTCCACTCAGCAACCACACAAAAACTAAGCCTGTACTGTCTTGTTGAAAACTAAAATCTTTGTGGTGCTTTATTTTTTCATTTGTCTTTCTGACATAACAAAAATCACTTTTAACAATGATTTTTAGGTTGATCTCTATATCTTTGTTTGTTTTGAGGCAGGTTTTATATAGCTCATGCTAGTCTTGAGTTCTTGGTCTCTTGCCTCCACTTCTCAAGTTGCATGTGCCAATACACTTATCCTTATTATTTCCATTGTATAAATGAGAAAATTGAGGCTAAGAAGTTTGCCTAATATCATATAATATTCAAATATCAGAGCCAGGATTCAAGTACAGAATGGTTGCCCAAAGACTGTGAGCTCAGGGATCATTTTATGCTATTCAGTTTCATTGCTACTGGCGGCATTTATTTGAAAAAAACATTACCACAATGTTTAAAATTTTAGAATTTTACCATCATTACATTGGATTTTTTTATTTTTTCATCAGATTCTGCATTAGAGTTTCTATTTTCTGGCTTGAGATATTTTCATTTAAGGACCTATATATGTTTTTAATGTATGCTTTAATATATTTTATATAATTTATGTTTTATTATTTTATATGTCTTAGATATGTTTTACTATGTATATTTTATACTTTTGAAACATACAATGTATTACAGACTCCTGAGGTTTGTTTCAAAAATGAGTATGTAGTGTGGAAAATTAAGACTGTGTGGTGCTTTTGAAAGTGTGTGTGTGTGTTATATCCAATAAAATATCACTGAAATATTATCATATTTTCTGTTTTTTAGGGATCTTAAAGAACCTTAACATCTTTGGCTCAACTAATACTGTCTTCTTTGGTATTTAATACATCGGTCCCATCTGTTAAGGAAATGCAGATAATCAAAAATCAAGGCATATTGTAAACAAAACTAATAGCATGTTTGTAGGGTGTGTGCAGACAATTTCCAAACTTTGATATCATGTATTGAAGTTTTATGCCATGCCAAGCTCTCTAGATAATGATTTTCATGTGTTACCGTGAATTTTCCCACAATTTCGAGGTGACTTTCTGATTTCACAGATGAGAAACCATGAAAGACTCAAGTTCTTTCCGCTACAAGTATCAAAAGCCCCATTAATGTGGCCTGAGCTCGTTTGCAATCTTGGTCCAGAGACAGAACAGCTAATCCTCTGGTACTGGCCTCATGTTCCCACGAGTATCTCAACCCAGCTTAGTTCAGAGTGTTCATCTCAGCCAACGTCTGCCTTTCGGGTAGATAAAAGCCGTGTCTTCAGGGGTTACATTACACATTGATACATGCCCAGAGTGGACAGGGTCACTTCTGGACCAGTTCAGAGAAGGAAAAAAATCGACTTTCTTCACAAAGCTCAGCAAACCCTTCTTTACTTCTAGTTGGCTCAAGCTGTTTATGAGCCCGGAGTTGAATCAGTCACTGACAAAGGATTTTATATAACCTTGACATATAGTCCTATCCCAGTTACACAGGCATCTACGAATCATAGCTAACAGGGCTGTGCTGGAAAAGAAGGAGCTGTGGAAGAGATGCTGTGTGCCTTAACTGTGTTTGCTAAAACAAAGCATCCTTGTGTTACTCTTCTCCTAAGAGGTCAAACTGGATTCTGAATCCAGCATCGCTGACTACAAAGTCAATGGCCATTTTTGCCTTAAAGTTTACCAGGACACCATCCTGCCAATCACTGAGAGAACATGTTATAACACTTCAATTTTCTTTCACAAAATTAGTTGCTAGACACAAAATACATTCATTCTACAAGCAATGCTGATATAAAACTACCTTTTAAAAATTCTGTTGGGGCCGGGCGGTGTTGGCACATGGCTTTAATCCCAGCACTCGGGAGGCAGAGACAGGCGGATCTTTGTGAGTTAGAAGCCAGCCTGGTCTACAAGAGCTAGTTCCAGGACAGGCTCCAAAGCTACAGAGAAACCCTGTCTTGAAAAAAAAACAAAACAAAACAATAAAAACTCCTTTGGGTCATGAATACCCCTTTTGTGCTAAATCAAAATGTAACATATAGGATTAATTCTTATTTGCCTTTCTTATGAGAAAATGGCTTGGTTAACTTTATATCAAATATGTGAAATGAAATATTCGCTCTTATGTGAAGTCTGAGAAATTGCTATTAAGACTTCAGCGGGGATTCTGCGCCTTTGATCTATGGGTAAATATATATTTTAGTACTGTTGTCTAAAGCTGATGGCTTTAGGGGTTGGCAACCTTTCTCTTAGGCACTCGCAGGATTTTCTTTTAAGAATCGTGGAATTCTCTGCATCTTGAGAGCACCATAATAACCACTAACTCCAGGGAGTGGTTGGTGCCAGGCAATACATATCTCTAATAATTTCTTCTTCCATTGTGTGTCACTAAACCATCAGCTTGTGGAAAATTTATTGCTAACATGATAATCTCATGTCCTGCATTCTCCAGACCATCTTAGTTCATTCCTGTTCATTCTCAGAGGGGAGGTGTTCAGTTTTAATGATAATGTGTATGTGGTCATCTACATTCTTTTAAATTGGGTTTTCATAGACAGGCGTCCTTATGTTATGTGTGTAACCTTGTAGAAAGCTTGAAGTTCAGATTTTAAGATCTCGGGAGACTTCTTCAGTTGGTAAAGTGCTTGCCATGCAAGCATGAGAGTCTTAACTCAGATACTCAGCACCACCGTAAGTATGAAGCCCTGTGTGGCAGCATGTGTATGGAATCCCGGTGCCAGAAAGATGTAAGCAGGCAGATGCCTATGGCATACTAATCAGCCAGCCCTGAATCAGTGAACTCCAGGTTAAGTGGAGACCGTTCTCAAAAATAAGGTGAAGAATGATTGACAAAGATGTGTGATGTCATTTTCTAACCTCCATGTGCATACACATGTACACTGCACCTCAGCACATGAACACATACAACATACGCACATGCCCCTCTTGCCCAGAAATGCAACTTTTCTCCCTCTCTGGAATTCAAGAAGATAGTGATGAGCCTGGAGAGATGGCTCAGTGGCTCAGTGGTTAATATCCCTGGTTGTCCTTCCAGCAGACCTGAGTTCAATTCCCAGGATCCACATTTGTAACTCCAGTCCCAGGAAATCAAATGCCCAACTCTGGCCACTACAGGCACCAATCATACATATCTGTGATGCTTAGACAAACAGACAGGCGAAACATTCATACACATAAAACAAATTATTAAAAAAAGGTATTTGGTCACATCTGAATTTTAACTGTCATCTTGACACACTTTTCCACCTGGGAAGAGTCTCGGGGAGGGAGGGGTTGTGGTGGCCAGGGTGACCTGCAGGCATGTCTGTGGATGATGGTCTTAGTTGCCTTAACCGCCTGTCTTCACATCACAGATTGAAAGTGGGCAATACTATCCCATGAGGCTGGACCCTGGACTGTATGAGTGGAGCAAGATGGCCGAGCAGTGAGCACGGAGGAGTTTATTTCTTTCCGCTCTCAAGTGAGGACGTGATGTGGCTGCGTCCACAAAATGACGAAATGAAACCCAGAAACACAAGCTAAAGTGAACCCATTCTCCCCTAACCTGCTTCTTGATAAGGTAGTTTATCACAGCAGCAGGGATGAAACCAGAACCAGAGTATGGCGCCTGTCCTGGGAACTGTAGGGCCTTTGGATGTGTTTGCCTATGAGGGGGAAAGGATTTTGAGTATCAAATGTGCCATTTTTGAGAAAGGGTCCGTAAATATCAGAGGCCAGCTCCAGTGCTGTGCATACTTAGCTAAAGCGGGTTCCTTTGAAGAAGGTGAAATTTTTAAATATTATTTCTTTTTCTTTTTCTTTGTGCTAAAAGATGTGCTCCAGGGATTACCTTCATAAATTAAATGTTTCCAATGTTTTAAAGGCAAAAGCATCTGCTGTTAAAAATCTTAATGTTTAAATTTTGTCAGCTCCTCGAAATAGTTCTAGGTAAAATTAAGGTTAGACATTAATGCTGCTGGAGTAATTACATTATCCCCATAACCACCAGGAAAGAAAAAGGGAAACTAGTACTATGAAAAATAGTACTGGTGTGAATTATAATCTGGACGTCAAAATGATGAAGGGCAGAACCAATACTTATTCTTTCTATTGATAAAACTTTTCTTTCACATGGCACTGAGTGAAAGTAAAAGTTTCATTGTTTGTACATGATGAAAATAATTATGAATGTTTGGGCTGCATCTAGGAAAACAGCCCTCAGATCTATCTATCTTTCTTTCTTTCTTTCTTTCTTTTTTCCTTCCTTCCTTTCTCTTTCTGTCTGTCTGTCTATCTTCCTTCCTTTCTTTCTTCCTTCCTTCCTTTCTCCTTCTTTCTGTCTGCCTGTCTTTGTTGTCCTTTTCTTTTTCTTTGGTCTGTCTTTCCTGTTTTCTGAGATGCTGTTAAAATTCTGCAGTTTCTAATTAAATGGTAATTCCTTTAGCTCTTGTATTTGTTTTCAGTTGTAAATATCTTTGGAATAATAGATATTTTTATAATTTGTCTTATCATTTTTGTTATGGCTTGTTTACAGTGCTTGCATTTACAAAAATTAAATATTATTCATTTAATTTTTTAATTAAATAATTTTTAATTTATTTTATTAAAAAATACATATGGTTTCCACAGTGGGAATATCACGCAATGAATTAACTGCTTATAATTGACCAAAATCAAACTCAAACCAAAGAAAAATAACTCTTAAGATTTTATTAAACTGTAACTAACTTTCTCTGCGCTCATGATCATTTCACTGACTTCTTTGAGATTGCTACTCATCCGTTTTCCCCTTTCTTAGATAAGGAAAGAAAATGAAGTTTCAAAAAAATAGGAACTTGAACTAACCTCTACAGCTGAAAATGTATCTTTTACTTTGAAATAGTTTGCATTTACATAAAAATCATAGGAATAGCGTAATAAGCTCTCCGTTAACCTCTTCGCAAGGAATCACCCTTGATTTGAGGGTAAATGGACGAGGTCATGATCCTTTGCCCTAAACCAGCAAGTGTTCCTTTTACATAACCTCAATAACATTAGCAGTGAATTCCGGGAAGATAATTGTCTTTCTTAAGCAACATGCTGGACTGGTCCTCGTTCTTTAATAACTATGTATATATTCACGGACTTGCTATCCCTTAGAAGTTTCTGTAAAGTATTGTTATGGTGCTTTTCCTGTGCTTTGCCATACTGTAACCAACGAGTTAATGTCACTTTGAGCAGTCAGGATATAAGGTGAAAATACTTCAGAAAATCTTTTTCATGAAGATTCATTGTAGAAAGAATTTCAACAGCCTTCTTGGCCTCTGGGATGTCAATTAGGAAACCCAGAATGGTGTGTCAGCCGATTTCATCCCCTCTCAACAACTCCATCATGTGAACTTACTGCAGAGTCAAACAAAGAACACTTGGCTCTTCTAAGGCCCCTGGCTTCTGGGTGTCTTTAGAGATACTGACATAGCTCATTGTTGTCTTCGACTTTCAGCATCGTTACTAAAGACCACAGGTTTCCTACATTTTTATTCAAAGGCTTGTGAGTCCTGCTTCAAACGAACGTGCAATGAGGAAGCGCTGTGGCCACCCTGAGACTTGCACTGTAAGCGCATGCTCCTCTTTCTACCCAGATGTGGGATGATAAAAACTGATCAATCCTGACACTTTATCATCAAGCCACATGCCTTCCAGCACTTTGTGAGTATAAGACAATGAAGCATGGAGGGTGTCTTTATTGGGCTTTCTGTTGCTGTGATAAACCACCAGGACTAAAAGGAGCTTGGGGAGGAAAGCATCTCCTTCACAAACACTTTCAGGTCACGCTCCATTGCTGAAGGAAATCAGGGCAGAAACCCTGGAGGCAGGAGAGCGTACAGATGCCATGGCCGAGTGCTGCTTCCTGGCTTGCTTCTCATGACTTGCTCAGTCTCTGTTATTATCGTCCTCAAGACCCCCATCCCAGGCATGGCATCACTCACAATGAGTGGGTCCTCCCACATCAGTCATTAAAATAATTCCCGCCCCTCACACTACAGGTTAATCTTACAGAAGTGTTTTTTCAGTTAAGATTCCCTTTTCCCAGATATATCAAGGTTTGAATCCAGTTGCCAAACAAATGACCAAAGTACTAGCTCACAAAGAAAGACATAAAACCATATCACGCTCTTGTATGATCCATCACGTGACAAGCTTGACTTTTAATTCAGGACTCTTAGCTGGTATATGGTAAAAGGACCTAAATAACATTGGATCATTGGGTATATGTCTTGACACAAGGTGTGAAAGCATCTTGGTTATGATCAGCCTCATGAGCTCTGCTTTTGACACCGGCTGTTCTCAGCTGCCTCCTTTGAGGCAGACTCTCAAGGAACTGCATCATTCTTATGTGATATTCCAGTAGCCTCAGAACTGAAAGATGTTTTATTATTGCTAATTCGTGGTGCTGGGATTAAACCCAGAGCTCTGTACATACGTAAGTGTAACCCTGACCTCCAAACTGTCATATTACTGAAGTTACTAATGTTTCGACTAAATATCACTCCCACTGGATTGTTGAACCTAGATTATCTTCCTTGCTAGAGACAGAGATGGGAGCTGCTTAGCAAGCAGCCAGTCCTCAGTAACACCTGCTTGGACAAGGTTGTCGACCTAGCCTCGAAAGCTCAGTACTCCCCCAAACCATGAAGCCAATGGGCGGCACTTTGCCTGGAATGAGGGAGAGGAAAACAGACCACTTTAGAAGCAAATTGGCTCTTGGAAGAATTTCAGATACAGCTAATTATTTCCTTCAATTGCCAGAAAAAAAAATCTTCTCCAGTAATTGGCTATAACTTTAAACAAATATGTTTGTCTTCAATTAAATAATCTGAGAAGGCCAATTAGTCCAAGATGGAGGAAATGAACAGCAAGGGTTGTCATAAGAGAGCACAGTTTTTTGCCATTAAATTCATCTTAATGTGCTCTATGTGTTATGTCTGTTGCCAAACTAGTCTATATAGCTCAACTCCTAGGATTTCATAATGAGTTTATGATAGAAAGTTGTTCATTTTAGTTCAATCATCTTTCCCTCCATTTCCTTTCAGCTCTTCTATTTTCTTTAAAAGGTTCATTTTTGCTTTTATTTTTTGTGTATGGGTGTTTTGCCTGCATGTTGTGTCTGTGCGCCACATGTGCACAGTGCCTGCAGAAGCCAGAAAAGGATGTACAGACCTCTAGAAGTGGAGTTACAGATGGTTTTCAGCAGTCATTTGCATGCTGGGAAATGAACCCGAGATCTCTGCAAATGCAGCAAGTGCTCTTAACCACTGAACCCCTCCAGCCCCCACTCCATTCCCACCCACTTGTTAAGAGGTCTCATATATCCCAGGCTGGTCTGGTACATACTCTGTAGCCAAGATGATCTTGAACTTCTGGTCTTTCTGTTTCTACATCCTGAGTGCTGAGATTATAGATGTTTGCCACAATGCCCAGTTATGCACTCCTGGGGTTTTTAACTCAAGGCTCAAGGCAAGCTAATCAAGCATTCTACCAATTCTCTGACCATGTCCATCCTTTTAACTTAACTTCTTAAGTGTGTTGAGTTTTTTGAATATGCAGTCAGATGCAAAACCAATTTTAAAATCTAATATGTATAATCACATAAAACAAGTGCTGTCCTTGTTAATTTTTCAAATGTTAATAGACTAGCTACTCTCTGTGCTTGTGGCTAGACACACCAGCACATCAAGTGTATTCTCAAGACCCTTAGCTAGGGGTGGAGTTCATTAGCATAGTGTTAATGTAGTAGATGAAAACTCAGTTGCCAGCACCAGGGAAAAAGAAAACTAAGATTCTAGAATTAAGGTTAATGTGTTTTTACTGTAAGAGAATTTGCAATTTAGGATTACTAATAGGAAAAAGATAAGAGGGACAGTTTCCTAAAATAAATATAATTTACAAAAAGAAAAATATAGTATAATTCAGTAATCTTGTAATGGGGTTGTGCCCTGAGGATTATGGGAACTTAGGACGAATGTTCCTCCTAAGTCTAGAAAGACTTGCAGTCAGCAAAAAGACTTCAATATATGTATTTATTGTTACTCATATCTCACATTATTTTTAGGCCCTTTAACATGTGAAGTAGTGATACACTACAGAGAAAATCCTAAAAGCTGATGAGGGGCAAATGCAGCTTCTTGGGAAATAAAGTCAGTTATTATGTATAAAATCGTATTGACATTGAAATATCTGAGGGGAAAAGATTATAGCCTAAAAGAAAATGAATTATCCCCGAGCCTATTATAAAGTACCCTAAGCCCTCTCTTCTGAAGCAGATGAATGGCTGGCTGTCTTCTAGTCCTTATTTCTTCTTTCATGAATTTTCTTTAGCTAGCCTATGTTCTACTATCGTAATATTGTTCTAATGCAATGTCACCTTCGATAGTTTTTAAGAGTTTATACTTCAAGGAAACTCTTTTTCCCTAAAAATAAATTAGTGGAAACTGGTTACAAAGAAAGAGTAAATTAGAAAGATTTTGAAAACGCTAACGTTTGAGAGGTGGAATTAATGCACTGGTGTTTTCTTTCAAAGTAAAAATTAAATATTATTAAAATGGTTTTGGTAATTGTGCCTTTGTCATAAATTCTTGATACAGAACAAAGATACATCTGGCTCCTTATCATTTTCTCTCAGCTCTGTGGCTGATATTGACTTTTCACTGTTTGTGTTGTATAATACTCAACCTGATCTGGATGCATTTTTATGCAAACAGACGCAAACTCTGAAGCAGAATGTTTGTCCAGCGACTTTTCCCAGCGAGTTCATTTCATGGACAACGACTTGGCGGTAACGTCCTCAGTCTCCTGCGGTTTGGATTAGAGGAGATTCTTGGAATGTAGCACAGCCACTTTAACAGAAAATAATGAGAAGAACTTAGCAAATGATAGCAAAAACATCAAATGCATTAAAGTCATTAAATACATAATTTAGAATAAGGTCAGAAAGCATCTCCAACACATCTCCAGCTGTGTAATGATTCCAGACATGCCTGTTTCCAACTCAGGAAGGTTGGCATTGTGTGTTTGCCATTGACTGGCAGGTCACTCCTAAGCATCAGCCCTTGGCCTTGGTGTCTTCCCATCTGAGGGTGTGTCTGTCTTCAGCACGTGGTCTCTAAACTCTCCCATCCGTTCTCAGCTCACAGAAAGAGAAAGGACAGGGGCTAATACACGTTTGAGAGGTTTCTTGTAGGTATTGTTTTGCTTTTTAAGGGATGGACATGCATGAAGAATAATGCTTCTACCTGCATGATTGACAGAGCCACCTGCCCTCTAGTAAAGAGGGTGACTAGGCAGGAAAAGAAAGGCCAGCTTGCACTGAGCAGCTGGAGTCTCAAAAAATTATATCTTTAAATTTTTATTTTTGCTACTGCCACATACATAAATTCAGTTTCTTTCTCCCTCTCCTTCCCTTCTCCCTCCTCCTTCCTCTTTTCAGATAAATGAGACTAGTCTCCTTTTGTTCTGAGATTACCATTACATGGCTTTTAAGCACTGTGAATCTGCTAACTGCTTGATTCTAGCAGAAACTCGGAGGATTCATGAATGTAATTGGTATTTTCCAGCTTATTGCATAAATGAAACAAGCATCTAATTAAATCTACCGCAGTCTTCATTAGATGGTAATGTCCTCAGGACTGCAATCAGAATTTAGTAAGAGATGAAAACACATGCCTTTCATCTGTAAGTCATGCACCCACCTTGCATCTTCACATACAACTGTGCATACGCGCACACAAACAGTCTTATGAAGAGCCCTGACATTCAGCAGCAGTGCCACTGAGGGGACACAGAAATTTCAGACCTGAGTTTCTATAAAAGTGTGCTAGCATGGGTGATAATAAACGTATTTTTACCAATGTACTATTTATCCCTCTTAAGTGCTTAACTTAATTCAAAATCTCTCTCCAACATTGGGCTTCATTAAGTATAATCCCAAATTACTCACAGGAAAGGTAACATAATATCAATAATTCCATTTATTGAAGATACTTGTGAACAATCTATAGCTTACCTAACTTTCACAATTACCCCTCTGTCCAAATCCTATTATCTTTGGAGTATGTGTGAGTATTTTATCTTCCATTAGCATGAATTTCACTTCAAAATACCTCACACCAAAAAAGAAAAAAAAGAAAAAGAAATTTGCTAAAGCTTATGATCATATTCAAGAACTTCAGGTGATTTCTTTTAACAAAAGATGGAAAACCACCTGACACCCAGACAGACACCGCCTTAGCTATTTTACCTCTTTCTGGGACCACAGATACCGTGCACCCATGTTTTTAAGTCATTCTGTGTGCTGCCTGGTTTTCTCTGCTTCCCCCTTTGCATGCTAGCTACCCCATTATATCCTGATTCCAGCCACAAACAAGACTTAGTGATTGATGATTTCTTTCTCTTTTATCCTCATGCATATTTGTTTGTGCACACCTGTGTGTACACATGATGTGTGTGTGTTGTGTATGCATGGGTGCACACACCTCTACACATGCAAAGAAAAGGGTATCTGGGGTGGCCTGCCATATTACTCTCGACCTTTGACATAGGGTCTCTAACTAAGCCTGGAGTTAAGCATGCTGCCCATAAGTTCCAGGCCTACCTTCCTCTCTTCACAGTGTGGGTTTTACAGGTCCATGAAGCCACACCTGGCTTTTCATAAGGGTGTTAGGCCTTCATACTTGTGTAGTAATATTTCCTACTCATGTAACCATCTATCTAGCCCTTGATATCTCTAAATTCCAATCCCTCAGAGAAGAAATTTGGTGGGCCTGCTTTAAGGCAAATGTCCACTGTAGGTAGTAGGCACACAGGACAAAACATGACTACCAAACATTCACCAAAACCAGGATGTGGAAAGGACCTCAGAGTCCATAGAAGAAATGATGAGGAAAACAAATACACATAAATATATACACAATACATACATATATGCACATGAAACAGAATATGACTCAGCCTTCAAAATGGAAATTTTGCCACTTGTGACCACATAGTTAAGCTTGGAAGGCACTGTTAAATAGAAACCGGCACAGAAAACTGAGCCTGGTAGGCACACTTAAAATCCGAGCCATTCATGAGTCTGAGGCAGGAGGATCAGGACTTCACAGTTAGCCTGGGCTATTGTATAGGAAGATCCAGGCAGTCTGTGCTACCCCTTTTGTTTGTTGGGTAATTTTCCTTTTGTGGTTTTGTTTGTTTGTTTTGATTTTTCTGGCATTTTGTTTCGAGAAGGAGAGAGAAGTAGCAAGGATTTGGGTGGGTAGGGAAATGGGAAGGATCTAGGAGGAGCTGGTGGAGGAAGAAGAATAAAATTGATATACCTGGTATGACAATATTTTAATGTTAATAAATAAAAACAAAAATGCTATAGTCCTAGAGAAACAAGTACTGAATGAGCTAACTTACACATGAGTTCCAAATAGTCAAATTCGTGGCTGGTTGAAAGATGGCTGTAAGGGCAGAGGTGGAACAAAAGCTGATCAAAGAACGTGAACTAATTTCAGGAAACACAAGATCAGGGGGCTGAATGCATAACTGTTGGTAGAGTGCTTGCCTAGTCTGCACAAAGTCGTAGGATTGATTGCCAATGCCACATAAAACAGGCATAGTGGCACATGCTGAGATCCCAGCACTTGGGATATACATTATCCAAGTTGAAGTTCATCCTCAGCTGTGGTGTAAATTCAAGGACAGCCTCAGATATATGAGAATTTGTAAGAAATAAATTTAGTAATTAATTGTCAGCATTTATTAAAAATATTTGAACACCTAATGTGTAGTATAGTGTATTTTGCTTAACAATGTTTATTTGAAGGTTGACAAGATAATTTATCTAAGTGTTCTTAACAATGTTCATACACGAAAAATGGTTACATGTGTGTGTGTGTGCATTTGAATATAAAATGCATTTGAATAGGGAAAGTCACCCTACATTTTCATATTTATTTGTCAATAGATACAATTCTATTTGCTTTAGCATGCAGGGGAAAAACATAGCTTGCAACATTACTGAAGAAGGTGCGAGCAGAGGAGGAAGAACACTGGGTGAAGCAGATATAAAGAGAGATATTACAGCTACTGTTTTAAGCAAATGGAGGCAGAGGATGAATATATCAGTGGTAGAGTAGTTGCTTGAGATTCATCCGCAGTGTGAGGGTTAATTCTGTCCATGTGACGAGATCTGGGATCACCTAGGAGACAACCCTCTGGATCCATCTGTAAGGAATTTGTAGGCTAGATTAATTTAGGTAGGAAGACCCACCCCAAATATAGCTGACACCATTCTGCATGGTCCTGGACTAAATATAAAAAGTGAGGTGAGCATCAGCTTTCATCACTATCTGATTCCTAACTGGATACCATGTGGTCATCCTCCTCAAGTTCCTGCCACAATGGCTCCTTGCCTTGATGAACTGTGTCCTGTCCTCAAACCGTGTGCCAAATGAACCCATCCTTCCTTAGGCTGGTATTGTCACAGCAGTGAGAAAAGTAACATGTCCAGAATCACAAAACAGGGGAGGGATGGAGGGAAGGAGGTGGAGAATAGGAAGTGAGGGAGAGATAGAGATAGAGACACACAGGCAGACAGACAGACAGACAGAGTCTAAACTATACAGGCAACACTGCTAAGACCAGACCACAGCAGGATTTTTAGAGTCACATGAATCCAAAGCCTGGGTTGCCTTTGCTACTCAACATCATGTTTGATATTAGTTGGCAGCCCTAGGAATCAGCATCTTCTGCCCTTATTGTCTGGTGTCAGATGGTTATGAATCCCAAAGAAATAGAAAACTCATTATGGCCATAGTCCCAAGAAATTTAAATGTTTTAATAAATTTCTAGTTATGTGGTCTTTTTTAGGATTTCATTAACACTAAACACCCACTCAAGTGACAAGATTTTAAAGCCTTTCCATTGATTTATTGTCCCACGGAATCCAGTGGATGGCACAGAAAATAAATATATAAATAAAACTTTAAAATCACAGAGGAGGAGAACTGTGAGGTCTCTGGGGCAGATGCTGTTGCAATGTTGCTCCTTGAGAGTTGAGGCTCCCTCCGTAGTTCCCAATTCTCTGCTAAAATGGAAAGGAAAAAAAGCCAGTGGGATTAGAATACTATTCAGCGGAAAAAA
>JAQHUG010000023.1:1495903-1518224 GCA_028555095.1 Dicrostonyx torquatus | reverse complement strand
CTGGTCTTCAAGGCAAAGTGAAGGCTACGGATAGTGAAGTGCTTGCTGTCAAGACGAAACAGAGATTGTATGGTTCTGGGAAAACACTAGGTAATGAGAGCAATTCTAGCTGAATGATTCCACTCAGGAAGGCATAAACTTGGAACCACCCAAGAGAGAAGCGATCCCGTTCTGTGGAGTTTGAACTTATCTAAATAGAAACAGGCTGCCCCATAAAATCGGTATGAACTCAACATACAGTGGCTTTTTTGATGTGAATTTACTATCCTGTAGGGCCCTCTAGGGACTGAACTGCAATCTTAGAAACACGTTTCAATCAGACCCTAGAACCTGAGGTGAAACCCAAATGCTCAGACCAGGCAGGTTGCAGCTCAATCTTGCTGTCACCAGCTTTTCCTCAGTGTGTTACTTGACTTCACCCACTGGGTGCAAGGCTAACATCTGCAGGATAAAGGAAGGAGGCACCATCAGATTTTGTTGAAGGATTATTGCTCTTTTAGCTGAGAGCAGCTATCATGGGACAGAGGTCTGTATTGCCCCATCGCATGGCAGCTCGAACTGTGATGAAATCCGCTTTGCTCCTTCGCTGAAATGAAAGATTAGTGGAATTGCAGGCACTGAAATGGCAATTTGATGTAAGCTTCTATTTTCTGCAGTTTGACAGAGCTGGGAATGATTGACTCTGTATGACCCCAGAGGCGCCCAGTAGAATGCTTGCTATGGCTGCACGGAACAGTATTTGCTCCAATAGACAGTTCCTCTTCATCCTCTGCGGAATGTTACAAACAAGCTTTCGATTCTCCAAAATGGAGAGATGGTAGATCACAAACACAGGACGCTGGTGGAAGAAACTGGCTGGGAACCAGGTTGTCTGGGAACCAGGTTGTCTGGGGACCAGGCTGGCTGGGGACCAGGATTAGTAGAGACACTCACTGACTTCTATCTTTGAAGGCTTTCTGGGGGTAGTTTGCATTGCTGAGGTCACGGTTCCTCTTTGTTTCATGGGAAAGCGAAATCCTCATCTTGAGTAGGAACAATATCTCACCCTAAAGAAAAGGTGGAATAGAGAAGGTTCCCCAATGCATTTGCTCAGCACTTGCCTAAGCCTCCAGAGCTCATGAGGGCTCCATGGAAGACAATCCTAAGCAGTCTTGTCAGTATCTTTTTTTTTTTTTTAGATATTTATGATTTAGATATTTTTTTATGTATGCAGTATTCTACCTGCATGTATGTCTGCAGGCCAGAAGAGGGCATCAGATTTCATTACAGATGGTTGTGAGTCACCCTGTGGGTGCTGGGAATTGAACTCAGGACCTCTGGAAGAGCAGTCAGTGCTCTTAACCTCTGAGCCATCTCTCCAGGCCGTCAATATCTTTTTTTAATAGTGAATTTTCTATATTATAAACAGTTTGGGGAAACTGATTCATAATTTCATCAATGTGCTGTGAGAGATTGGGAAAGTAAGACAGCATTTCTTTATGGATAAGCTTGGGCGCTTTCAGGGCGGTGTGACCATTTTAACTGAAATAACACTCAGTGAAAAGAATGCTCTCTGCTCTTTCTCTTTCTCTCCCTCTTTACCCTCCCTCCCTACCTCCCCAGTTCCTCCCTCCCTCCCTTTTCCCCTCCCTACCCCATAGTCCCTCCCTCCTTCATGCGTGTGCATGCTGCAGTACATGTGGACAGGTCAGAAGACAATTTCAGGAGCTGCTTCTCACCTCCTAGCTTGTTCTGGGCAGGGTCTCCCTTGCCTCTGCTGTCTCTATCCCATATCACCTTAGCAATGCTAGGATTACGGATGTGTGCTACCACATCTTTTTTTAATATTTAAATTTAATTATTTCTTTTTAAAGCAATCTTATCTCATTTTGCTTACCAATCCCAGTTCCCACTCCCTCCCCTTCTCCCCTCTCCCCTCCTTCCTCCCACCCCCCACCTCATCTTTCCACTCCCTCCCCTTCTCCCATCTCCCCTCCTTCCCCCCACCTCCACCCCATCTACTCCTCAGAGAGCATAGGGCTTCCCATGGGGAGTCAACAAAGTCTGGCACATCACTTTGGGGCAGGACCGAAGTCCTCCTATACCTAGGCTGAGCAAGATATCTCTTCAAAGAGAAGGGGCTCCAAAAAGCCACTTCAAGCACTTGGGATAAATCCTGGTACCACAGCCATTGGCCCCACAGATTGTCCCAGCCACACAACTGTCACCCACATTTAGAGGGCCCAGTCTGGGCCTATGTAGGTTCCCCTGCTGTCAGTTGGGAGTCAGCTGTTGCTATGGGTATCCCCATCATGGTTTTGTGCTCGCTTTGGCAGCAAATGCACTACAATTGAAACGATACAGAGAAGATTAGCATGACGCCTCTAGCTTTTTATGTGAATTCCAAGTCCAAATTCAGGTTGTCAGGGTTGTGTGTCAAGCACTAATCCACTGCGCCACTTTCTCAACCTTCCTCACCTTTCTCGGGCTACGCATCATTAATCCTCTGATGCTTCCAGCATCCTGAAATACGGCATTTCCAACGAAATGTCTCTCACTTTCTATAGATACATATGTGCTTTGGGGTGCATGTGAACTACTTTCTGTAGCTGACAGTAACTAGTTCTGACTTACTAAACAGGCTCCATCAGCCAACATGAGTGATACTGACCCTACACTGTAGAAATCATGTTTATGACAGCCAAGTCTATCATTTTTTCCCCATGAGGTCTTCAGGATGGTGGCAGTTAATCAGTAGTTCCAATGAGCAAAAACGAAAACCTAATTTTACACCCTGACAGTACTCATTCAGTATTATACAGAGGGACTATCAAGAAGAGATTTACGTGGGGTTGTCCAAATTAATTTTTTATCAGCTGTGCGCTCCTCCCACAGTCAAGATCAGCTACACTTGGAAGCTGAACATAGTAAACTTTGTAGGACATATAAAATTATAGCCGGGCGGTGGTGGCGCACGCCTTTAATCCCAGCACTCGGGAGGCAGAGGCAGGTAGATCTTTGTGTGTTCGAGACCAGCCTGGGCTACAAGAGCTAGTTCCAGGGCAGGCTCCAAAGCCACAGAGAAACCCTGTCTTGAAAAACCAAAAAAAAAATTATTAGATATGGATCATATTGATGCTGAACAGATTGTGGAATGTGTCACAGAGAAAACCTACACTTCTATAGCTGAGTGGCCCAGCTCAACTTCATGCTACTGTCAGGATACCAGAGTATTTAGGAATCATGCGATCTTTTTAACTGTGACACCAATAGAGGGCTGTGGAGACAGTATGGTGCCACTCTTAAAAGGTGTTGAGAGTAATAGTTGTAGCTGAGGAAATTCTGAGGTTCACAAGACAGTGTGAATTAGGGGAATATTTATGGTGGTAAAGATCAACTTCTGGTTATTTGCTCTGTGCTACAAGACTTGTGGGGTTTCCAAGTATGTGGTCCCTCATTACATATCCAGGGGTAAATCAGAAACGTCTTCTGTGTTTGTTGTAATTAGGTGGAGAGGTGCGTGTTGTGTTCCCCAGCCGCCTGGCTCCCATGCCCCCAGCTGCTGGCCCGCTCAGCCACTGGTTGCCTGCACCCGAAATAACCAAGTGAGGACGGTATTCATTTAAACTCTGCCTGGCTTATTATCACTAGCCTTTTCCCGGCTAGCCCTCACCTCATAAACTAACCCATTATAAAAGTCTGTATGTCACCACGAGGTGGGTGACTTACCGGACGGTTCTATGGTACCTCCATCTCCCACAGGAGCTTCATGGCGTCTTGCTCACTTCCTTTCTTCTCCTCCCAGAACTTCTGTTCTGTCTACTCCGCCCACCTAAGGGCTGACCCATCTTATAAGCCAGGCAGCTCTTTATTCAACCAACAAGAGTAATACAAAATACAGGAGAACACTCCCACATCATGTGTTCAAGAACATAGCAAGCCCTCTAGTCAAGAAAGATATAAAGCACGAATTCTAATAAACCCACACATGAAGCATGGTGTGTAAAAGCTGTGGCGGCCATTGCACACATCACAGATCTCTGTGGCTCCTTCTCCTGCTGGCACCCGGAGTAAAGAGTGTCATTAGCAAGGTGCTCTGGGTACCCTATAGAGATTTTGCTCAGGTCCCGCCCACCCTGGTCTGCTTCTTGGCCAGTGATGCCATGGTATCAGAGTGCAGTCATTTCTGCTAGTACAAGACTCTAAGTTTAAATCTTTGCTCTGGGCATCCCCATGGGCCTGATGAGACCCCACGAAAGTCAGAGGGCACCTCACTCTGCTCCCCTCCATTCTCCTTTCTCCTGTTGCAGATATCAGGTTGTGAGTGTGAGCTGAAGGATCTTTCTCCTCACTCTGATTTCAAATTCCCCTTAGCTTTTCATAGGTCAGTCTTCTAAATTGCTCACATACTTCATTTAATCATGATGTTTCTCCTAGACCACTAGAGCCAATGTTTAAAGATACAGTTGCTTGAAGATTCAGAAATGTGATCAATCTATGTATTTATATGACACACAGAAGGGAACATCTGAGCGGGGCCAATCTGGGGCCAGAGACGAGTGAAATCAAAGTCTTCAACACACTTGTAACCAAATCTGAAGCGGTTAATGGCAAGGGGTTAAGTCACCCCTTGAGGCTGCACTGATGCTCCATTCGCTTCAGCACCAATCAGTGGAGTTCATCACCGGGATTCGGAGGCTTTTATCCACTATAATCCAGCAGGTCTTTTTTATCCCTTTCCTCTCTCCCCATCCCCTGTTTTGCAGAGAAGAAAACTGAACAGAGGTCAATTCCCATAAATCATCAAGAGCAGCCCGGTGACAGAATGAAGAAAAGATGTTCTCCTAATGATCTCAGCCTTGAAATATTCCACTGCCAGGGGAGGATTTATGACTTTGTCGAGACAACCATTAGTGTCTAGTATCTCTTTTTCTAGATTACTTTTACACAAACACTCTTTCAAAATACTTCAGAAGTTTTTACTCCCCAAAGAAGATAAGGGGAATACAAGAGTTTGAAAGTGTCCCCATGTCCCCCAAAAAGGAGATGCGGGAGTCTGTGAGTAAATAAGATCTGGAAACATCTGTGCTAAACCCTATGCTGGTAGAACTTACTGTACATAGTAGCATATGGAAGGCCTTGAAAGAGTAAAAGAAAAACTATTTGTTCATCTTCATTTATTTCAGTGTTTCCAAAACTTACTTTATTATGGAATTCTTAATTTAGCTTGCCTAATAAATATCTCACAGAACTAGGCTTATCTTAGAAAATCTGACCCAGAGAAGGCAAATTTATTATCTGCCTCGTATTGACAAGGTATGGAAGAGTTAAAAAAATCCATATTCTAATATTCTATAGGTCCATACCATTTAAGTTTGAAGCCTTGCCTTTCAGACATGTCTTTGTACACACAAACATCTAAAATGATGAATAAATATCACAATATTAGTTTGTCAGTCTTGAGCCTCTCTTCCTTACCTCTTTACCCCTCTTTTTTTCTTCCATCCTTCCTTTATCTCTCTCTTTCCCCTCTTCTATCTTCTCTCTTCCCTCCTTTTCCTTACCACTCAAACACTAGCATCAATACCATCTTCTTCCCCTATCACTTGGGTTCCTAGGACCACAAACAACTGTATGTCCCTCTGGACCATGCTTCAGACTTCAGGATGACACCTACCCAGGGAAGTCTAACTTCTGCAGGTCTAGCAACTGACCCTGTACATTGTGGAACAGCCTGTCTTCAGGTCTGGCCCTTTGCTGACTCCTGGGAGATGAACCCTGAACTGCTGGAATATTCACCTGATCCAAACTTTTTTGTATACTGAGTTCTGGGGCCACACAGTACTAGTTTAGTGCAATAATTATGCTAGCAACATGTTTTCTTGTGAAGCCTGCTTTTATTCTGCATGGTTGAGGTCATTCTCTTAAACTTTAAATGTATTCCTTACAGACCGACTCCCAATAAAAGTTCTGTGCTCAGAAGCTAAGGTGCACTCCCTGGCTGGTACCTCAACGGCAGTGTCTGGCGTCACCTTGGGGAGAATTAAGTGCATCCGTGACTTTACAGGATGAGAATATCTGCAATTTTCACCTAGCTTCTCATGGACTTCGTACCACAGGTCTTTTGACTTGGCTGATTTAATACAGACCCTGTCCCTGTGATAAATGACAGCTCTGAGAAGAGTAACTTTTCTGAAGCTGACCTGAGCATCCCGTACCCAGCCTTCATGGTCACCATCTTTCACCAGGCACCGTTTTCACTGTGGTCATCAGTTCTGCAGTGCGGCAACCTTCCTTTCAGGCCTTTCCTGACAGATCAGCTTTCATTTTCATTTTTTTTTTCTTCTGCGAAGTCTCAGAAGTGGATTGCTTACCTCCAGAGTAAGGGGGTCATACTTTCTTGTTGAATTTTATTGGCATACAATCAGAGAATGTATTTCTTGACATGTTTCACTTTTGAAAAAAATGTGCTGATTTCTTTCGTCTGTGACCAAATGCTTTCAAAAGCCAATACTATTTCTTTACAATTATATGAAAACACTCAACAATGTCTACACACCTCAGACATTGTTTCCCTCCTGCTTCCCATGATGCAGCAGAAATGAAGTATGTTTAGAATAGCTTTATTTTTCTTAGATTCCCTCTCATTCACTCCAGTCCCAAGTTTGACTTGATTTCTTTTTACATGTATTCATTACTTTGTGTTTGTATGTATGTGTGTGCCTATATGCATATATGTAGATACATCATGTGGACATTTCTGTCTCGCCCAGTCCCACAGCCATCAGTCCCAAAGAAAACACAAAGAGGCCTACATTAATTATAAACTGGTTGGGCCTATTAGCTCAGGCTTCTTATTGACTAATTCTTACATATTAAATTAGCCCAATATTCTCATCTGTGTTAGCCATGTGGCTTGGTACCTTTTATCAGTGAGGCATTCTCATCTTGCTTCCTCATGGTCTGAGTGACAACTGTAAACTGAGCCTTTCCTCTTCCCAGAACTCTCCTGTTCTGGTCACCCTGACTATACTTCCTGTCTGGCTACTGGACAATGAACATTTTATTAAACCAGTACAAGTGACAAAACTTTGCAGAGTACAAGACCATTGTCCCACAGCAACCTCACATGTATTCCCAATGCCCATGGAGGCCAAAAGAGGGCATCAGGTCCTACAGAACTGGATTTACACAGTTGTGAACTGCATATGGATGCTGGGAAATGAGCTCGGGTCCTCTGTAAGAACAAGTGCTCTAGTCCCTTAGTCCTCTCTCCAGTCCCACCCAGGTTTGTCTCTATAAGATTCGTGTTGATCTCACCCTCATGGTGTGTAGAAGGAGCAGCTTTGTATAGTACAGACATAGCTCAGGTTTTCCAGAGGCAGCCGAAGCCATTTATAAAGTTGTTAGGAAAAAGAAGTGAGTGGTAGGAGGAGGGGGAGGGACACTGGAACTTTGTAAAACAGAAGAGCAAACACAGTGAGTTAGACTCATTGTCACAGGGTCAGAGTGGTCACATTCTGAATAGAAGGCTATTTGTCACACAAAGGATGAGTTCAATTACAGCTGAAATGAAGAAAATCAGTTTCCTGGAACAAACGTTTTAAGTGTTCTGGTTAAAGCCACTGTCTTATAAGCCTGCTTCTCAAATACTTGTTTCTCAGGAAGTCTTAATTTTTGTTGTTTGTTTTTTGTTTTTTTTTTCTCTTATAATTATCTCATTCAGGAAGAATGTAGTTTTTAACCTTGACTGTGGATGTTTCTAGAAAGTATTCAGTTTTGTTTGTTTGCTTGCTTGCTATTTAACAAGCTCTAGGGTCACGGAGTGTAAGCATTACTCACCTTTCTCTTCCTTGTCTTGCTAGGAAAGGCAGCATCAGTGCAATCCCTGAGGCTCCCTCCCCCAGGCTTCCTATCAAATGATGAGTTAGATTTCTGTGAAATACATGAAGTAAATCTCAGACTTCTACTTTTCATAGTCTACCATTCTTTGTTTACATTCAATAGCATTTAAATTTCAGGGTTCCTTGCTATATTAGTTCAGTGTTACTGTGGCTAAAATCCCTGCTAAAAACTAGTTGAGGGAAAGATCTGTTTTGACTGAGATTTTCAGTCTGTCATAGCAGGAAGGCATGACTGTCCTGCTTAGCACATGCGGCAAAAGCCTGACAAAAGCTGTTTCCATTATGACTAAGAGAGATCACCTCTGCAGAAAGCAAAGAAGGCTGGTGTCTGGGGATCTGCTCCGCCAGCTGGCCCCCACTATCTCACAGTAACATATCAGCCGAGGACCAAGCATCTAAAGCATAAGGGCTACTATTGCTGATGAAACACCATGACCTAAAGCTTCTTGGGTTGGGGGAGGAAGGGTTTATTTCACTCACAGTTCCATGTAACAGCTCGTCCTCAATAGCAGTGTGGACAGGAACCCAGAAGCAGGAACTGATGCAGAGGATATGGAGGGGTGCCGCTTACTAACTTGCTCTCCATAGCTTGTTCAGCCTGTTTTCTTATAGATCCCAGGGATTGCAGCACCCACAAAGGGCTGGGCTCTCCTCCATCAATCAGTAATCAGGAAAATGTCCCACAGCATTGATTCTCAACCTTCCTAGTACTGTGTGTGACCCTTTAATACCGTTCCTCATGTTGTAATGACCCCAACCATAAAATTTTTTTTGTGACTTTACAACTGTAATTTCGCTACTGTTAGGAATTGCAATGAGGATTTTTATGTTTCTGATGGTCTTAGGTGACCCCTGTGAAAGGGTCGTCTGACCCCCAAGGGAATCCAACCTAACAGGTTGAGAACCACTGCCCTCCAGGTTTCTATACAGCCTGATCTTATAGCGGTATTTTCTTGAGTTTCCCTCCTCTCAGATGACTTTAGCTTTTGTCAAGTTGACATAAAACTATCAGCACACCTTGTGTGGGACACTCAGTTTCAAATCATAGCAGCCACTAGCCTCTGTTTCCTCTCAGCCACTCTCTAGTTTCTGATACTCATTTAAAACTTTTGTTATTTGGTTTGAAGTGTTTAAAGAGTGTGTGTGTGTGTTCCTGGAATAAGGCTTACTAATTATGTTTCTAGAACAGTATACATATCTAGAAGTATCTTAATATTTCTTGGTACATGAATAAGTTATTTTTTATTTTATTTGTACATCCATAGTCTTCCACTGTGCATTCTATTTAATGCCAGGGTGATTTGTATGTACACTAAATTTTCTGCCTAGAACAGTTTAAAACAAATGTGGGGATGATGAGTGGCTCAGTGAATAAAAGCCCTTGCCCTGCAAGTCTGATATGAACAACCAACTTCCAAGGGCTGTCCTCTGACCTCCACCTGCACACTAATCTTCATTAGATATTCACAAGGATGTGCGTGTGTGCGTTCAGAATCACAATTGCTGAGTCAGATTCCGTTGATGTAGTAAATAAAATAAGGATCCCTATAAAGGTTCTCACTTTGAGAAATATACGTAGGTTATATGATTTTATAGGAGGAAATAAAGCTGTGAGTGGGATTAAAGCTATAGTCACATGACCCTGAGTTGAGAGATTAACTTTGGTTCTCTGGGTAGATCCAGTCACCACAAGAATTCTTCAAATTGAATTAAGAAGGCAGGAAATTTAGAGGCAGACTAATACATGTTTTTGAAAATTTACTTTATTTTTACTTAGATGCGTGTATCTCTGTCTCTGTGTGCGTATATACATGTTACAAACAGCTGTGATCTACCCTATGTGGTGTAGGAACTGAAATTAGGTCCTCTGCAAGAGCAACACACTGTCTTAACCGCCGCACATCTCCAGTCCTCCTACAAATATTTAAAGATGTTACTAAGCCAGCTTCAAAGATGGAGAGCAAGACCCAAACCCAAAGAATGAAGGCACCACTGAAATCTGAAATAATCAAGAAACTGGGTATGGCTCTGTAATTTTTAGTCACTGGATCGCAGTTTGGACATCTGAACTCCAGATTCATAAAACCACAAACACAAAGTGCTTTAAGCCACTAAGTTGGTGAACATTTGCAATAATAGTAGTAGGAAATTAATGTACTTGATAAAAGAGTGAAAAGAACCTTGCCTGTGCCTCATCCTTGACTTGGTTTGAGTCTTTGTGCATATCCCCAAAACCTGCAGTGCCAGTAGACTCCCAGCTGTGGGTAAAGGAGTGGAAACTAAAATCAAAAGGAGACAGTGGCTGAGGAGATGACTGTGTCTCTAGAGTACTTTCTGTGAAAGCATAGGACGTGAGCTCAGATCCCAGGTTCACATTAAAATCTGGTCATAGTAGTGAATGCTTCTAATTCCAGAGCTGGTAACGTGGGACAAATGGATCCCTGAGGCTCACTGGCCAGTCACCCTACTTAGTGAGCCCCAGGGTCCAGTGACCCTTTTCTCAAAAATAAAGGTTCAGTTCCTGAAGAATAGCAACTGAAATTGACCTCTGACCTGTACAAACAAATACACACACACACACACATTCACACATACAATACACTCATGTACACACACATATACACAATACATCTACCATACACATACACGTATGTATATGCATACGCATACAATACCACACACATATAAACATACACACAGTCATATACACATATATGTGCATACATATACATACCCCATAATCATCACACATACACAATGCACAAACACACACACATGCACACATCACACATACAGTACACTCACATACACATATACACACACATACACACACATACATCTACCATACACATACACGTATGTACATACCTACACATATCATAACATACACACATATAAACATACACACACTCTTATGCACATATACGTGCATACATATACATGTACCATATACATACCCCATAATCATCACACATACACAATGCACAAACACACACATGCACACATCACACATATATGCACATGTACACAACACACATATATACATATAGTCACATACCTTTGAAAATACACACATATTCAAGATGGTAAAAATTAAAAAGTGAAGAGATCAGCATGAAAATACTCAGGCAACCTCATGGCAATTTTAAAGAAAGGGTCTCATTACACGGTTCAGGATGACCTGGAACTGACCATGCAGCCCAGGAAAGCCTTAATTAGTCTGTTATTCTCCTGCCTTAGCCTCATACTGCTAGAATGATGGGCAGATGCCACCAGGCCTGGCTGCCCTTTCCCGTTTCAGTTCGTTTTCCTGCCAATTCCTAGCGAAATCCTTCCATTTTAGCTCGGAAATCACTCATCTGGCGCAGGTAGGCTGGGACCAACTCTCTTGTAGTATTTGTTTGAACTCAAGTGTTCAGTTTTGTTATAAACTTAGAGTCTGCAGGCAAAAAGAGGGAAGATAAAAAGTTCTGAAAGAAAATCCAGGCTGGTGAGATGACTCAGCAGGTAGACACTTGTCACCACGCTGAGAACATGAGATTTATCCTCAGGACCAGTGGAGGGGAAGGAGAGGATTAACCCTGTGGGTTAGTTATCCTTTGATTTCCATTCATACAGTGTGGCGTGCGCTTTGTTTCTCAACACATCCCCACACCCCACATCTCACACACGCACACACACAATTAAGTAAACTGTAATTTAAAAAAAGACAAACAAAGCCCTTTCAAGTATTCATTTTGCTATCTGGGAGATAAAACTGGAAGATTTTGTCAGAGATTTTGACTTTTCTGACCTATGTAGGTTAAGATGGCCTCTGCCTGAGGCCACCAAGAATTAGTGGGAGTAGCTAACAGGACCTGCAGTGCAAGCAAGGTTAGCGTAGAGAGAACTGACTGGAAGGGGTGGAGCCGTGCTCAAGATGTCCCGCACCGAATTAAAAAGGAATATATTGAATTAAGTAGTTTGGCACACCACTGAGAACTTAGAATTTGATTGTTAATTAGAAGTCTTGCTTTATTTAGCAATAATTACTGCTGACTCAAACATGCGCATACGCAGCAAATCTGCTTTTAATGAAGGAGATGTGCTCTCAAACACATTTATCAAAACCTTGTATTACCACGGGTACAAATAAGTAGAAGGCTTGGGGTTATGTTTTAAGTTATCAGACTGAAAGAGAATAGCATTAAAGGAATGAAGTAAAATATCATGCAATGTTCAGAAAAGAATATATGGTTGTGTAAGCGGGGAGGTAGTATGGCCCACAAGAGAAGCCACCAGATAGGGGCTGAGTCCGTGGAAAGAGGCAGCCCTGGGTCTGAGAAGGTGAAAGGTTGGTTAGGCCAGACCCGCTTAAGAGTCTCCACAGGAGACCCCTCACTACCCAAGAAATTTGTATATGACCCCAGGCATATTGATAGCTAGCATAAGAAGCAAATCAAACACTTGATAGTAGTTCAGCAAAATTCATTTAAAAATAGTTCTTTGATACACATATATTTTGCCATTTATTAAAGACAAAGCTAAGTTTGAGTAATAATGAGATGATATTAAAAAGTTTTGGGCTAAATATTTGATGAAAGTAGTATATCTTTAACATTTTTCAGACTTCAACAATATTTTGGTTTTAGAATCATCAATGCTGAGAAGTCATTTCATATATATACATAACACACAAATATATATTAAACACACGCATACGTAGACATATCTACATATATAGATATACACACATATCTCTCTATATATAGAATAATGGATTTCAGAGACATTTCAGAAAATTTTGAAATGTCAAATGAATCCCAAGTCAATATCCCTGGATTTTTTTTTTTTTAAAAATTAAAACCTGCCATTCAAACTGCAAAATCTAACTCCAAACATTTGAACACAACACAAGCTAGCATGATACTTGAATGTTGAGAAATGGCAGTAGGGAACTATTGTAGTTTTTTATTCCTACAATTAAACCACAGTTGAGCCACTGCTTCTATCAGAACAGAAAGCTTCATATGTACCAAAAAAGACACCATTGCCTGGGGCCAGCAAGACAGCTCATCAGGTGAAGGTGCTTGCCTCAAAGCTCAAGGACTGGAGTGTGATTGCTGGAAACCAGTTTCTGCAAGTGGTCTCTGACCTCTGGACATTTTGTAGTGTGTGCGCATGCACGCTGCGTGCATGCACGCACACACACACACATACTCACACATATGCACACTCACACAAAAACATACACACACAAATACACATGCACTCACACACACATATGCATACTCACACAAAACATACACACAAATACACATGCACTCACACACACATATGCACACTCACATAAAACATACACACAAATACACATGCACTCACACACACATACTCACACATATGCACACTCGCACAAATACACACACACACAAATACACATGCACTCACACGCACATACTCATATACAAGCATATTTTTAAAATATGCTCTAACACTCTAATAGCATCTGAGCCAAAATGTTTCCAGTAGCACTCTCTGGTTTTAAGACATGTGACCATGTGGAGATAGCACTCTGTGTGGTCAGAACCCAGGTTCTGAATGCAGTATGGTGAGCATTGCCACAACACCTTTGGGTGTGTTACATGTTTGACTTTAAATTAGTTTTTTGTTGTGATGCATTCAGAAATCTTTTTCCCGTGACCCCATCCCCTCTTGCACAGCCCAATACGGGGTCACGACCGACATATTCAGAAGCCATGGTCAGCGCAGAGACAGCAAGGTAAAAAGACTAAGGACGTGAAGGTTGCCAGACAAGCAGAACATCAGAGTGGGGCAGAGGCACGCACACCACATCCCTGGAGCCTGGAAAATCAAGTGGAGGAAATGGGTTTGAGGCCAGGCTGAGCTGCACAGTGAGACCCTGACTCCAGCAAGCCAAACGGACATTAGGGTGTTCTTACAAGCTGGAAATGGGAAGGTGTTGAAAACAGATGCCAAATCCACAGAGGGAAATTTAAGGAAGGTAATTGTATGAATTCTTGTCCTTTTTACTTTCAACTGCAGCAGGACTCTTTAAGTCAAAACAGAACATTTATTTTTAAAACAGACCCTTACATATGATACAGAGACCCAAGATGTCTTGAATATGAACCTCGGATTGTTTTTGAATAATAGGTATAAATGCCAAATGCTTTAAGTGTAAGATTCCTGAAAACATCTTTCACATCTCCTCTGAGAGAAAGTTCATAACAGTTAATCTGATGTGTCACAAATGGCCATTTGGCCAGTGTTTGCAAGTGTTTATGTATAAGAGGAGTCTTATTCCCAGAAACAGGAGATACTAGTACTTCCTTTGGAAGAACTGAGTTATCTTTTGGTGTATGTTGCTATTATTATTATTTTGTTTCAAATTCTCATAGTGTGGGCATAGGCTCAGAAAGGAAAAAGTGTGTGTGTGTGTGTGTGTGTGTGTGTGTGTGTGTGTGTGTGTGCATGTGCAGCATGTTTTTAGTGATTTGGTGCTTACTGTCTAAACTTTTGAAGGACAGGATTTGTGAGAGAAATCCTTGTTTTGATTTTGTTTCGTGGGGCCTTGTGCATGCTAGAGAAGTACTCTAGCACTGAGGTAAATACATTGCCTAGAACAAGGTCTTTATATTGTTCAGTTTCACCCTTAACATCTTCAAAATAACCCAGCTCACAGTGGAGCCTACATGAGCGTAACATTCTACACCTGTGAATCTGCTCTGACGAGCTGGTTGTTATAAATTTAACTGTTTGCACCAAATATTTTACTTTTCTCACATCTTTCCATCAGCACGGAGGACTCTCCAGCAGATGTTAATGCCCAAATCCAATCTTAGCTGCCAATAAAGCAAGGATAGAACAGTAGACCATGCGTAAACATATTGATCTCTCGGGCTTTCATTTACTTCTCTTACTTGATTACGTCTTGTCTTATCTGTATTCATTTTGCTTCATCTTCTGAAAATAACATCTCCAGGGTTTGTGCTCACATGGCTTGGGTAGCTGATACTCACTTAGGAAAAATAAACACTAAACAATGACTTCCTAGCTTATACAGCAAGGATCCTGTGGGAAGAAGGGAACATTCCATAAGTTTGAGTGAATCTAAAATTTTTCTTATGTTTCCAAAACGTCTTTCTACACCCCATTTTCTCGTCTTTACAAAGAAATAAGTATATTTAAGTGATAGCTATAGTTAAGGGAGTGTTTTAGGGCTGTTGTGATCTCATCTGTTTGATAAAAAGAAATAGCACAACTTTTCACATCTTTAAAGTCATTTCAAAGTAAGTACAAGATTAAAAGTGAGCTGTAACCTTGATCTACTACAAGCAATGGGCATTTGGGGGTTCACACCCATCATTTGATTCTGAAATATCCCTGACAGGACCATGTTTTGAATCCTTGTTCCCCAGCTATCGGTGACTATGGGACCTTTAGTGGGCCACACTTAACTGGCAGAAGTAGATTAGGAGAAGCTTCTTCATGGCTGCTGTCCTTAGCTCCTTGACCACTGTAGTGTGAGCTGCCTCTTTCACACAGCGCTGTTCTTGTGATCTATCTCATGAACTACGTTATCTTCCATGGTGGACTGAAAGCACAAGTCACAATAAATTGTTCCTCCTCAAAGCTATGGTCACAAAGATTAAAGGCAATGAATCCAGTGGTCAAATAGGCAAAAGCAAACTTCATTTTGCAGTCTTATAAAGGATTGGTGTATCTCCAAATCGCAAACATCCATCACCCTGACATTTCCTACTTGCTGCTTAGAGAGCTGGGAATAGCAAGAATCCACCAAGGAAGCTTTAATCCCAGCACTTGGGAGGCAGAGGCAGGTGTAGCTCTGTGAGTTCAAGGTCAGCCTGGTCTAAGTAGCTAGTTCTAGGACAGCCAAGGAAACCCTGTCTCAAACAACAACAAAAAAATAATCTACCAAGGAGTGGAGATAAATATTGGAGAATCCCATCTTAGCTTAAGATCAATGAGTGGGTAAAAATTCAGGCTGGAAAATAACCAAAACTATGACCAATATCTCATAAGATTAAAGTAGAGGTCATAATATTTTATTAAATAAAGAATTTAACCAAGGTTCTCATTTCCTTCGACTAAAACACTGTAAAATGCTAATATTTCCAGATCAGAGCTTATGTTGTTATTTTACTTTGAGTTTTCTGCAACTGTCTTCGGCTTGGTTCTTTGTGGAGAATCAAAGCGAGGAAGGAACTGAGCCCTGTGGAGAGGCTGGCTATTCTCTAAAAAAATTCAAACTCTGAAATGTGAAGAGTTTGAAAAAACATCATCAAGTTCATTTTACTCAAACTTTGAAGTTATTTCAAAAAAACTTCTAATAAAAAAATCACTATAATTTTAATGGCGCTCAAGGTTAAGGAAGCAATTAGGACATTTACAAGAGAGGTGGGAACTCATAATTTGACAAGGCCAATTTTCATTCTGAATAATGCTACAATGTGGATTTCATCTCTTGGTAACATGATCCATTATGCAGTTGCTTTCAGGCTTTCTCAAAATATTGAATAATTTTTTATTCAATATAGCCTTCATTGCTAACCATGAATGTTGTCATTATTGCCTGGTTTTATTCCTCAGGCTAAGGTGGAGGTCTCATTCAGTATGCCTCTTTTCTCTTGCCACAAACTCTACACCATTGAACATATTAGCAACATACTTGCTCTGTTTTTAATATGAACCATGCATCTGCTTTGTTTTGTTTTGCAATGTGCATGCTAGGCAAGTGCTCTAAAGCTGAGACACAATGCAGCTTCTTACTGGAAATGATTTCACATGGACCTCCCTTCAATGAGCCAGCCACTAGAGCAGTGTGCACTCGGTTTGGAAGTGCTACTGGTCGGATCGGCTGCGTGAGGTTGATAGGAAGTAGTTGCTCTCCTTTCTCATTACCTCAGCCCAGTGGATTTTCTCTTTTCTGAGACCTTTTATGTGACACAGCCTCATGGACACGAAAGGGGCATAATGAATCTCTCTATCCTTACTTATTTAAAGCCCTATTATTCATTAGTTCCCTTCCTAGTATTTTTCTCTTCTGTGGATCATAAATCATACCCCACTCTTTCCAATATATTAAACATCAATAATAATGAAACTCTGATGGATGGCTAGAGCTTTGTAACAGTTCCAGTGGTCTGATATATATCATTCCTTACACGCGTGGCCCAGCCGGGTGCTCTTCTCTGTTCTGCAGAAGGAGCGGCTGCAGAATTCTTTCCTAAAGCGGTGCTGTGTTTGCTTATCCGTGAATGTCCAGTGCATGTGCCCATTAGGGATGTCTCTCTTTGCTCTCCTTGAAGGAGCACATCTCATGGAATCAGTGTCTTGAGATTAGAAGCCACAAAATACCAACTCCAAGTCAGACTATACTCCAGACTTCACAGAGTAAAATCAAAATCAAAATGATGGACACAAATGAGGAATGAGAGTTCTTCATTACCCGTATCCTTCACTGTCATGCAAAACCAAACACAATGTCCGTGGCCTGTTATCTCTAAAGCTGACTGGAGACAATCAGACATGTGTATTATTTATATGGCTACAGAAAAGCAGAAGAGGCGGGGGGCAGCGGATGAGACGCTGTCTGGCTAGAAGACGTTTATACACAATGACAACCATTACTACCACTGTCGGTTATTTTTCTTTCTAGAAACCTTGAAAAGTCTTTTCACAGTGACCATTATCATCTGACAAAAGTGCATTTGGGGAAGCATGATATAAAATACAGCACACTTGTCAAAAACAGAGGTGGATTGATTTTTAACCCTTAGATTATATTAACAGAAGTTATTCTGCCAATTTGAAATATGGAAATCAAATCAAGACCTCCTAAGTCCACACTTGCACCATCCCTGTGCTAGATATTTTGAAATGTATTTTGTTTTTTTTTGTTTTTTTTAGAGCAGAGAAGGAAACTTCAAGGGGGCCTCAGGCTCACCAGAGTACCAAATGACTGCTTAGGTATATAGCTTTTCTCGTGTATGAGCTAAAGTAGAGTCCCTTAAACTAGAGAACGATCATTCATTTTCTTCCCTCTTGGAAAGACAATTTCTATTTAGACGACTAATGATCCTTAAAATGTCTCATCAAGGTGGCTGCAGAATTTTTTTAATGTATGGCTGTTTTTGTTTTCCAGGTAATAAACACTTGACATTTAGGAAATGCAGTTCTAAGCTTACAAGGCACACAGCAGTGTTCAGCTAAGCAGAGTGCTGTGAGGTGCTAGTCACAGACATAAATTTCTCCAGCAGTCTTTTCTATGAGCTGGCACCTTTTGAGAAAGGGAGATATGTATTTTTTCCTGACTCAACAGAGAATGAAATGATGTCCAAATTAAAAATCTTTAAAGGAGGATAATTGCCCTTTAATTCTTAGCCTCACTCTCTTACTGCCTTATGCATCTCAAGAAATAAGGAACCAGATATTGGCTGTCACTTCAGTGAGGAAGGAGGTGCAGTGGGCTTATATCTCTAGTTAGAGATCTTTGTCAAGGGCTTCTCAGCCACCCACAACATTCAACGTTGGCTATTTCTGAACATGCAGATAAGTCACTACGATGTCATGGAAATCTAAGGAAAGAACTTGGACTTGGACACGGGCAGATACCTTCAGTACTTCTCTTTTCAAAACATTTGTTTATTCTGTGTGTGCTTGTGTGTGTGTGTGTGTGTGTGTGTGTGCATGCGTGCGCGCGCTCTCACGCGTGTGTGCCTGCATGCCTGAGTGCATGTGTGCAGGCATTAAAACACCTTGGGTGTGGATATCAGAAGACAGCTTGAAGAAGTCGGTTCTCTCCTTCCACTCAGGTGCAGGGGACCTCAGGTCTTTCAAAAGTATCCTTAGTGGCAGGTACTTTTTCTTGCCAAGACATCTTGCTGACCCTAACATTGTTAGTCTTTGGAAAAAATAATTTATACAAATGATATCATCATTTTACGCTGCAATAAAGTTTTCTAGCGTTTTTTTTTTAAATATCTTTACCTGCTCAGAACAGCTAGCGCATTGTTAGAATGCATGCTGATTGGCTTTCAGAAGTCCTGCCCATCCTCTGTAAATTAATAAATGCACAGACATATAAATGATAAAGATTTATTTATATAATATTGATCCTTGAGTGTGATTTTCAAACACATACAGAGAAACAGTTTTAAAATAAGGAGTTTTAAAATAAAGATAACCTGTGTAAGTAGAAAGGATGTCCCCAGAAGTCCCATAGTTGTTGGGGTGAGCTACCTGTCTGAGTGTTTAGGCAAAGTGGCCCTAAAGCCCCCAAATCTATTAAGGCTATTGCTACTGCGATTATTTATGCTCTGAACTAGGTGGTAAGTCTCTATTCCTAAAGACATTGCAAACTTTGGCCAAAGGATCTGGAGAAGTCAAGTAGGGCTGAAGTGAAATCTTCCTATTTTTAGGACTAGATTTCATAGACCCTGAAAGGCTTGGTACAGATTGCTGAGGAGATTGTGGACATGTGAACTGCGGTATCAACATATTAAGGAAGATGTGCCCACTGGCACAATAATTATTATAGCTACAACCAACTACTTTCTGCTTAGATTTAAGGTCAGCCTCATAAGAGAGAACTCACATCTAGTAATATAAGCCATGACAGATGTCTGTGACTGGGGGAGGTCATAGGATACAGTAGGGAAATAACTATTATTGTTTTGTTAAATGAATGTGATATGGTACCAAATTGCTTATGTTCATAGTGATTGAGGGACACTTATTTTTGCAATGGAAACTGTACTACAGAAACTCATAGCTGGTCAAGTTCATGAAGATAGGTGATTCTAGCTATGCCACAGGGGCCCAGTACTAAACCACATTATAACCTCCAATCAAACATCACAGAAGAAGAGAGAAAGAATGGAAGAGCAGGATGAGGGGATAGAGTGCTGTACAACTACTCCTTCTGAATTAAATCATCTCCCGTAGGAAGGAAGGAGGAGGATAAGACTCAGGATTAAATAAACCGTAAAAGCCCACCAAATGTGCAAGGCTCAGAAAGAACGTGAAATGTGTAAGCGCCACATGGCTCCTTCCCAAGATTATTTAAGCAGTAGTAATTAATTATGAGGGAGAAGAGACTCTTCAACTGGCTCGACTGTCTACAGGTTCACATCCTATAGGGAGCTCCAAGAATACTGGCTTCACAAGTATTCCCAACCTCTTACATTTTACCTGTATTCCTGAAACTCCAGTAAACATACTGCTGCACTAAACTAGAACCAAGGTTGAACCCGTTTTTACAGGTCCGTCATGTCTTCCTGGGGAATGTCACACAGCAATGTGGTTTGCTCATCACCGATGGGAAGCACTGTCATGACATCACTCCCATTTTCTGAGCCCATGGTGTTATGACTTGTCCTGAGTCATACAGTCATGTGTTTTACTCATATGGCCCCCAGCTCCCCCTTTGTCCTTCCCTCCCTTTTCCCACTAGTCCTTTTCCTCTTTCCAGAACCCCCTCCCTTGTGAATTCACATCATAGATACCCTATATACATAACCTGACTCCATAGTTGAGAAAATGTACAATGTTTTTCTTTATAAGGCTGGATTTCTTTTCACTTAGCATTGTAATCTTCAGCTCCATTAATTTTCCTGAAAATGATATAATTTAATTCTTTATGACTTATGTTCGTTTGAAAAGAACAATAACACAACTCGTTCAAAAAAACAGCGCCAGGAAAACTGAGCATCTGTTTATAGGGTATGGAATTAGATATCTCTCACATTGCACAAAAAAAAGATTGGAAATGGACTAAAAGACCTTTTATATAAGAACTAAACTGGAACCGCTAGATGAGAACAGGGAAATAATTTCAAGCTATAGCAATAGCTAAGGATTTTATTTTTTTATTTTTTGCAAAATGACCCAATCCCTCAGGATAAAACAGAAAGAAGTGTGATTGTGTGAAATTAAAAAGCTGCACAGCGGAGGAAATAGCACCACCAATTTTCGCTCCCAACTCTGTGTGT
This sequence comes from Dicrostonyx torquatus, assembly GCA_028555095.1. Classification (NCBI taxonomy): domain Eukaryota; kingdom Metazoa; phylum Chordata; class Mammalia; order Rodentia; family Cricetidae; genus Dicrostonyx; species Dicrostonyx torquatus. The sequence continues at coordinate 1,497,328 of JAQHUG010000023.1, read as the reverse complement.
TCTCCAAAAACAAACAAAAAAATCTACTGAGTTTCTAGTGTTGCCTGTGTGTTCGTGGTACAGGTCCATTTACTGGAGCCTGAGCAGACTCTCGGGGGCTGCGTCCCTGAATAAAAGGGACCTTCCCTTTCCTAGCCAGCCACATTTTTCCCATAGCTTTTCAGAGAGGGGTGGGACTTCATGATCCCTGCCCTAACCATGCTGGTATTTGTGTCATACCTACTCTCGTGCGTGGAGTCCCAACTATTATGAGTTCATGTGGGCAATAGCCCTGCCATGGTCTGCAGATACTCTTCTGCTATAAATGTCTGCTCCTTCTGGCACTTGCAGGTTTTCTGTCCCCTCTCCCGTGATGACCCCTGAGGCCTGAGGCGGAGTGGCATGTGATTTAGATGTCCCACTTGGAGCCGAACATCCCTTTGTCTCTTTCTCCACATGGACTAATCGTGAATCACTATATTAATTACCATCTACTGGGGAAATAAAAGGAGCTTCTCTCATAAGGGTTGATAGATGCACTGGTCTAGGTACAAGGACATAAGAGCTTAGGAGGACATTTACTGCTCTGTCTATTCAGGCTCTCCCTTAGGGCCTGTGACATACTCAGCCTCAGGATTTTGGCCCCTGGAAGAGTAGCAGACATGAATTCTACCGTGTGAAACAGGCTCTTAATCCAAGCAGAAAGTGGTTGGTGGCTCCCATATGTGTGTTCCACTTTTGTATCAGTGGGCATATCTTTCTAGGACAGTCATTATTATAGCTTTCAGAGTTCAGAGCTTGGTAGGATTGTTGAGGACTTTTCTCCCTTGGCAGGATACATAGAACCTTCCAGTACTTTGGAAGGTAGCCAGTAGGGATGCAGACTCCAGGTTGATGCAAGCTTAATGTCTCCATGTCTTATCGGGTTTTTTTTTTCCAGCAATGAAGTCTTACCCTCAAGTTCTGGGGAGTAACTAAAAGCAATAGTGGTAGCCTGTAGTGTCAGGGGTACCCATGGCACTACACTGACCAACAGCCTAAAAAGAAATAACCCCAAACCCTGTAGCCTTAATTGTCAATAAGTGTTGGATTCTGCCACAAGCTTAAAGTGGAAGCAGGACAAATTTGCTGTCAAGTTGTAACTTACCACATGCCTCTCACAGGGCCTTTCTGACTAGAACCCAAACTTTTCTCAGGAATAGTGTAACCCATGAATTAATAAGGAATGAAAATGAATTTTTCAAATTTGGAAAATTCATTATCCTTACAGATTGCCATCCTTCCTTTCTTTCTTTTTGGTTTCCTTCTATGAGTGTGTATGTGGTGTGTGTGCACCTATACACTACACATATCTGTGGGGCTGTGCAGAGGCAGGAAGTTGACATTTGGATGTCTGTCTCAATTGCTTTGCTACCTTTCTATGAGACAGGTTTTCTCACAGAACCT
>JAQHUG010000023.1:1410424-1485192 GCA_028555095.1 Dicrostonyx torquatus | reverse complement strand
CCTCCCCAGGTGACCTCATAGTTACAAAAGAAGGAGCAGAAGTGCATTTGCATATCCTGACCACCTGTCAGAATTGAACGGAGCTATCTCAATGTTAAAAGAACCAAGCAATCACATCCTGAGTCGGAATGTGCAACTCATAGAATGTGCTTGTCATAGTAACCTCCAAACTCTCTGACCGGCAGACAAGGTGGAAATGGGCCCACATTTCCTGGGCTCCACTCTTTCTACCTCAAGCATCACAGCCAGTTAAACCTCTTTAGGTTGTGGAATAACATATGCTACACAGGTGTATTGCCCTGGTCCTTAGGCCAGGGACTATTCCAGAAGGCTGTCTTCTATACAGTCCAGAATAGAGAAGAGCTCCAGAGCAGGTCAGAGCAAGCTGTCTGATGCATTAGCCATCAAGTCCAATCTACTTGGCAGTGTGAGAGTGGCTCACGTCATCAAGTTACCCCCTCTCCTGCTGACACCTGGGACATATGATAAGTGATGCCATGCAAGCAGCTGAAAAGGGAGAACAGTAAGCTTGGTTCATGTATAGGCTGATTCAGTTTTGCATATGGCATAAACCTACATGGTGGCTCCATTGCTCCCACATTTATGAGTGGTCTTCAGAAAGAATGGAGAAAGTCCCACTGATCAGTTTGCTCCTGCAGTAACTTCCATAGATGGAGAAGTGGTCCAAGGTCAGATTACACAGAGACTACTCGGCCAAGGCCAATAGCATGGCTAGCTGGTAAAGAACCTAAAAATAGTGGACCAGATCATTAAATATAAACAAGATTAGGTAGAGGCTTATATAAGGCCATATAAGAGATGCACAAAAGATATTTTGTATGTCAATACCTGCTAGAGAGCATCTCATCACAGAAAAGTTGAAATGCCAGGTGCAATAGATGACTCAGTCACTTGGCACTAGCTAGCCACCATGACAGACCATCTTGGAACGGGAAAGATGATCATATAAATGGAGGGGCCATGGTGACAGGCAGGATTGAGCCATGGAGCCAACAAAATAAACATTCATTTCCTAGAGCGTATTTATTCAAGAAGCTCTTTGGTCCATTGGCCCTATCATGTGTGCAACTAGGGATACTAATGTTCTATGTTTTCTAGGCAGCTGGTTGAATGCTGACCACTTTCCGAAGCTTTTGGCTCACACAGTGCATCCTTGGCAAGAACACAGCTACAACATATTTTTTGACTACTTCTCCTAAAACTCTAGTATTTGAATTCCTAGTGTTCTGGTTATGTCCTACTTGCTTCATTGCCAAGACCTATTAAAATGAAGATTTGCTAATCCAGGTCTCTGGGTATTGAGTTGATTGGAGCAAATCATCTTGTAGTCTTCTTAATAAAGCATTCTCATTGGTTCACCACAAATATCTCATTTTTGTTGTTGATTTTAGCAGAGAAAATCAAATATCATCAATATAAGATTGTCAAGAGCACCTAGAAGCCAAGGTCCAGGCATAGACTTGACTACATTGAATTCTTACTCTTTTCTTTACTACTTGACTTAAGTGAGAGTACAGAGTAATAGCTTTCGTGACGTCATCTTCATATATGTGTGCGTATATATATTCATGCCTGCATATACATGTATATGCTGTCATGCTTTCTGTTTATGTGACTGTATCCAGTGCTTGACTAGAACACATTAGAATTCTATGCATGCCATCCTACTTCCTCTGTGCACTGCAGTTTGAAAGCAAAAGAACACGAATGTAACTCCTGGGCTGGAAAGGTGACCACTGAGAACATGGAGAAGGACTTGCTGAAGCTCATGGCAATTGAAACAAAAACTGCCTGTTTCTCCAAAACCCACGGGGAGAGATATTTTGAAATGAGTTCTGCCTAGAGCAGATTACATTGTTTCGCAGGCGGCTCATCCTATCTACCACCCGCCGACAGCTCCAACCCATCCACTCCTTTGATTCTCACAGTAAACCAAAGTATGATCGATGAATCACAGAGGGCTTATCTGGAGGTGGTGCAGAGGATGTCCAATTACCCAACTATGCTCATGACCTTACCCACGTTGGATTATATAACTGGAGCTTCTGTGTTACACTGAAATTGAAACACGGACTAGACTGTGACAAGGAGCAAATCAATGAATGGGAAACAAAAGACTTTGAAGGCAGAATTCCCCAAGTTAACTTGAGATTGTTGATATAAAATGAAATTTCCTGAAAACAAACACTTAAATATGAAAGTTATGTATTAATAAAATTTTGGAAAGTTTGTATGGACATTAAAGCCACCCCACAGTGATGTGGTTTCCTTATGGAGGTAAGAGCTGCATATCACTTCAAGTTTAGGGTGAAAGTAGCCAGGAAGAAATTGGGGCTCTGTTACAGAAAGTCATCAGAAATAGATTTTTTGTATATGTGGTTTTGGGGTGTTCTACTTTATACTCTTGCTGTTGGTTTCTGTGTCAATATGGGGTAATGCCTCTTAGCAGGACTCTTAGCTTGATATCTCCAGCTAATGCTACGTCCCCTTATCCCATCTTGAATGACATGTCTTCTCCGCATATTTTACTTTGTCTAATACAGACTGTGTACACTGTTTCAGATTTACCAAATAATCAATAATATCATTTACAATTCATGCTTTTGAATTTTTTCTTTATTTTGACTTAATTATTTTTTCCTCTAGTGCACTATGGTTTGGAGTGAAGACAGTAGCTATTCTATTCTTGCTCTGTTTGGCCTTATAGGACCAATTAAGCCAAACTGGCATCCAACTAACAATCTCTGTCTTAGGTTTCCAAGTTCTGGATTCCAGGTGTGGACTACCATACTGGCCTTGCTCTTGATTGTTTACAGTTTCCTGACATAAAGTTAAGAAAATTTCTTATATTCTTAGTCTAAGAACATACATATGTATATATAAAGGCAGGTTTCTTTTCCATTTTATAGTTTTCATTTTCCTTTTAACCTTTCAAATATTAGCTTCTAATTAATCTTGTGTGTCTGAGACATACCCAGAACATAAATAATTTTAGCATAGCTAAAGTATATATAAATATTTAAAACATTCCATATATGTCACTAGCATCTGCTTCAGGAGCATAATTAACTGACATCTGCACCTGCCAGCAATGTGGATCAGGACCCACTTCCCCTCAGCTGTTCCCAATGAATGCACACATATGGTAAAGACAGTGGTCCTGGCCCATGGCTTCGCGGCCACTCCATTGTGCAAGTGGTCTGAGGATCCCTCAATGGCTTGGCTGGAGCCTTCTCTTTTCTGTCTGAAACAGCTCTTACTCTGTCTTTTCCTCCCTCCTTTTTCTCTTGTCAGACCTGTGATACATGCCCAAGACTCACCTCACCTGTCCATTCTTTATTCTTCCCGTTCGTACCTCACCACAAAGCACCTGTCCTGTCTAATCCAACCCTTGCCTTTTGCAGAACCTTGGCCACTGCAGTTTGGATGGTCGGTTTTTCATTACGATATGTGCTTCTGTATCAATGTCTAAAATGGCAGTGCAGTGTACATCTCCCATTACATCCCAGTTTGGGGTGTGAAGCCACGCTTTTGTTTGTGATCCCTTCATAGCTAATGTTGCAAACCTCCCTACACATAAGTGTTAGGAAGTGTGGCTTTTAGGAGGTGAGTGTGTCATGAGGTCTCCACTTGCATAAAAGGGCTTCAGGAAGAGTTTATTCCTTCTCGTTCCATTTATTCCTATACCATCTGAGTACATGGTTTCTGTTCCCTCCAGAAGATGTAATGGCAAGTCACCATTTCGGAGGCAGAGACTAGACTCTTAGCAGACACCACATTTGCTATAACTTTGATTCTTAATCTCTGGAAACTTTTGTTTGTTTGTTTTTGGTTTTTCGAGACAGGGTTTCTCTGTGGCTTTGGAGCCTGCACTGGAACTAGCTCTTGTAGACCAGGCTGGTCTCAAACTCACAAAGATCCGCCTGCCTCTGCCTTCCAAGTGCTGGGATTAAAGGCATGCGCCACCACCGTCAGGCTGTTTGTTTGTTTTTTATTTTTTATTTTATTTTATTTTTAAGTTACTCTGTCTTGTGTATTTTCTTATAGTAACATAAATATATGGCAACATCTACATAATGATCTTTTATAATTAAGAAGTCATTTATGATGATTTCACATTCAAATATTAAATGGTTTGGTATAACTCCACTACTAGACCATCTTTTCTTGCAATTGTTTCCCAGTGAAAATTCAATTACTGATTCAATCATAATAACATTGTTCAGGTTTACTGTGTCTTCCTGCTAGCACCTTAACCTTGACTCCCTTATCGCCAGAGTTTATTTACAATAATAGATGTTTTCTAAACCACCCTGTCTGTGGTGGTGTGTTATAACGGATGAACAGAGCAATAGAGACTTTTTATTTATCTGCAATCTAACAAGTTAGAGAGACCAGCCTGCTTGGGGATCTTCCTTGCTTGTTTCAGCAAGCCTGGGAAGGCTCCTTAGGGACAGAATTGTCACAATCCCATTTGGGTTGATGTAACATATAGTCACAATGAGTAATTTAGAAACCCATTGCTCACTGTGCCATAGGATGGAAATCCATGCTCAAAGTGGCAGCAGATTCTGGGTCTGGGAAGAATCTGTTTCCTGGTTTGTACATGCTGACTTCTTGCTCTGTCCTGCCAGACAGAGTAGCAAATAAACTCCCCAAGACCTGTTTAGTAAATACTTAAATTCTATCAGTGAGGGCTCTGCCCTCCTGGCCAAGTCAACCTCCCAAAGACTTGGGAAGTGGGTTCCACTGTGTTTGGGGGAAAAGCAAACACTCAGACAATTAGAACAGAAGCTGATGCCTCTCTCCACTTCTCTAAGCATTACTCATGTCACTCTGTAGCCACAGAAAAGAGATTTGGGGTTCTTGGTGTCGTGTTAAAGGCTGATCAAGATAAGGCAGATGACTGCTGGGTGTTGAAAACTAAACGCACTTGCTTGGCCAGCAGCCTCTTTCACCTGCCACTGCCATGAGAGAAGAGATATCATATTCATGTTGTTCTCCTGGCTTCCTCTGCTCCTACTAAGTTGTTTAGATCCATGCTTTATGTTATCATTCTTTCTCCCCATCATCTACTTAAAAAATAATCTCCTTTAACCTTGTATTAATATTATACATAAAAGAACCAAACATGAATCTCTGCTTTCACCTTAGGTTGTGAGAACACAGTCCCCTTTTATTAGTTTTTCAAAGTAGAAGATAAGGAAAATGCTAACAGTATAATTAAAGATGAAAGTGAAAGAAGACTTAATGAGATTTGAATTCCTGTGAGATGGGTTCCTAGGGCACCTTCCATTAAGGTCTAATTTCTGACAGTCACAGATAAGGGAGATGGATCCAACCCCCAACACCTAAGTTTCTCGGATGTGATTTTCGACAGAGCTGTCAGAGGCTTTGCAGGCTGGGAGCTATTAGTCTCAATGGGTATTGGCAGCACTCCTTATTGAGCTTCTCACCCTCTGGGAATATGTGATTTTAAAGTGACTAAATGCCAAAAAACCGTATATGTGAAGAGAATGAATATGTGGCGGAGGGAGGTCCAGTCTCATAAGTCTCAAGCCTAAGGTGAGTAAGAAAGGAGAGACGGGATGGGGAAAGTAGGATTAGGACACTGAGAACATTGCAAAATGAATAGGGGACAGAAAATGTGGCTTAATTATATTTATTTATTTTCCCAATCCTGTTGATAGAATTGAATCATTATGAGCCCATTGACAGAAAAGTTACTGTTATCATATATAATAAGTTAACATCATGTTTATTGCTTACAATTCAGAAGTGGGTCTGTGTGGATCTGGGCTACTCACAGAGTTCATTTTTACTTTTTGCTGAAGCTTGCTTCAAACTTGCAGCAGTCTTCCTGACTCTGCCTCCCAAGTATTGAGATTATAAGCACAGAATACCTTGCCAGACATTACACTCTCTAGGGGCCTAACCACCGGAGTGTTTCCACCAGTCTCTGCAATCGTAGTTTGATCCAGCAGCTGTAACACTGGGTGTTAGAGAGCCAGGCACATTCATGGTCCCTTTACAATTAGATTATTCTAGAGACATAATGACCAGATATCATTTTTTATCTAAGATAGAGGGTTTACAGGTTAGAACAGAAGCGCTATCAATAGCTGTTGGGCTGGTAGTTCAGTTAGTGAAATGTTTGCCTTGTGAACATGAAGAATTTCATTGATACATTTTTTAAAAAATGTGTATTGGTGTGGTGGCTCATGGCTTTAATCCCAGTACTTAGGAAGAGAAGCAGGCAGACAACCATGAGCTCAAAAGCCTGTTGTTCTTCGTAATGAGTTCTGGGCTGTAAAGTGAAACCCTGTCTGGGGGGGGGGGGGACGACGGACAAACAAACAGCCCAAAACAACAACTGGATGTGGTGACTCACTTGTAATTTCAGTTCCGGGAAGGCATACGCATACACACATACACACACACACACACACACACACACACAGCAAACATACACACAGAGCTACACACACAAACACACAGAGGCACACATAGAGACACAGGCAGATACACACAAACACAGAGACACACACAACACATTCACACATATACACTCAGATGTAGAAACACAAAGACATGTGCATTCACAGAAACACAGCCACACAAACTGTGATGGAGCAGACATAATCTGCAATTTCAGCGACCATGCCTCCTCTACTCGCGCAGTCTCTGTGACATGAAATACATCACAGCTGTTGACACAAGCTGTGGGCAAGGCTTTGAGCGACTTCCCTTGACTCCAAGGGGAGGTGGCTACAAAGAAAACGTCACACTTAGTGCCTGCTTATTAGTCCTTAAGGGGTTGGGTAGTCACAGAATAATAGGGATTTTGAATCTAGAGGAGCCCAGGAAGGCTTCTGCTCCAGAACACACACTGTCAATAGCTCTATTCCCTGGGGACAATGCCTTCTGTCTTCTTTTTACCCCTGTTCTACCCACCCTCTGAAGGCCTGTTCTTACAGCACGGCCTCGAGGCAGCTTTTTGTGTCTAGACGACTTCTCTATTACTCCAGGCTTTGAAACCATGCACACTTTGAGTTAATATGGCTTAACGTGTGCCTCCCATACAATAATCCCATCTCCTCAGAAGAAAAGATAGAAGCTTTATTAGACCCTTTTCTCCAAACATGAAGACTACTCACAGTATCTCTGTCTATTTACTAATCTATTGGCGAATTAATTACTAAGAAGCTCCATCTTGAATGACGAGTAAGCTGGCTGCAAGGGGAGAAAGTCCTGGGTGATGCACTGTAAAATGTTTTATTTGATATATCTTTATACATACCTCAGTAGACATACAGGTAGGAAGCTCTTATGAGATACATACTTACACACAAAAGCTTAACAGAGTTTTTCAAAGTAAACTTGAATTCTATTCCTTTACATCATCTTTTCCATTACTTTATAAAATAGTGTCTCATGTAGTTGATACTGGACTTGAACTCAGGATGTAGTAGAGACTGTCCTTGAACTGATTCTCCTGTCTCTACCTTCCAAGTGCTGGGATTGCCCGGTGTGCACTCCCATCTGGCAGCTAATCTGTGTCTCACTAGAGGAAGGTGTGACTCTGTATCTCGGCATTGCATGAAGTTTTAATTCACATACTGGGATTTCTGCTGCTCGTGTGCAACACGTGCTAAAATATATCTTTACTTTTTTAATTTTAGGAGGCTTACTTGTCAATATTGAACCCAAATCCAGCTTAACTGATTTTCAAGAGAGCTGTCAACACTTTTGCTCACATTAACTTATACAGGTGTCCTCCTATGTGCAGTGGGGTTGCATTTTGTTAAGCCCTTCATATAGTCCAAACATACCAAGTGGAAAATGTCTTTAAGGAAACAAACCTACTTCATGTCCTAAATTAGCAGCACAGAGTGCTGATTGTCTCCCCTGTGGCTGTGTAGGGACTGTAGCTACATGTCCTGTGTCTCCATGACTGTAGGCTGGGAAGAGACCATACTGCAAAGTACAGCTTCTACTGAATGTCCCCCATTCTGACATACTGTGGAGTCAACAGCTGTAAGTTGAGCCATCACAGACTGGGAGCCTTTTATATAGCATCTGTTTTATTGTATTGTTTGCGTGGCATATGTATGTATGTATGTGAGTCCACATGTGCAGATGGGGACTGGACGTCTCATACTCTACTTTTGGAAAGAGTCTCTCATTGCACCTGGAGCTCACAAATTGTCTTAGTCGACTGTCTGCAAGCCCCAGGGATGTTCTGTCCAACCCCTCCACCCATACCCTCTGCGAGCATTGCTGGAATTGGGTGCACACCATCATGTTCTGCTTTTTCCAGGAGTCTAAACTCAAGTCCTCACAATTCTGCAGCAAGAATTTTACCAAGTGAGCCATTTCCTAAGCTCTATATAGTGTCTATGAATCAATTTTAACTTATGTATGTGTGTATGTGCGTGGGCACACATGCATGCTTCACTGCAAACTGAACCCAGGGCCTGTGCACGTAAGCACACCTTTACCACTAAGCCATACTCCCATCCCAAATTAAAACAATAAACAATTGAAGTGATCATTCTTTTAAAAGGCTAACTTGAAAACTGTATTGCAAGCATAAATAAATTGAGTTTATAACTTGAAAACTAAGTATGATTTCAGTCAATTGGCCAATAGAACTGAAGAAATTTGTTTAGATATTATAAAATAACACATCAAAAGAATATTTCCGAAGATTTATTGAAGCAGTAACAAGTTGGTCAGGTATTTACTGGGAAAAAAAAGCAGTTTTAAGGATATTCAAAAATACTTTTTAAAAAGTATTCTAGCACAAGATTTCTTCGTAAACTAGATTGTGTTGTAAACCTCTAAATCTTTGAGGGTGTCAGTTGTTAGAAACTGGGGCTTATTTCTATCTCCAATCTATCTTGCGCTCCTGGAAAACTGCAGCAAAGGCACTTGGAAGCTGTTTCCTTAAGATGCGAATTCCTGTCTTCTTGCTGGTGCTGCGCTGTTGCACGGCGTGCGTGCAGTTTTTACTCAAGGTCATCGTGATGCTGAGAGGTTTCATTGATCACCTGCTCAAAAAAGAAATAAGTCAATTCATGGTAAGAAGACGCAGCCCTAAAGAGACAGCATTGACTGAGCAGGCGGGGGGTTATGCTGACTCTTCAGAGCAAGGGTTTCTAGAGAGATGCAGAGGCAAGATTTTCTCCTGCAAGCAATAGAATTATCTAATGGAAGGTTCTGACACACAAAAGAATAGTTGAAAACTGGGTTTAGGAGATTTGCTGTAGCAATCCTAAGCAGAAATCTCAAAAGCATGAAGACATATTAAAATGTATTAAATAAAATGCTTTTTATATTCTCTTGCAAAGTTGAGCTTTCATCATTATACTTGATTGTAACCATTCCTTTCCTAGCATAAAGAGGTAAAAAGACACTAATGGACCATATGCAAGTCCTTGTACTATATAAACAGGTGACAGTCACTGAGAGAGAACTGTATGCCCAATGTCTAAGCATCCCTGATATTCACTGATGTCATTAGGTAAAGCCCTTTAATGCAGTTCATCTAGAAAGTTCCTTAAGGGTGTTTTACTCTCATTTCAAATTGCAAACTTTAGAGTGCAGGAAGATTACTGCCACATCTAAAGACCAAACAATCAGGGCCTAATTTTCCAGTGGGCATGGGGACCTCTCAAGGTAGCAGCCTACATCTGGTATATATGTTTGCTGACTTAAAGGGGATCAATGCATATTTGAAATGGCTCTATATTTATAAAATATCCTTTTATTTATCCCTTTTCCATATTTTATCTAAAAGGTACCAACCTGTCCATCTCTGGTTTCAACCGTCTTAATCAGGAGTGTTCTTTTTGAGTGGGTGTCCACCAGAGGGAGTGACTCCAGATTAGTTTCTGAATAAAAAAAGAAGGTAAAAATAATTTTTTTTAAAAAAAATAGCCATCTTATGCAAAGCATTAGGATTTTATATTTGCAGTTGTTTAAAGTACTACTTGTACATAATTTTACAAAGCATTATCTGTACCTAAAGCATCCTTCACTCAAACTGAGATGGTAATTCACTGCGTACACCATTAGGAGGGATCAATCTGGAATCTATACTAAACTTAGTGTGTAGAATCCAAGAATATACTTGGGTTTGAAAGTTAAGGGATTAGGCTAGGAATATAGCTCAGTGGGAAAGCACCTGCTAGCTCGAGGCCCTGGGTTTGATCTTCAACAGTAATGTAAACTATAGTATAAGAGGAAACGGGTCCCATACTAAATGGTCAAGACTGAAAACATAGACATACGAATAACATTAAATGGCCTGAGCCATTGTATGTGTTTAGGAATACATAGCTACTCATACATCGCTATATTTAGGAATACATAGCTAGATGGTAGGTAGATATGCATATATGTGTGTGTGTATGTATGTATATACAACAGCAGTTAAACAAAAAGAACCCATGAACTTAAAAGACAGCCGTGTGTGTCAGGGGTGGTACATGGGAGGCTTAGAGGCAGGAAAGGGAAGGGGAAACAATGTAATTGTACTATAACCTCAAAAAAATTAGAAAATAAAATGATATATGCATATATTTATAAAAAGGAAATTGTGGCTATTTCATAGAATTTTCTCTAGTAAAGCACTGCTCGGTATTATTAAAAAGGGGATGCTGTACTACTGAGTGATTGGTTGTAACCTTGAAATGACATGCTTACCTCTCAGGTTCAGGGAAGAAAAGTTTGGAAGAGGCAGAGAAATCCTGTAAAAAGAGAAGAAACATTTTTGTTTTATTTTATTTTAGACAAAGCACTTTGACCAGAAGAAACAAGTTTGCACACTTTTGCTTTCATCCTCTAGGAAATCTGTTGCAGATGGAGATCTGATTCAGAAACATCTACCCAGGGTTGGTCTCATCAGCACATTGAAAATACTGCAAGCATTTTCTTCACAGGGAATTATAGAGGGGGAAGTATTGACTTTGGAGTGGTAGTGAGTTCAAATCCTGGCTCTGTTATTAATTAGCTCTGACCACAGCAAATTAGTCTCCTTGAACCTTAAGTTCCTCATCTCTAAAAAGTGTAGTTACCTTGAAGAGACGGTCTCAGGGTTAAATGAGATGGACCTAGAGAGACTACAGTAAAGACTTAATTCCTCTACAAGCAAGTCTGCTTCTCTACCTGCTCTCCTCGCCTTCCAGCAGCTTCCTGTAGGTGGCAATCTCAATGTCAAGCGCCATCTTAACATTGAGCAGGTCTTGGTATTCACGAAGGTGACGAGCCATCTCTTCCTTCATGTTCTGAATCTCATCCTGCAGGCGGCCAATAGTGTCCTGGTAGTTAGCAGCTTCAAGGGAGAAATTCTCTTCCATCTCACGCATCTGGCGTTCCAGGGATTCATTCTGCAGGAAGGAAGAAGGGCTTCTGGTGTGATTTCCCAACTCCAGCTGTCCCCAGAACATTTACAAACCACATGCACTAGCTGTCTTAATGGAACCAGTGCCTGCTAGTTTCCAACAGAGACGACAAGCCCAGAGTCCCATGTTTGTGTTGTTGAGATAAAATTTCTACAGGGACAAATTATGGAATACTTACAATATTCCTGCCTTGGTCTCCAGAGTGCTGGGATTGCAGGAGTATACTCCTATGCCCAACTCTAAAATGTCTCTTATTATAGTCAATGACATATGTAAGCTAAGAGTTTCAATATACCCATTTAATAATTCTTAAAACCGTCTTTGTATATAATTGTGTGTATATATATTATATAATGGAGATTATATGTATATAAAATATATGTATATATTTTATGCATGGTCAAAGAATATAAATTATCACACACACACACACACACACACACACACACACACACACATATATATACACACGCACACACACACACATAATTTGTCTATTCTGTTAACCTAGTCAACAGAACGGAGCTGAGCTCATCGTTCTCTCCCTTTTGCTGCTGGGTACTCACCGTTCCTTTAAGGGCATCCACCTCGCAGGTGAGGGACTGCACCTGCCTCCGGTACTCATTGGACTCCTGCTTTGCCTGGCGCAGAGCATCGTTGTTCCGGTTGGCAGCCTCAGAGAGGTCAGCAAACTGTCAGGAAGAAATCAGAAATGGCGACTGCTCACTCCCAAGACTTTTCACCCTCTTAGGAGAGTCATCTTCGTCTGACTCAGTGTTTCCTAGGATATGCCTAAATGTCTGTTTGGAAAGTCGGGGAGAGAGAGAGAGGAGTGGCCACCAGTGCTGCTGCTTCCAAGCAGCATTTGCGCTACTGCGGTTCTTTACGTGTTGGAGGCCCAGAGCTTGGCGGTGAGGTGTTCTTTGAAGCAGAGTGGAAGACAATGAGTGGAAAGGGTGGCTGCCATACTAAAGGAAGCCTCGTGAGTGGCAGGAACACGGAAACAACAGAGCCAGCTTCTGAGGAAAGCGTGGGGATATTGATGGAATTGGAGGCAGATGTTTCCGAGCAAGAGGCTTTTCCATTGCCCCAGCCACTCGGGCTCCTTCCATACCTTGGACTTGTACCATTCCTCTGCCTCCTGGAGGTTCTTGGCAGCCACACTTTCGTACTGCTGGCGGACATCACGCAGGGCAGCGGTGAGGTCAGGCTTGGAAACGTCCACATCAATCTGGACATGCTGTTCCTGAATCTGGGCCTGTAGCTCCTGGATCTCCTGAGGAAATAAGAGTCAGAGAGGGGTCAGATATGGACATGGTGGGTGCAACTTAGCCTTGTTCGATCGCTGAAAGTGACGTCACTTACTTCATCATGCAGTTTCTTCAAAAAGGCAATCTCTTCTTGCAAGGATTCCACTTTACGTTCAAGATCAAGACGTGCCAGAGAAGCATTGTCAACATCCTATTTTAAAAAGAGAAAAGATGATGCCTATTCTTTATTTTACCTACTTATATTAATGCTTTTTCATTTCATGTCATATATATGGGTGTTTTGTCTACGTGCATGTAAATATACCATGTGTGTAGTGCCGATGAAAGCCAGAAGAGGGCTTCGTGTCCCCTGGAACTGGAGTTAAGAGCAACTCAGTGGGTGCTGGGAATTGAACTTCAGGTCCCCTAGAAGAGTAGCGAATGCTCTTGACCACTGACCCATCTCTACAAACCCTTGTTTGTTTGTTTGTTTGTTTGTTCGTTCATTTAAAAACTAACCACATGAAACCCATCTGCCTTACTAGAGAAAAGGTGCTGAAAATTTCATGACTCTTGATGAATTTATAAATTATTTAGTGTCACATTCCAATACGCATTCTTAGCTATAAAAATGAATTCAAGCCGGGCGGTGGTGGTGCACGCCTTTAATCCCAGCCCTCAGGAGGCAGAGGCAGGTGGATCTCTATGAGTTCGAGACCAGCCTGGTCTACAAGAGCTAGTTCCAGGACAGGCTCCAAAGCTACAGAGAAACCCTGTCTCGAAAAACAAACAAATAAAAAAGTCATTTTGTTGTATTGAAGGTAACTAGTAGACAACTTAAAAATAAATACATATGTGTGCACATGACATGGTATGGTGAACTCTGTTTAGTCCACATTTCTATGTGTAAAATTTCATTATCAATTTTAAGCCTGAAAAAAATCAGTGTCACAGCACTTAATTTTTTTAAAATTCTGTGATGATTGTAGTTGATCCGATTCTTCTACTCCATGTCTGCCTGAGCACATGAAATATAAGAATACAAACTTCAAAAAGTAAAAAAAAAAAAAATTAAAGTGTGATGTGGGACAACCGAGGAGATGACTTGTTAGGTGTTAGCATGCTGGTCTCTCAGAGGATCTGAGCGTGGGTTCCAGCACCCACATCTAGCAGCTAACAAAGGCTTCTAATGCCAGCTCCAGGGGATCAGATGCCCTCTTCTGGTCTCATGTTGCCTGCACAAATGTGGTACACACTCATACAAACACACACACACACACACACATACACACACACACACAAACATCTCTCAGATACTGAGCTCAAGAGATTTAACATATATGCCGGCTCCTTTTGTTTCCCTGTGTAAATCTTCTGATGCTTATCTTTGGGATCCAGAGCAAGCGCTCAGTTATCTGGCATCCAGGTTCCCAGGCAAGACTCACATTAAGTAGCAATTCGTTGATCACATACAGGTCATGCCTTTGCAGAGACAAGCTCATCAGGCAAGAAGGATAAGAAGTGATTTAATCCTGATATATATTGGTTTTTGCCTTCTCTGAATTTTTTGAAATGCCCCCTGTAGGGTATTTCTATCTTTCTCAGCCATCGTTGTTCTGAATTCAGTGACATTGCTGTTTTAGGATGCTAGGGCAAAACACAGTGAGACTCCTTTACAGAGATCTTGCCGGGCGGTGGTGGCGCACACCTTTAATCCTAGCACTCGGGAGGCAGAGGCAGGAGGATCTCTGTGAGTTCAAGGCCAACCTGGTCTACAAGAGCTAGTTCCAGGACAAACCTGTCTCGGGGGGTGGGGGAACACCAAAGGGGTAAGAAAACAGAAAAGAAAAGACTACAATCTTGTTACTGATAGTTTGCTTCCCTTGAAGGGAATGTCAGGATCCTTATGGTCCTTCTCTTGCAAACAATTGTATTTACAGCATAGTTTATAGCTTTACGGTTCTAAAAGGTTGAGTTATGCTATCATCCTCAAAAAAAATGCAAATTAATAAAAATGAAATAGGAACTTGAGTAGTAGCAGCATTCATTTCTGCCTTTCATAAGTCCTCAAAAAGATATGAATGATGTTGGACTAACCTTTTTTGAAAAAGTCCAATGAAATATTCCTTTTATTTAAGTGAATGAAGCAATTTTATTTAGTCCATAAGTAAGAAATGCTGCCTGTCCACCCAATGCTTTGCAGAAAACATTCCTTGGGTGATGACCATGCACCTCAGTGACTAAAATGAGCCATATATTCTTGTACTCTGGCTACGTATCCAAATATCTCTCACCTTCAAAATGCTACCCTAGAGTAGCATGGGTCTGGAGAGCTTTGTAACTGACTCTAATAAGCGTTCCCAGGGACAAGACGGTACTGGCCATCTTTCCGCTTTGGCACGCTAATGAACCACCTAACTTTGGAACAAAAACAAAAATCACTCCGTCATATAAAACTCCACTCTTCAGGCTAGGATTTATTTTATTTGTGGAAGGTGCTAATAAGTCTACAAGCTCGTAAAGAGGGGCCTTTCCAAATGTGGAGGACTGTAGCTTTAGAATCTTTGTACATCGGCCACATACTTCAAAAGCTCGGGCTAGACATTAGATAGGGGATGTTAGCAAATACTTGTGTCCAGTTGGAACTGTGGCTACATCATTACATATTCAATAAGAATGTAGCCTGTTGCAAAGCTGCTCTGGGAACACAAAGGATTCTATTATTTCTGTCCAGAACCACCGCATTTACCAGGACGGTCGGTATCTGCATTCCATAGCGGAGCCCATAGAAACTCTTAATACCCTGCAGCAGCGGGCACAGACGGCGTCCTGTCACCCGTGTTAGATTACAAAAACGGTTCTGCAACGACACGTCAGCTAGCTTTCTTGCAGTACCAAACTTCGAAGAAAGAAAAGGAACTTGGCTTAATTCCAGCTAAACTTTCTCGTCCTCTGGAGTATTCTACATTTCAAACTTGAGGGCGCAACTGTGCCTGTGTGACCTTGTGAAAGCTAGCCAACTCGACTTTCACAAACCACAATCTAATCAAACTGTAACTGTTCAAAAATCAGAATGCCAATGTGTTTCAAAAAATGAAAAGAAAATATTTTGGGAGAGAAAAATCTGGAAACGAAGCAAAAAAAAGAAAAAAAAAAGAACAAAACGTTCGTGTTGTAAGGGCTGGCCTAAACAATGGAGTTTTCAATCTGTGGACTTTCTTCCACCAGGACGCTTTACACGCAGACGTGAAGTTTTGCACAGTTTAAATTAGAACTGCCAGTGCTTTGGGTGGGTGGGACTTCTGTCTGCAAGTGAAAAGTCTACAAACCTGTCTGAAGGACTGCAGGGTGCTCTCGGCTTCCTCTCGCTGGAGCATCTCCTCCTGCAATCTAAAGCGGTGACACGTTTAGTAGGGTGGAACTGTGAAATCGCCAGGGGAGGGGCGGCCACACCCAACCGCATCGCGGCCAAGCCTCGAGGCCAGAGCAGCTGTGACACCTCCACCCACACCAGCGACAGCGACTTTGTCAAGTACACAGCCCTCTGCAGGTGTTAGCTGGAGTTGGAGCACAGCCTGAAAAGACAATTTACGGCGGCGGCATTTCCCTAGACCTGCAAGAGAAACCCCAGTCCCAGCATCCCAGTTGCCTCTGCCATCTCTTTGTCTCAGATCCTTCACACCCATCCTCTCCTCCGGTCTGGTAACTGAAAGCCCACCAGAAGAAGCTAGCAAACTTTTTTAAAGTCCAGGGGAAGAGCTCGAGTGGAGCCGGAAGGGAAATGTTCACTGCAAAGTTTAGGTTCAGGGCGGAGCCGCTTCCTCTGCTGCTATCCTTCAGACAACCACAGACCCGCCACATCCCCAAGGGCGTGGCAGCCCTCGAACCGAGCCCGGGACTCTCCTCCCTCCCACAGCCCCCACTCGCGTGGGTCAGGCCTTACTTCTCTCGCAGCCGCATGATGTCCTCAGCCAGGTTGTCACGCTCCACCTCGACACGGGCCTTATCATTGGTGAGCTGATCCACCTGCCGGCGCAGCTCCCGCATCTCCTCCTCGTACAGGTCGCCCAGGCGCGACTTGCCCTGGCCCTTGAGCTGCTCAAGCTCTGCCAGCAGGATTTTGTTCTGCTGCTCCAGGAAGCGCACTTTGTCGATGTAGTTGGCGAAGCGGTCATTCAGCTCCTGCAGTTCCACCTTCTCGTTGGTGCGAGTGTTCTTGAACTCGGTGTTGATGGCGTCTGCCAGCGAGAAGTCCACCGAGTCCTGCAGCAGCCTCACGCCGCTGGGCATGCTGCTCCGCAGGCGCACCGCAGAGGACCTGGTCACATAGGCGCCACCGGGGGATGAGGAATAGAGGCTGCGGCTGGTACTGGGGCGCAGCGAACTGCCCAGGCTGTAGGTGCGGGTGGATGTGGTCACATAGCTCCGGTTGGAACTCGGCCGGCTCGAAGTGCCGGGGCCACCGAACATCCTGCGGTAGGAGGACGAGGACACGGACCTGGTGGACATGGTTTCGAGGGCGAAGGTGGACTGGGCTGCTGCGGCTGCAAGCGTGGGAGCGCTGCTGTCTCTGGGGTCCCGAGCAAGAGTGGCAGAGGACCGGACCCCGCCAAGGGCGCTGCTTTTATAACACTGTTAGGAAAGAGGGTCCCCTCCCACTGCCATCCTAGCCGCTGGGCGCGCCAACCAATGGGGACCCGGAGAGAAGTGAGGAAGGCGGGAGGGGGAAGAGGGGGGGCAAGGGGGTGTCCCTCGAGTCTTCTTTCAGAGCTGTCGGGGATCGGACACATCCCGTTACTTTTTGGACAGAACTAAGACTTTCAGGGGCTTTCCAGATGATCACCCTAAACTCCGGGCTCCCTGGGTTCTAAGAAAGGAGGGATCGTGGGATGGATGGGTGGGGGAAGGGGAGCTCCGGAAAGTTGAGCAAAGTGGTCCTTGGCACTGCGCCAAAGGGGCGTGGGTCTAGGCGCGCCGGTGGGAGGGGCGCGGTCGCAGAGCTGCAGTCTTCTGGGACTGGGTGGGAGGGGAGACCTGTGAGTGGAGGAGCTGGAAGAGCAAGCAAAGGCTGTCCTGCAGATCGGAAGGCGGGGAGAGAGAAACAAAGAGAGCCTGGGATTGGGGCACATAGTGGAGAAGCCCTCAGCCCACCATACCAGGCTCAAGGACAGACACTCGGATCCTTTGCAGAGGGCTGGCTCGTTTTGGGTGGTCGTATCCCGGGATTTAACGGACTCACTCCAACTCCAGAGGGCCAGAATCCACTGCCTCCTGACTAAAGCCCAGGGGACAGGGGTGGGGTCGCTGAGTCAATAGTGGTGACTCACGAATCCCTGAGGGTGAGATCGTCTAGCGGTTCAGGAAAAACCGTTAGTTGAGATTGACTCAAAACTCTGAGAGCGCCAAGCTCTTTGTCCTAAGTTATAAACCAACTCTGAGCGTAACCGCTCTTTTGATTGTTGTCGTGGAGACACCAGAATGTGGTGAGTTCTCCTTAGGAAGAAACTTCTGAGAGCCACAGAACACATCCCACCCCCTCCCAGATCACAAATGCACTCAGCAAGGCTTTTCTTGCTAAATTCCCTCCCGCGTTTCCCTCCCTTCTTTTCTTCCTGCATAAAACCACACCCTAACTTCTGGGTGAAAGAGGAAACTACATTGGTAGTTTCAAAAAACAAGTTCAATGATCAAGGCCTCTTCTGAAAGCGGGATTCATTAAAAGATAACCCGAGCCAGACAAGAATTCATTAGGTATCGTTTAAAAAAAACAAAACAAAAAGAAAGAAAGAAAAGAGAACAAAAGTTCCCGTCCAATTTGATGAGTTCAAATGAAAGGCAGTTATGTAACTCAAGTGATGGCTGAAGAAAGAGATTTGTGTTGATTTTAGGGCAGCGATGCAGATGGAGAAGATTCTAGTGACTGGTCTGGACAATGTCACAGATCCTTTTTTGCCCCCACAAGAATTTGTAAAATATTACTTGAAATGGAGTTGCAACTGTCCACAGAACAAAAGGTCCAGACACTGTTTAGATCCAGCGAAGGTCACCTTTCAAAGGGAAACCAACTGTCCAGCTCAAGGCTACTGTTTCATTGTTAACAACTAGACAGGACTAAGGGGTCTCCGTTCTCCAGGGGAGATGGAGTTTCCAGGAAAGGGAAATCAGGCCCCTTGTGATTAAGCAGAAGGAAAAAAAATCAATCAATCCAAGTTGCCTTGGGGAGTACTCTGAGTGGGTATTTATGGAGTACTGAAAGAATTAATTACAAAAGAGCTGGGAAAAGAGTCCAGACGAGGAAAAGGCTTGTTATATTTTTGCTTTTGTTTTTCTTTGGGGCAGGGAATATCCACAGTTTACCTGGCAATTAAGAAAAATGGCTGAGAGACGCTTGGAGTTATGCTAGCTTCTTTGTATAAGGTTCTTTGAAGCAATAGTGTGTTTACCTCATCTCAGTTCTGGGGATTGTCACTGCCAGCAGGACCCTCTGGGGCCCAGTTCTCCCACTGTGGCTTTCTTTTTTCTCTCTTTCAATGAGAGGCTGTGAGTCCTTCCCAGAGAGCATTCCTGGGGTTGGCCTATGCCTCACGTTACCATCCTGTGTACTGAGAGCCTTTTATTCAAGCCACTGTTCAGCAAATGTCACCATTGTGAGTTTGCCTGGAATGGCTCAGGATGAGAAAAGTGATTTCCCTGTGGGGCGGAGGAAGCACAGCCCTTCCTCCTACATGGCATGCTGATTCCTGGGCAGTGCAGTGGCTTTGTCAGTGGACTCTAGCAGAATGAGTCACTGTGGAAAATGAGGACTGGATTCTGGTGTGGTGTGACAGTGTGCCATGTGGGTACACACAGCAAATTCCTCAGGTTGTGTGTGATGACCTCTTCAGTAGGCTCTGGTCTCCTTCATCACCTGAAGGGTATCCTTTCTCTCTGGCCGGTTTTTCTTCTGTAGTGTCAGGAAGGTCTATAAAGATTCTCCTTCTACTGTTGATATGTCTGCTATCTCTAGAATGGATGGAACTGTGTGTTTATTTACAAGCATGCACTGTTCAATTTGTTCTTCAATTTAGAAGTTTTTAGAAGGTAGAGAAGTGAATAAAGAACTACTCCAATTCATTCATGGAGAAGTCATGAGACCTGGGAAAGAATTTGTTTCACTACACACACACACACACACACACACACACACACACACACACACACACGGGGAGGGGGTCTCACACAGCACTTTACCCAGCAGGTGATATTGGCAGAGGGTAGAAACCAGTATGTTGGAATAAATGACCTCATCATTACTCACTGTGTACTTACTTTTGAAAGTAAACAGTCTATGACTGCTTTCTCAGTTTTCATATTTATTTTTAATTGCTATGAAAGTCTATCTTGAGTATTTTTAAATGCTTGACTTATGTGTGATGCAAGTTTGCATATAAATAAGTGAACGGTCATGTGAGCTGTAGGCCAGGCAAACACGATCACATGTGAAGTACAAACAGTGATTTGGGAATTTGCAAGCTTTGGCCATGTCAGTTGAGCAGGGTGACTTGAGTTGACAGACCAGCCAGCCGTGCGCACAGGAGCTTAGGGACCTGTGGAGGCTTTGGGAAAGCTGCCTACAGGAAGTCATGTCAAGAGGACCACAGCTGGCAGAACCTCTGGGTGAACACTAGGAATGAGAAGGCAGGTAAAATGGGGCATAGTGATGCAAACCTGTAATCCTACTACCTGAACGGTGGAGACAGGAAGAGCAGGTGTTTAAGTCTTTTTTTCCTGCATAACTCTTTCAAGGACAGCCTAGGATCAATGACACCCTCTTCTCCATCCAAACAAACAAAATACCCACAGAGACATAAATATCATATAGCATCCTATAAACATGCATAGCTTTTATGAATCAAAATTAAAATCAAAGAGGCTAAAAACAAGACAAAGCATAAGTCCCAATCATGAAGATAATAAGCAATACAAGTGTTTTCGTTTTTATACTTACTGGGTGGGGGTATTTATGCACATCGAGTTTAACTTAATGCTGCTGGAGCATCCGTCACGTTATACTTGAACCTCCTTTCAGGTAGATAGCGGCTTTTCTGTTTGATTTCATGGTGATAGTTATCATACCATCAACCAGTTCAAGTCATGAATAACATTTAGGCATGTGTTGTGTCCTAGAAATTAAACGGGCAGAGTAATTACTTACTATCTTGATAGGTGCCAGACTCCTAGAGGGATTTGGCACAGGCATACAACAGGTGCTTTGTCTCTGAACACAGTCGATAACGGTTGGGATTTGTTTGCACCTTCGCTCTAAATACAAACTTTTCTGCGGAGTTAAACATTTTCACCTGAATGCTGCCCTGTCCCTTCAGCAGTCTTCTAAGCAGCATTAGACACGGCTCATCTCACACCCTAAAAACCACCATGACAGCTGCTTCCCCAACTTCACTCTCTGAAGCACTTCAGTGAGGAAACAGGACTGGAGATTTTGTCGTTGCCATTTTCTTACTTCTGCATCTTAGGTCCAAAGGGGCTAGTGTCCCACTGATACCTGCAGCCATATGTCTCTCACGTTGCTGTCACTCACGTTCAGGTGTTTGAGTCCTTTTGTACCTCCTTCCTGTGATACTAGAGCTGGCTTCTGCTCATCCAGATATTCAGCTTCTACCAGTGCATCTGTCTTGGGTCTTAGCCCCTTTTCTCAAAGATTTTGTTTTTAAAATTCCAAGATCATCTAAAGAGGATTCCTCATCCCTTTGCTAGGATATGGGCGCTATGAGATGAAAGTTCACGTTCACTCTTCTCTCACTGCTCTATTGTTTGTTTGGTTGGTTTTTGTTTTTGAGGACAGGGTTTCTCTGTGCAGCAGTCCTAGCTGTCCTGGAACTAGCTTTGTAGTCCAGGCTGGCCTCGAACTCATAAAGATCCACCTGCCTCTGCCTCCTGAGTGCTGGGATTAAGGGTGTGTGCCACCACTGCCTGGCTCACTATTCTGCTTTCAGTGGCTGGAGGAGAACATTTGCTGAGTCTGTAAATAAGAGGAATAAAGGGAGTGAGAGAGACTATCATTCCGTGGAATAACGGGAGTGAGAGAGACTAGCATTTAGTGGAATAACAGAAGTGAGAGAGACTAGCATTCAGTGGAATAACGGGAATGAGAGAGACTAGCATTCAGTGGAATAACGGGAGTGAGAGAGACTAGCATTCAGTGGAATAAAGGGAGTGAGAGAGACTAGCATTCAGTGGCTTGTGCTGTGTTCCTTCAGTATGCTCATCACTTTCGATGTGATGGAACTCAAACTTGATGGGAAGTTGTGATCTATATATTTTATTAATTTATTCAAGATATACTTATTGAATATTTAGTATTGCTAGACACGCTGCCACAAACTGAAGAAGAAGCGTGTGGTCCATATCTTGCAGCATCATATGGAGTCTGTGTGAGTATGTGCATGGTACAACAGAGACAATACTCAAAGGAAAAAAATCTTAAAAAGCTGTAATAAAGACCATGATGCCCACAAATTAAAAAAGAATTTGTATTTGCTTTCTCCACTGTATCCCATGCTACTTAGTAGAGGTAAGTCAGAAACTTTTCCTACCTTTAGGGAGGAGTTAAGAAGCCAGAAGAAAGAAGCAGGTGGCTCAGGCCTATCATCCCAGCCCTTGGAAAGTGGAGGCATTAGGCTACATACTTAGTTCAAGGGCATCCTAGGCACATGATAGCCTGTCTCATAGACTATGACGAATAGTGAATTAAAATCATGATGAATATACAAATGAAATGCTGAAGGGCTTATATGAAGAAATTATAATCTTTTAAGGGAGACCCAAAGTGTATATACTAAGATATTTTTGAAGACTGATGTGGTTTCCACAGTAGGTCATGGCAGAGAAAGTATTTCCCAAGCTGGCCAATCAGCATAGGCAAAATCTGGGCCTTCTGAGGAATACCAAGAAGCTCAGAGTTGCTAGATTGTGAGGCAGAGGTAGAGGGAAGGGAACTGGAAGCTAACATGGGGCCATGCGTTGGAAGACCAAATGCCAGGGAGAGGAGTTGGTAATTGATGCAGTGGGCAGTGGAATTCCCCGTGGTTTCTGAGGAGAAAGACATGCTTGTTGTTGCATTTTAGGGGGTTGCTGTGGCATGCTGTTGAGGATGAATTGGGCAGGCTGCTTGAGAGCTGTTTGTACAACTACGTCTACATCAAAGAAACCGAAGTGAAGGCGAGGCTTAGGGACTAGATAGAGGAAGAGGAAAGACAGAAGCAAAAGCACCTCTGGGCCTTCCACACCGCGTAATCAAGCGTAATCAAGAGAATGAGTATATTCTAGGCAGAACAATTTAGGCGGGAAATTAATCTGAGGGAAATGATTATTCATTAAGGCCTGTCATCAAGCAGAGCATTTGCTACTCTAGTCAACGGAGATTAAAATCTCCTAAAGGTGAAGCCGAGCTATTTTAACTCTACGTTATTTCTTACCCATTCACAGGAATAGTTCATGCTAGTTGTCTTTTACTTCCCCTGATCTGCTTTCAGTGTGTTTGGTTTCCATAGCTACAATGATGAAATCGTGGGTGGCTTTGGTATCTCCACACTTCTTAGAAGAATAGAAGACCAAGAAACTCCAAGATCCTCCTCTAGAGATGTCTTTCAACTTTGGGAAGGAAAAGCAGATAGCTATCTATAGAATTACCCATAAAGTCTAACTTCTTAAACATCTTGTTGCAATCTACAGAAGAGGAAAGAAGGTGGAACATGGGTAGAGGGAATGAAACTGTTAGTTGACGCGCAGAAGGGAAACCTAGTGTGGAAACCAAAACAGTCCCAGCAAATGTTACATGGGGAAGTGCAGTTAGATTCTGTAAATTTGTCCACTTATTGAAGGGGATAAAAGAAGAGATGGAAAAGAAAGAGGATTGGGGAACAAAAATCTCTGCCATCCCACTTATAAAATCGAGATGCCATTTAAAAGAGCCCTAAATGAAATTGTTGTAGTATGGTTACTTATTGAGACTATTTTAATAAAACTATTACAGATTTGTCTAATGGCTTATAATGTTGTTTCTATAATTTTTTAAAGATTAGGGAAGGGCCGGAAGTTAGTGTCTCCAAGGTCAAGTGGCCTTGACTGCAAGGCAGGGCTGGTACAGGCTTCATCCCTCCTCCAAGAAGCCGCCCACACCCCCCGAGAAGATGGCAGGCACCCTTGCTTCTCCTGCAACCACAAGAAGTCTTGTGATGTAAAAATGGACTGTGCTCACAACACTGGAGTTATCTACTGTACGGATGCCTAGAGGAGTCCAGACACCCATCACGCGTCTGTCAGGACCAGCAGGGGTATACAGCGATTGAACAGACGCCTGCAAGACAACCAATCAGTAGCAATATCAAGAACCTGTCCCTCAGCAGTTCCTCACCTGGGCACCAATTCAGTACATTCCAGGGCTTCAGGATGTGGGTCTGGGGCTGTGACAGCTCTCCCTCTGAGGGTATGGACTGGATGTGAATGGTTCCCGGCTGTGGTAATCTTCCCTGTGTGTTCAGGGAGTAGATGTGATGTGTGTGTGTGTGTGTGTGTGTGTGTGTGTGTGTGTGTGTGTACACAGATATGGCTGTAATGGTGGCCCTTGCTGCCTATAGATGGGGTGGAAGCGAGGGTTTGCTGGGTCTCTCCATGCTGCCCTGAGTGGCCTCAAACTTCAGAACCTTATGCCTCAAATGACTCTTCAAGTTGCTCCCTTCTTCAGCCCCCAGCTCTGTCCCCAAGCTTTAGGTTCCTGGTTCCTCTGGTGACACTTTCCTGACACCCCCAGCAGGGAATAGCTGAGGGACCTCCACTCTCCTCAGCCACCTCACCAGCACTTTGTCTTGAGGGAACTGGACTTCCTGTTCTCCCCACCTCCTTGTGCTTGTGGTCTGGGAGTCAAGGCTACTGATTGGTTGGACTTTGTCAGGG
Source organism: Dicrostonyx torquatus (assembly GCA_028555095.1). Lineage (NCBI taxonomy): Eukaryota > Metazoa > Chordata > Mammalia > Rodentia > Cricetidae > Dicrostonyx > Dicrostonyx torquatus. Next base: position 1,460,561 of record JAQHUG010000023.1, on the reverse strand, counting down.
AGTCCGTTTTCATCTTCATTTCCTTTTGTAGAAAAGATAGGGGCTGGATTGGGGACAGCTGTCACTCAGAAGCCTGTAAATAAAGCAGTCAGTCTAGGGTAAAAAAGGGTGTGTGTGGGGAGGTCACGCCAGTCTTAGAAATTTTGCCAATTACATTGGCATCCTGGGAATTTGCTAATTTGTGGATGTCATGTAGTTCCTAAGTGGTGGGATGTTACTATTATTATTATTATTATTATTATTATTATTATTATTTCTGGAAATGTAAGAAATCAGATAATAATAAAATGGAGTTGTTTTGTAGCATAGTTTCTTGCATGGAGCTGAAAACACTCTTGTTACTTTTCCTTATTTTTGATGGTTCCATATGCACATGCCCTGTTTTGTGGTTATATTAACACCCCCCATTACCCTCTGCTACAACCCCTCTTTTCCCTCTGAACCCCTTCTAATTCTAACCCTAGTGACTACAACCTGAATGGAAATCATACCCTCCCCTCCAGTGACGACTAGCAGTCCCTGTTCTTTAGAAAGAGATGGGCCCTCATGGGACCATGAAATGGTGTAGGGACCGAGCTTATGCAGGTTACCATGGCTGCCTAGTGTTTATGACTGCAATACCCATGTCATGTGTGAGCGATAGCATCTCATGGCATTCTTCTCGGTCTCCCCCTGATAATTCTCTCCACTTCCTCTTCTGTGACACTCCCTGAGCTTTAGGAGACACATGATATAAATGTCCCATTTGGGGCTGCGCCTCAACAGCTGTTGAATTTCAGCACTTTGTGTGCGAGTTCTGCATTAACTGTCATTCTTTGCAAAAGGGAGTTTTTCTGCTCTAGATTCAGAGGGCTACTAGCCTATGGCAATAAATGCGAATATTTAGAAGACAACTAGTGTTGGGCGGTGGTGGCGGCGCACGCCTTTAATCCCAGCACTTAGGAGGCAGAGGCAGGTGGATCTTTGTGAGTTCAAGGCCATCCTGGTCTACAAGAGCTAGTTCCAGGACAGGCACCAAAGCTACAGAGAAACCTTGTCTCGAAAAAAAAGAAGAAGAAGAAGAAGAAGAAGAAGAAGAAGAAGAAGAAGAAGAAGAAGAAGAAGAAGAAGAAGAAGAAGAAGAAGAAGACAACTTGTCTTAGAGATACAACAGTAGTACACCCACCTCCTATGAGATCTCAGCCTTTCTGCTAGGCCTATAATATCAGGTGTGTCCTCCCTTCCTATGGAACAGGCGTCACAAAAGTGTTGGTTGTCCACCGATCGATCAGCAGTGCCACCATCGCGCCAGTCTGCACACCTTGCTTGCCTGTCAGTGTTATAGTGCGCATGCTCCATAGCGTGGTGCTACTGCTGTGGGGCTTCCTCCCCGCCCCCAACGTCCTTCAAATCACCTTTGCGGTGGAGGGACGCTCCTCAGCAGGGAGGCAATGGTTCTGGAGTCTTTTTGGCATTCTTAGCGTAGGGTCTATCTCTTTGCATCTCCCCCACCCTGCTCTGATGAAGCAACAGGACTCATTTTACTTCAGAGAATGCTGTGGCTTTAGCGAGTCATCCCAGAACTATGGACATCTTAGGGGTTTTCTGTGTACATCTCATTTTCTACTTTTGACTCAACCTGTTAGAATGAATTGATAGTGTTGTCATTTGATTCCTGCATACAATTGAATGAACAAAAACATTAGCCCATGTTTGTTCATAGAAATGAAATAAACGAGATAAGAGTTTGCGCAAGTATTGATTCTACAACTCCTGCTGTTTACCCACTCTCTAGTAGTGTGAATGGAGGGGAAAAGTTTTGTATTTTTTAACATTTTAGTCCTTTGGGCTACTAATATTGCACAAGCTAAGAATAATGCAAGAGTTGCATGAAATGAGAGGAAGCTCAAGAAGTCCAAGGACAGACAGTCAGGAGTTTTCAAGGCCAAACCAAAGCATTAACTGATAAAACATGTAGGCTTGCTATCCAGTTTTAAATTTTTTCTCCTTCATCTTGTTGCTTTTACATACTAAATTTTTCCCAGAGAATGCTTCTAAACATTTGCTTCATTTAAAAAATAGAGCCAAGGTCCAGTGGAAGAGCAGAAGGAGGAAGAAGAGGAGCAAGGAAGTCAGGACTGTGAGGGACTGGCCCACCAACAGAGACAGTGTGCTCGATCTATTGGGAGCTCATCAAGTCCAGCTGGACCAGGACTGAATGAGCATATGACCTAACTGGACTCTATGAATGTGACTGCCAGTGGGGACTGACTGAGAAACCAATGATAATGGCACTGGGACCTATCTCTTCTGCATGTATTGGCTTTTTGGGAACTTATTCTATATGGATGCACATCTTCTTAGACCGAGATGGCGGGGGGGAGGGCCTTGGGTTTCCCACAGGGCAGGGTAGCCTGCCCCATCTTAAGGAAGCAGGGGGAAGGTGGTGGGGGAGTGGGGGAGTGGGAGGGTCCGGAACAAGGGGAATAAATGTAAATTTTTCTTTTAACAATAAAAAAAGATTAATAAAAAAATAGAGCAACCTTGAAGTATTGGGCATGTGGGAGGGACAGAGGCAGCAGGACAAAGGTGTAAATAAAGGGAAAAGCACACATGCACATGTTAAAACACCGGCGAAATCCTAAAGCAATAACGGCATGATTACTCTCAGATCGGTTGTTCTGAGAGAACCAGAAACCGTACCCTGCTGATGTGTTTTGAGTACTTACATATTCTGGGGTCCCTGATGGCTGCTAAAGACAGAAAAACGTTCTTAGATACTGTGTCCTCTACTTCCCCCATCTCTATGAAATAATTGGTCTCTAAGGCTTGCATAACGATGTGGTCACACTGAGAGCCAAGTGAGTTTCCTCATAAAGTCAGAAGACCCTGGGGAAACAACATTGACTTCTACTCCCCAAATCCATGGAAATGTAAACTTTGCTGTTTTGTTCTCCCTTGCAAACTACAGTGTGAGTCTTAGTTGCTGGGTTACTCACTCAAACACAGGCTCCAAACTGCAGCCAGGGAAGCGCAGTTAGCAATTAAGCAAAGGAAATGACTAGTGGGTTTGAAACCCAACATACTGTCCCGTTCTTCACGTAGCGAAGCATCTCTGTTACCCAGACAACGTTTGTCACTAAGGAAGTACTTGTGACTCATCCTCACACAGAGTGACTTATTTAAAAATCTGAGTGTTCACTAACCTTACCATTATGACTCTCTTTTCTTTTCTTTGGACTAAGGCAGAAAAAAGCTACATCTGGATGGCTTATTACTCACTGGCTGACCTATATGTTACAATGCAATAAGCTCACGGTGATTGGAATAAAAGGTCAGTGGTTCTTGCAATATGTGAATGTGTTAATATTGTTGCTGGAAACTTATTTCCTAACAGGTGATAAGATAATATTTCTCATCAATTATTTTGTACTGAATGTAATAAGCCATTTAAAATTGTAGTCATACTTATGATAATTAGAATGCAGAATTGTTTTATAGCATAGCATAAAGTGCCTTAATCTCTTCCACAGAGATGAAAAATGAAATTAAAAAATCTCTCCTGGGAGGTTTCTAGAGGTGATAATTACACAAAGATATGCAAAGGATAATACTTTGTCAGACTCTTCAGAATTTAATCTACCTACTTGATCTCAGAGATGTTACTTATTGACCACTGAGAATTTTTTCTGTGAAAAAACAGTAGAGAAGTTGTAGAAAAACATTTATTTAAAAGAACTGATCTTCAATAATATATCTGGATTCTTACAAGGGGAAAAAAAATCTTACCATTGACAGCTACAGCACCCAAAGGCCAAGAATATGAGCCGGCTTTTGAGCTCCCTTCAAGAATGTTCTGGCTTGGGCGTGGGCTTTGCTGGGAGCATGTGGTACCAACCTGCAGGGTGGCTGGGGGCACTCACCTGAACCGCTGTTATCTATTAGAACTGACTTCAGGAACCAAGCTGTAAGATACCGAAATCTCGACAGCATCACTCTAGCATGTATCGTGGTGCTCTCCTTGTAACTCTCCTGCTTCTAATTTGGTGGCTGGAAAAGCCTGAAAGGAGCAATGTGTCATGCTAAACATTTCTCTTTTTCTTCCAGATAGATGCTTCCAATGGGAAGCCAAGTCATGTGGTTGATACATGCCTGAGTCTTGCCATCTGAAGCATTTTCTGGAGGGAAGCTATGAAAAGAACCCTTGGGAGGAGGTACTAGTGCGGTGGTTCTCGAGGAGTGGTATCCTGACAGTCAATATCAGCACCTCCTGGCAATTTGTTAGAAACAGTCCCCATTCCAGATAAACCTGGGTGGGGCAGTGCTCTGTGTTTTCAGAAGAATCAGTGTGATTCTGAGAACCTTGATCGCAGTGAATCATTGGTATTTGTGGGCATAGAGGCTATGAATCATGCAGTGGTTGGAGGCTGAGGGAAACTGGTCAGGTTTTGCTTATGAAGGGAGGAGGAAATGATAAAAAGCAGGCTTTGGGTGGGTGGTACAGTGCTTGTCTGCAATCCCAGCACTTGAGAGGTAAAGGCAGGAGAACCAGGAGTTCAAAGCCTGCCTCTGCTACATAGTGGATTCCAGGTCAGCCTGGAGTTGGATACCAACCCCCGTGTGTTTCATGGATTATTTGTTAGGGTGTGAGTATGCATGTGTGTGTACACATATGTGCGGAGGCCAGAGACTGCCATCACATGTGTTCCTCTTTGACTCTCACCCTATGCTCTTTGAGACAGATTCTATCACTGACCATGGAATCTGTTGATGCAGAAGACAGGGTAGCCAGCCAATGCCAACAATCTTTCTGTCTTAGGCCTCTCACTTTCAGCATTGGGACTACAGGAAAACACAGCTCTACCTAACATTTTATGTGCTTTTAGGTATCTGAACATAGGTCTTCAGGCTTGCCAGACAAGCAGCTAATTTTCCGTCTTGCAAGGCACACAGTTGATGGACGATGCCATTTCCTCAACCCCAAAGCCCTGTCTCAAAAATATAAAGTGTGTTTTTTTTAAAGGCATTAATATCATGAATTCAAAATAGTAAATAAGTAATAAAAGTCTGGCCTTTAATTTGTTGACTGGCTGTTTGTGTATGAATCACAGAGGGGCAATCAAGATGAGTAGGTTAAATATAACATACACTATGACACGGTTCTGAAATTCTAGAATAATTGTTCTATTAAGAAAAAGTATCCCACCAGGTCATGGTGGTGCACACCTTTAATTCCAGCATTTTGGATGCGTAGGTAGGTGGATCTCTGTGAGTTTGAGGTCAGCCTTGTCTACAAAGCACTTTTCAGGACAGCCAGACCTACACAGAGAAATCCCATCTAAAAATAAATAAGTAAATAAGTGAAATTCCCCCAAAACCAAACCAAAAACCCAACCCGAAAAGGAATTCCTTTCCATATTAGGACAGAAATTTAACTCAGCTTTATAAAATCCTATACTATTCTTATATTCCACTGACTTAGCCAACTCCATCTGTCTACAGATGCCAGTTTCTACATCTGAAGACCATATGCATGGCCACTCTCCATGACTTATCTCATTGGAATGGGACAAGGGATTCCGTGTGTGAGAGAGACACTGTGAAGTATTGTGGGTAACAAGAAATGAAAACCATGAAGATTGAGAAAGATTGAAATAAACTCTGATGTTGAGGGAGTTTCTAGAAATTGACACAGAAAATTACCTGTTGTTTTAAAATTCCCCTGTGGTCAGGGAAATATATGACTTAATCCTGGAAATAAAATATGACTTTAGAATTTTATTTAATCATATACTACTTAAGTTTTAACTGTAACTTGGTAAACATTCAATTTTCATTTTACATTAGTGAAAAATTGCATTAGTGAGAGTTACTTACAGAATCATTGTGAAAATAAAATTAGATAAACACAAGCCAGGCGGTGGTGGCACACTCCTTTAACCCCAGCACTTGGGAGGCAGAGGCAGGCAGATCTTTGTGAGTTCGAGACCAGCCTGGTTTATAAGAGCTAGTTCCAGGACAGGCTCCAAAAGCCACAGAGAAACCCTGTCTCGAAAAAATAAAAAAAAAAAATAGAGAAACACGAGAAGGCAGTTTTGAAAATACAGACATTGCCATTTTTAGATATTATCCTTGGGATCTGAGTTATTTGCTGTGTGGGTTGAAGAAGGTTCATGAATGTTGACATAATGACATCATCCAGGAGCTGGGGCAGATTTTATGATTACAAAGATTATCTGTGTTTATTTGTGAACTAACTCAGCTTCAGGGGAATGCTTCAGTTTTCTTATAAAGTGAGGGAGATCCACATTTGTTTCTAAAGAAAGTGAGCCTAAAACTGGTATTGTTTCAATTCATAAGTGTGTCATCTGTTCTTTCAGGGAGAGAAGGGGACTTGAGCTGAATTTCAAACAAAAACAGCAAACAAACGAATAGTGCTCAAAGGAAAATATACATATACATATATATATATAAAGAGAAATATATATAGGGAAATATATATATATTGAGACCAGAATTTATTCCTAGTGCTTGAACTGTCTTTTTTGGAGCCCATTTCCTATGGAGAGATACCTTGCTCAGCCTAGATATAGGGAAAAGGGCCTTGGCCCTGCATCAAAGTAATGAGTTAGATGTTGTTGACTCCCATGGGAAGCTTTACCCTCTCTGAGGAGTGGATGGGAGGGTAGGGTGGGTAGAAGGTAGGGGGAGCCAGAAGAGGGGACGGAGAGGGACCTGGGATTGGTTTGTAAAATGAGAAAAGATTATTTTAATAAACAAACAAATAAATAAGTAAGTAAAAAGAGTGTAGGGTTCTCAAAAAAGTATTGTAAACAACTATGGAAGAGAAAACTAGATATTTATAGAAAAGTCTGTTTCATTTCATCACTTTGCAATAATTATGTGTGAAAATCAGTTTGTTAAACAAGGAGAAGCAGAACATGGACATGAAGTCTGCTCATTTCCCAAAGGACCTTCTGCACTGAAACAGCAAAGGAGTAGAAAATGTCTCAGAAAATGGAATGCTTTGTGCATCAAAAAACATATCAAGCCTAAGTGGGAAAAATGATGGAGTGGGGATTGTTTTTAATATGTAAACAACCATGTGAAAAAGATGAAAATAAAATGTGATGATTGGATAGGAAATACATATTATTCAAGCAGGAAAGAACAAATATTACATGTAATTGACAAAATAAAGGAATTTCATATGGATGATAAATAAATAAACATCTTTGATACCAGTACAAACAAGGTGAACAAAATATGACTTGTCATCTTTTAACATGAAAAAGAACACATTTGTTTAAAAAGATATGGAAGACAACAGGTCCCTGGCATTGCTGGTAGGAATTGTGGTTCTTCCATTTCTGGAAATCAGTCTGGTTACAAGTTTAGGAAATCATTTTTTTACATAGTCTCCCCAGAAGTATGTGATGAAACTAACAGAAAGCTTAGAATGTTACTAGTCAGGAAAGTGAATTTATACTGATTTTTGTACAGAGAAAATTTCCTAAATATTGAATACTAAGAGAATAGGAACATATATTCTTTGTTTTTATGAACCATTGAAACAAGGTGGAAAAACACATTGAGAATATGTGAAATTGATGACCATGAGAGAACAAGGCACAATCGGGGTTTATTTATTATTCATATACTGCTATTTGTTTTATCCTTCACAACAGGCAGTAAACAAAACATGTAAAAGTTGGTGTGTCTAATGAAGTGCAGAATCAATAATGATAAAATGTGAACAGGCTGAGACGTGTGTGTGTGTGTGTGTGTGTGTGTGTGTGTGTGTGTGTGCGCGCGCGCGCACGTGTGTGTGTGAATTATGCACAGGATTCTAATTTGGGTAAAAGATAATTAGTGCAAATCAAGGAGAAACATGAGAAAGTCAACCATAGGCGTCTCACATCTCCTTTTCCCTTCATATATGTTTCCCTATGTTCTAAGCGATGTGCAGTGGCATGAGTGGTTTATCACTAACTAAATGGGGAGAGATTGGGCAAATGAGAGACTCTGGAATTCAGACTGAGTTTCCTCCATTCTGCGCATTTCCAGTGTGTGTTCATAAGCCCCTTTAGGAGACTTTCTAAAAATCTGGATCAAGTTAATGATATTAAGTGTTTGCATTTTCAAAACCGTTACCTTTGCAAGGTTGTATAGGCATTGTTCTTTCTGTCGCTCTCTCCCCACCCTGTTCTAGGATTCCTTTTCAACTGAAGGGAGTGCAAAAAGCTGTGCCCTGCAGATTCCTGACATTCCTTCCTAACCAGAGTCATCTTGAGCTGCTAGTGTGAAATTCTCCCTCAAAATACACTCCTCCTTGTTATAGGAGGATAGCTACTATCATATCACTTTCCTTCTTTAAAACTTTGACCAGATAAATCTGTCAACCTGGTGAACATCAATTCATGTGACACTGACCAAATATCACATTTTCTTCTTTTATTCCTTTTGGTTTTCTTGCAGTGCTATGGATCAAACCCAGGGTCTTGCATAGGTCACGAGAAAAGCTCTGTACCACTAAACTCACCAATCATCATTCTTTTACATTTTGTATATGTCTTTAGTATTGTTACCACCATCACTGTTACTGCTACTCTGCCCTTTTGAGACAGAGTCTCATAGCCTAGGCTGGCTTGAATCACGCCATGTAGCCTATGCTTCATGGCCATCCTCCTGCCTGAGCTGGCGGAGTGCTGGGATTACAGGTTTGCACTGTCACACTAACACTCAGCTTTTTCTCTTTCTAAAAATTACATATTTTAAAAAGTTAAAAAGATCAATATTGACTAATAAACATTTTAATTATCTCTACTGTTTTTTCTTTTTTCCAAGGCAGGGTTTCTCTATGGAGCTTTGGAGCCTGCCCTGAAAAGACTGGCCTTGAACTCACAAGGATCTGCTGGTCTCCTACTCCTGGGTGCTGGGATTAAAGACCTGTGCCACCACCGCCTGGCCTTCTCTACCCTTCTTAAAACAGATTAGTCAGTGTTGTCTGACTTAATGCCAACTTATTAACAGGACGTTCTTCTGCCATCTATAGAAATGTAGCTAGCTAATCTTAGCCACTCAGTCCAAAGTCCCTTTGGGAAATTTAGGTATTTTAACTTCGTAGCGACTACCTTAGATGGAAAGGAGAACCCAGAATCAGTTTGCAGGAAAAAGTTGAAATGAAGGTTGATGGTCTCTGTGTAGCAAATATGAAAAGCAGTTTTGAGGAAAAGCTATGTTTGTTTTAGACTCACATAGGTTACTTGTGATATCATTTTTAACAAATTAAAATAAATGCAAGATTTTCTTATATAGAGTAGATGGATGTAATGTAAGGAAGTACTATTGTATTTTAATTGTTTTACATAATTGTTGGATCATACACAAATGATGCCAAATAATATTGCTATGTATTTAAATTAATACCTAAAAAGCCAGGGCAAACTAGACAATTCTTGTATAGGATCTTTCTTTGGGTTGTAGTTTATCAATTTTGGTGATGTAGTCATTAAAACTGAAGATGAAGAATATGAAGAATCGATTTTATGGAGTCTGTGTTTCTCTTCGCACACATTGCTAGGTGTGTTTGTATGTTGGAAATCTTTAATGGGTTCTAAATGCTTGGGTGAATTTACTAGAGCAAAGAGGTAACAACTCTTGATATCATTAATTTTTTTTTGTCTAGTTCCAACATTTGTCGTATTGGAAGAATAAGGCACAAGACTAGGACACAAGTCAATTAAGTAACTCACAGATTGACCTCTTGGTAATATACTCATTAGGGCAGTGTGTGTGTGTGTGTGTGTGTGTGTGTGTGTGTGTGTGTGTTAGTATTATTAGGAAAGAATGGGCTAACCAATGTTATGGCAAAGTAGTTTAGAAAATACAAAGAAGACCTTCAAGATGGTTCAGCAGGTAAGGGAGGTTGCTTCCAGACCTGATGGCATAGGTTCAATCTCAGAAGCCCACATAATGAAAAGAGAATCAGCTTTTGCTGATTGTCATTTTGTTGCCACACCTGTGGGTGTTCACATACATACCCACATTTGCACATATACACACACACATAAACACACATAAATAAATATGTGTAAATAAAATCAACAGCTATGGAAAAGATTCTGCTGCATCATGAGCTAGACTTCTAGATTCTTCTTAAGGCTGTGGCATCAGGCATGATTCACAAGTCTTCAGAGTCTCGATAGCTTTATTTCTACAGCTCAGGTTGGAATAAATCAGTATTTTACAATTCTGAATAAAAATTCTTTTGAAGAAGCGTTCTCTTTCTAAAAAGTAGTGTGAAAAACTAATTGTTTTTCCCACAATAATTAAGGTTCTATTTAGTTCAAACTTTCTGTGAGCCCATGGAAAAGGTTTTAAAGACAGATCCCATTATTTTTCTAAAACACAATCCTTAAAATTTGCATGAAACATTTTTCAACTAGGGATTTCAGAAATGTCAAAGAACAAAATCAGCATTATAGCCTGTAACTGAGGCAAGCAATCAGGCTCATGGCTTCTACATTTTCAGAGACTGTAAGCTTCCTTTGTAATCTACCTCTTAAAAATGTATTGTTTTCTCCTTGTGGGAAGCAGGAGATGGGAATGCTCACAGCTGTAAGCTGTAGAATATACTTTCAACAGGAAATTACTTACCCTTAAAGTCACCAGGAAGTTCATTTTCCATCTGGTCTTTTTCTCTTGAGGGTTTATCCTGTCTTAGACAGAACACATTTTCTTTGCTGTTTCTTTTCCTAGGTGACAATCTATCAACAAGGCAACTGGACACTGGAAATGAGATGAAATGTTTGGCTGAAAAATTTGCTTTTGAGTTCCTTTTTTTTCCCGTAGTTTTTGAGATCCCTATTTTAAAACAATGCTTAGCTTCCTTTCTGTTTTGTGAAAATACTGACTAGATGTAACTTAGGGGAGGAGAGGCTACAATGTGCTTACAGTTCTGGGTCATAGTCAACCATGGAAGAAATCAGGGGAGAAACTTGAGCGGAAGCTGGAAGTGGTAACCACGTGGGAAGACTTCTTGCTGGCTTTCCCTCAGGCTCATGTTTGTCTGGCATTTTTATACAGCGGAGGGTCACCTGCCCAGGGAATGGAGCTGTCTACCATGGACTGGGTCTTCCAACATCGACTAATAATCCAAATAATCTGCCACAGACCGGCCCACAGGCCCATCTGCTCTGGGCAATCCCTCAGCTGAGACTCCTCAAGCGACTCTAGACTTTGTCTAGTTGATATTTAATTGTTCATTTGGCAGTCAGTATCCAACTACAGCCAATGGTTTGGCTATGAAATGTCATTTAGTTTCACGGTTTCACGAAAAGGGTGGCCGGAGCCATCGTTTTGACCCTGAGGTGCAGGAGAACATCATGGAAGTGGGGAACATAAAGCAACTATTCACTCTATGGTGTCCAGGAAGCAGAGGATAGATGATAGGAAGGGGCCAGGAACAAGATGTGCATGACAAAGACCCATTTCCTCCCACTTAGTCTTCACAACCTAGTGGGCCACTGATCTATGAGCGGTTCACTGACAAAGTTAGTATTTTCATGTTCGCATCACTTCTCAATAGAACCAACACCAACAGGAAGCAAGCTTTCTACACACAACGCTTGAGGCCATTTTTATCTCCAAACAATAACGTTAGGTTAAATATTTTTAATCCTCATTTAATCTTTAAAACCATGTGTTCCATTATTGCTACATTTTTAATGTTCACTTAGTCTCAGAGTGGTTAAATGGCTTTCCTCAAACCACACTGGAAGGAAATGCGGGATTGTCATTCTCATCTATATTCTGGCTCTTGAGATTGCGCTCATATCCACAAGACAGTTCATTATAGAATCATTTCTTCAAAGTCAGTACAGAGGCATATTCTAAAGGTAACTTCCGAACCTTTCTTCTGAATGTAATTTCCTCTCCTGAGGACATTTATTCTTAATTTATTCTAAATGATGACTTTTTCATCTCCTCTGCAACTGATATGAACCATTCCTTTTCTGTGTAGACCAGAATGCTGTTTGCTCTTTTCTGAAGCTGGCATGGGCAGGACATGGCTCTTGAGATGTGAGTATAGGAAACCAAGTCACATTTCAGCTGAACAACAGAAGCCCAAAGATGATTGACAAAACTATGTCAAACATTTGGAAGACTTTGGTGAGTTTTAGTAGATATTAGTGATGGACAGAAGAGAAAGAAGGATTCCAAGACATGCAGCTAACCCCCTTAATGATTGAGAATATGCTATTATTATTTTAATATACTCCTTGGTATTATATTGTATCTTTATTTATTTGTGGGTTTTTTTTCCCCGAGACAGAGTTTCTCTGTAGCTTTGGAGCCTGTCCTGGAACTAGCTCTTGTAGACCATGTTGGCCTCTAAGTCACAATATGTGCTATATTTTACATATATGCCTTTATTTCCTTGGTGTTCATGTACATTGATTTAGAAATAAATTTTCCACTGCAAGTGAAAATTTACTAAAAATTCCAAGTTTTGGTATTTGTTTCTATTTCTAATTTTTCTTCTATCTACTAATCTTATATTCTTTTTTATTCAAAAATTTACACTTTCTCCCAGTTCCCTAATCTTACATTCTTATTCAGTGACTCCCCATTGTGCTGCCACTATGCAAGCCTCCCTATTACCTCTCAAAGACCACGAACTGCACATCAACTGAACTCTAGAAGGCCTGCCATCCAGAAAGGCTTCCATGGAGAGCACTGTAAATTATTATTCTAAAGTCTCTATTCTTTCCTGACATGTATGAATGTGTGCCCATGCACTGGTACATGTGCGCGACAGTACATGACTACAGGTCAGAGGGTCTGTTCTCCCTTCTACTGTGTGGGTCCTGGCTATTGAACTCAGATTATCAAGGTTGGTGGCAAACCCTTTACCCCCTGAACCATCTCTCTAGCCCTAACTTCCATTTTCAAAGTAACTATCACATGTGGTTAACTTTAGAGAAGAACTATTATGTTAAAGGCATGGTTCATATGATATGAAAACTGGGCCAGAGGAAATGGAAATGGTTTAGTTTTAGAAACAAGGAGATCTACATTTCAGCAGTTAAGGAGCCCCTGGAATTGAAACGAACTGGACTTTCTATCCTAAGAATCTAGTAGGAAGGTTCCACAAAATTTTTAGGCAAGACAAAGAACACAGCAGACAATGTAAGCAGAGAAGAGAAGGGATGTTTGGGGAGTGCCAAGAAAGAAGAGAAAGTTAGCCGGGCGGTGGTGGCGCACACCTTTAATCCCAGCACTCGGGAGGCAGAGGCAGGCGGATCTTTGTGAGTTCGAGACCAGCCTGGTCTACAAGAGCTAGTTCCAGCGCAGGCTCCAAAGCCACAGAGAAACCCTGTCTCAAAAAACCAAAAAAAGAAAAAAAAAAGAAAAAAAAAAGAAGAGAAAGTTAAGGACACATTGTGAAGACACGCAAATTTCCTTGTCATCATTATGTCATCAGCCAGTGTGAAGTCTGGTCCTCTGGCCCTCAGGAAGCTATTATTTTCATTAACTTTGCCATACTTGTATATACTGCCTTTCTCTATAGAGTAAGATCTTTGGTTGTATTTACTTAGGTTTCCAGCTGAACAGATTCTTGATTAATTTAATATTAATTTGGTTGTTGAGTGTATATAAATATATGAGACTATATATTATCCTTCATATTTTATATATGGATATTTATTGATGATACTAATATTATATAATTGACCTTAGAAAAACTTTTCATTAATTATATGTTAGAGTACATATAGCTTCCATGAGTTGACTTGGTTAAATTCTTTATTTTCTTGAGACATTTAAAAAGCCTTTTGTCTAGACATCTCAGTTTGAACACAGGGCTAAATCAGAGCCTACTTTTTCAGATACTAATTCACCACGGTGTACTGGAACTTCAAAGCTCTTGGTAACCATCTCTTTCACCTTCCTGTCCATCTTACAGAAAAGGAAATCAGGTTATCTCAAAGTCACACAGCCAGTTACTGGCAATGCCAAGGCTAAATCCTAGTTATCTTTCGCCACATGACACCCTTTTTTTTAAACTAAATAAGTGGCCAGTAAATGCAGAACACATAAAGGACAATGCATATTGGTTAATTAAAAACTTAATTTTATAGACCACAACAAGATGTATCAACCAATTCTAAAATTCAGATATGCTAGTATACTTTTAGTAACAACATGACATGAGTCAGTGTGCAAAGTTTCTAATGAGTCAGATATATTTATTACAAATCAAATTCCTCCTAATAAGACTTAAAGTTAACTGTGGTGACACTGAGTAGAAATAAAGTAGACACTGAACGATAAGAATATGTCCTTTTCTCTAAATGGGTGCTTAGTCTCAGTTCACAGTGGAGTCTCCACAACTCAGCCTGGGACTCACTATATTAAGGAACATCCCTAATCCTTGGACGCCTATAAACAGCAGTGGCTATGTGATGCTAATAGCATATGTGGGCCATTTTGAGAAATTAACTAATTCATTTTTAGAACAGTAGTATTTGGATTTTCCCCATAGGTCCCTGAGCTATTTAGTCTCAGGTTCCTGGCTACCCTAGCAGTGTTGGCTATGGGTTACATCTTGTGGGGTGGGTCTGCAGTCAAATCAGATATTGACTGGTTACGCTCACAAAGTTTGTACCATCATCACACTAACATAACTTGCAGGGAGGACAGCATTGTAGATCAAAGGTTTGGGGCTTGGTTGGTATTTGTGCTTCTGTTTTGGTAGCGTGCAGCGTACCTTCCTGTGCCTAAGAAGTTATCGCGCAGAGGTGAAGGCTCTATGTGAGCACCAGCTTGACTTCTCCATGTTCAATGAGTTGTGCAGGTGTTGTCTTCAGCAACAGGACCTCACTGTCAGTGTGTGGAGAGTAACTTACAGTTTCGGCAATAGCCTGGGCTGTTTGGGAGTTTCCATGGGAGCACTTTGGCCAAAATGACTCCTCTACTTCTGCTATCCTCATCCAGTGCCTTGCTCAGCCGTCATCAGAGAAACTTTCTACTGTGGCAGATAGAAATTAAAACAGAGACCCAGACGTTATGCAGAGTAAGGGACCTTGAAACACTTAGTCAGATGTCTCCATCAAATTCTTCCCCTAAGGGAATCAGGCAACTCCATAGAAGAGGAGATGAAAAGAATGCAAGAGGAGATGGAGGACACCAGGAACACAGGCCTTCTGAATCAATGTGATTGACACACCTTGACCTCACAGAGACGGAGGTAGCACACACAAGATCTGCACAGGTCTGTACCAGGTGGGGTTCTAGAGAAGTAGATACAAACCTCCATCCCTAACCCAGAACTAATTTCCAACTGATAACCACTTGCAAACGAAAATGTAATTTCCTCCAAGGGAGTCTCACTGGGGAAACAACCTACTCTTAAGGGTAGGCTGCATGCCTAACAGTAACTGACCAACAAAAAATGAACTCAGTGGCATCTTTTTAGTTTCCTTGTCTCATAATGTTTCAGGGTTCTTCCTTCTTCTTTTTTTTAATTTTGCCTTAATATTTTTTATTTTATTTAAGTATTTTTCTTCTCTCTTTTTACCTACTACAGGTCCTTTGCATATATATGATGGTTCCCAGGTTAGTGTTTTTATGAGTCTGCAAATGAGTCTTTTGTGCCTTCTCTTGGGCACCTTTTCTTCTTTTTGTTTTGCTCAATATCAGTGTATTAGTTTTTGTTTTTATCTTATTTTATCCCCTAGAAGCCTATTTGTTTTCTAATGAGAGACAAGAAAGGGGTGGATCTGGTTGTCAATGAGGGGAGGTGTCAAGGAGCTAGGAGAAGTAGAGGGAAGGGAAACTGTAATCTGGATATATTATGTGAGGGGGGAAAAAGAGACCTATTTTCAATGAAAGAAAAAAGCATATGTTGGGGTTTTTAGCAAAGTAAAATAAAATTAATCCTATTATCATTTATAGAAAGCATCCTTTCTATTATCAATCCTTCCCCAGGGCTCTGCTCTAAATTTTGGAGCTTTCTTCAGTGGAGAACCTGGTAAGATTTAATTTGGAAGTGAGAATCACACCCTTAGACAAAGTAAGCAGGATTTAACTCCATATTCTAGCACAGGCACACCAGGGAGCATGTGAGTAAGGTCTCAAGAGTCCTCAAAGAAATACTTGATCAGGTCAGACTTGAAAAGAACTAAAGGAGCCGGCCGTTAAAAACGACTCTAATCAGTAATTCATTTCAAAGTCGACGGCGTTTTCAGTTCTCTACTGAGGTGTTTCTTTCTCACTTAAGGTCACAGAAAACAACAAACAAGGAAGATAAAGCACAACTCAGGATGCGAAGAGGCTGCCTTTCACTTGGGAGGCCATACTAATAGTTGTCTGTCCTTCCTCCCCTTCCCCGCCCCCTGCACGGGCCCCAGGCTCCAAGCTGCAGCCGGAGCTAGCAACAGGAGGTTGGGGAACTGAAAAGCCGCGGAACCAGAAGCGAAGGGGGCGGAGCAGACGGGGGGTGGTAAGAGAAGTGGAGGACCGGTAGGCCTAGTTTCCAGGCCGCGGTCGCGGTGACGAGGCATGGAGCCTCTGCGTGTCTTGGAGCTGTATAGTGGCATTGGTGGCATGCACCACGCGCTGCGAGGTGAGAGCGGACAGAAAGCTTCTCATAGATTCACTCCGGCCCACAGGTTCCGGCTCTCGCGCCGCCGAGGGGCGGAGGGCGGGGCGGGACCTGGTGGCAGCCGACCTCGGTTGCCCTGGAAACCACTTCACCGCCGCCCGGCCCGCCCCTCAAGGCTGCGACTCCCCCCACCCTGGCCCCAAGCTTTGTAGCCTTAGCAGGCTGGGCGCCCCAGAGTACTGTCTGTGAGGCGGGATCCTTGGGTCTGGGAAGTCAAATGAACCTAATTTGGTTCAGACAAAGTTAAGGAAAAAGGAGACCCCTTTGCTCAGTGCCAAAGCCTAAACTGTAGGCTGTCCCTGAGCCTGGAGAAAGGCACGAAAACAGGAGGGGGTGGGTTAGAGCAAGGCGATAACTACAATTCAAGATAGAAATGTACAAAAATTAGTGTGTAAGGGAAGCGAAAAGGGTAGGGAGCATGGTTAAGTCCGTGGAAAGAAACGTGCCTTCTGCAGGCCTCCACAGATGCCAGGGAATGGAGATCAAATTTTGCTATAGTGTGGCTTTCTCTTTACAGTTTCGAACCTGTTGCTTGGTTTTGAATGTGTGAAATAGAACCTCCAGAAAGAGCCCTCGAAAATTAAAGATAGAGTAAAGTGCCTGATAAATCAGATTGCTGTCACTCTCGTTTTGAGGCTGTTTAATGAATTTCGTTGTCCATTTTTTGTGACATTGACTCAAAAACTCTTACTTTGTGAACTCCATTGCCATGTACTGTATGCTAGGCACTTACGTAGTGAAGAAACATTGGATGTGTGTATGTCTGTTCTACTAAGATAAATACAAAACAGAAACTTCTCTGCTCCCTTTTTTAGTACCACGAGTAACAATAGGTTAAGAAGCATCCAGTTTCTAGTGGAGTGATCTTGTACATGTTTTTCAACAAATATTGATTTTTAAATCTCTACGAGGTTAGAAATATTGCATGTTTCACTGCCTTTTCCTGGTCTTTACATTCATTTATTACTTTAAAATAAACAAATTAGAGAAACTTGTTCTATCTGCTTTATTAATTTTGCAGGGCTGTATAGTGTTCGCATTTTCCCCATGTCTTAAAACTTTTTGGTTGTGAGCCTAGCCTTTAATGACTGAGCCATCTCTCCAGCCCATCTTGAAATTTTTTTTAATTAACATAATTTTAAAAGCCACTTAATACTTTATTATAAGCTATACATAACAGTTATTTACATTTTGAACTTGTAGATTTCTCCTATTTTTCCCCCAAACACAATGTGCTTCAAATAGATCCTTGAGTGTAAATCTTGATTCTTTTTCTTAAAATTTGCTTATGAATTTTGGAATAATTCATCCAACAATGAAGGTTAGAATCACAGTTGTGTTTTTTATCTGGACTATGAGGTGTTTTCAGCCTACCCAGTTGCCCTCTTGTCTAGATTCAGTGGGCTCCATGGCTTTTCTGTGTTCCTTCACTCTTCTAAGTCCAGACTTTTCTGTGATACCTTCCCTCTGCCCGCATCTTAGGTTAGTTAATATATGGCCTATTAAGAGATTCCTGCCCTGTTATCGAAAGTAGCTTTTCTACTTTCCCTCCATCTTTGGTTTGAGGTTTGCTTATAAAAGAGGTCATGATTATATTAATGCAAATAGTTTTTTTTTTAGCGTTTATCTGTTTGAGGAACTTTGGTTTTAAGTTGGTCTGTAATGAAGTACACTCTGGTTTTTCTTGTATTTATGTATCTAATAAAGACTGATAGCAGTGACAGCAGGCTTTGAGTTTTATTATGTGAGGACATGAGTCTGTAATAAGCTAACTTAGTGGTAGAGCCAGTACCCCAACTTAGGTCTATCATCTTTTAATCATTCTCTGTTTCTATCATTGATTCCATTTTCTAACTTGAAGAAGAGCAGTAGTAAGAATATTGAATGTCTATTTGTCTACTTCTAGATAATGTTTGCAGTGGAACATTGGAATATTTTATTGTTTTGTAATTATGTTTCTATACTCATACATCACACACTATAAAATGTATCATTTTGTGTCTCAGGGTCCAGTTCAGCAACAGTAAGTATGTTTACAACGTCACACAACTGTAACCAATATTAGTTTTTAAAACATTTTCAATATCCTAGACAGAAGGGGTGCACCCACTTAAACTATCTCTGCACACACACACCCTTCTTCAAGTTACAAGACTCCATTCTACTTCGGCCTTATGAACTGTCTGTTCTAGGTACCTTATACAAGTAGAACCACCTAACTATCCTATGATGTCCTGGTTATTTTAACACTTCTTGCAGTGTTTACAAAGTTCAACTATCTTGTAATATATGATAATACCTCATTCCCTTTTATGGCTGAAAATATATTGTTGTATATATAACAAGTTTATTTATTATTAGTAGATGTTTACATTTTTCAGCTTATTTGTTATTGTGAGTAATCTCTCTGAATATTGGTATATACGTATCTGTTTGGATTCCTGCTTTGAATTCTCTTGGGTATATACTTAAGAATGGACAAACCCCAAACATTCTCTGCTTCAGTATCTTCTCCCATAAAATGAGAACACCGTAATACCTCTATATCAAAAGGGAGTTGTAAGAGTATAAATTAATTGAGGGACTGGCCCACCAACTGAGACAGTGTGCTTGATCTATTGGGAGCTCACCAAATCCAGCTGGACCAGGACTGAATGAGCATATGACCAAACNTGCCCTATCACAGGCCAAAGCAGTTTCTTTATTCATTAACCAATAAAAGCAACACATACCATTTCCCTTTTCTGTTTAAGTAAAAAGGAAGGTTTTAACTTTAACACAGCGGCCTCCTACAACACTTATGTATTATCTCAAATGTGGGAAACACATGGTGGATGAAAAGGTAGAAAGGAAATGGCAGAATGTAAACAAATACCACCCTTTAAATATGTGAGGTAAATTGGATGCGAGCACTGATCAATAAAAACTAGATCAAGACCCTGGCTACATTCTCTGACAGAAGCTCCTCCAGGGAATGTCACTTTTATCCTTGAGTACCCTGATGTCTGCTGAAGGAGAATGGAGGAATCATGGGCTCACCGGTCTCTTTGACTTCCGGTGTTTTACATACCCATTGCACTTTCTTACACTCTGCAATCTAGAAAGGTGTGGCCTCCAGACCACAGAAATAAAACCTGTAAAATTAACAAGAAACTTGGATGCATACCTTCTTAGACCGAGATGGAGAGGGGAGGGTCTTGGGCTTTCCACAGTGCAGGGTATCCTGCCCCATCTTGGGAAAGCAGGGAGAGGGTGAGGGGTAGGGGGGGAGCGGGGGGTCCTGGGACAAGGGGAGTGAATGTAAATTTTTCTTTTAAATTTAATAAAAAATGAAAAAAAGAGAAATATTTATAGGTCTGGGAGTTGGCTCAGGGAGCAAGAGCACTTGTTTCCCAAACCACAGGACCTGAGTTTAAACCCAAGCACCCATGTAAATAGCTAGGCAGCTACAGCATTCCATGGGGAAAGCAGGTGGATTCTAAGAGCTCACTGGTCAGATGAAAATGACATCTGCTTCACTTAGAGACTGTGTCTTAAAGCATTAACATGGAAAACAATGAAGGGAGACATTCAACATCCTGCTGTGATCTTTGTGTACATGGACACACACACACAAGGTACTTACACAATGTAACATGAGGGGCTGCTTGTCAGGGTTTCTGTCCTGCCCAGTTCCCACAACTGGTAAGCCCCAAAGAAATTACACAGAGAGTCTACATCAATGATAAACTGATTGGCCCATTAGCTCAGGCTTCTTATTAATTCTTTTAACTTGTATCAACCCATTATCCTTATCTATGTTAGCCACATGGCTCAGTACCTTTTTCGGTGGGGCAGGTCACATCCTGCTTCTTCCATGGTCTGGGCAGGACTGCAGAAAGAGCTTCCTTCTTCCCAGAATTCTCCTGTTCTTATCGTCCCACCTCTACTTACTGTCTGGTTGACCTACGTGTACTTCCTGCCTGGCCAATCAGTATTTATTTAAAACATGATTGACAGAATATAGACAATTTTCCCGTACCAACACAGTGCTTATGTAGCAAGTACTCGATACATATAGGGCAACTTATTGTTGCTCATGAATCATAAAGTTATAGAAAGTTATTATATAGTGTTTAAAAATGACCTGTGGAATAAATTGATAAATATTTGAAGTTGCCTGACTGTTGCAGGATGTTTTATCACACTGTGAGCCTTGAGATTGTTTTATTTATTGGGAAAACCTATTTCTAGTTACAGTGTGGCTCATCCCCATCACACATGTCTAATCAAAGAGCTTTCTGCTTGAATATTGTAAACAGGATTAAATAAAGTCAATCATAAGTCAAGAGGCAGAGCAATTAACCAGTGACAGGAAGTGAACATAAAATTATTAAGAAAAAAAATAGACTTAGAGGGAGTCAGAAGAGCAGGTAGACACAAGAAGTAGAAGGGAGGGACTATGAATTTGGGGATATTTGTTTGAGACTGGAGGAGACAGGGGTGGACTTGGAGGAGAAAGGTCGGTCAGCTGGGTGCTCTCTCTACCCTTCTGAGCTAGCAGGCTTTCACCCCAGCGTCTGGCTCCCAAGTCTTTATTGGTAAAAAAATCAAATGATTGAGAGTTTGTTAAAAACAACACCTGGCGTTCCAGTGTTGTCTCTTTCTTTGAGAGATAAAGTAACGCCTTCATTTTGAAGTCAGATGAATAATGGTTGATTCCATAATGCTTGTGTGAAAATTTAGAAGTTTTTTTTTTTAAAGCATTTCTGAGTGTGAATGCCTTTTCTGTGAGATGGACATGCATTGTGAGCATTGAGAAAAAGATGTAGAAAGTATAAAGGTACTCAGTAAATGTTTTTCGTTTTTTTCTCAGTTAACTGTTTTCACTAATAATAATTGTGCTAACTATATAACGTTTTGTATTATAGAATTTGACATGCTAAGTTACTACTGATGAAAGTTGAATGCTTCCAAAAAGAATTAACTATTAAGCAAATAGAACTCAGAATAACAAATTGAAACAGAATTTTCAGAGGCTAGTTTTGGGAGATATTTATGAGTGATACAATAGTTATTTATATATTAAATATGTTATACACACACACAAACACATACACGGTATGTGTGTGGCTGTGTGTGGCTGTTGGAAGAGGCCATTGGAGGTTGTTAGATTTCCTGGCGCTGGAGTTACAGGTGGTTGTGGGCACAAAACATAGGTGCTAGGAACTGAACTGAGGTCCTCTGGAAGAGTAGTAAATGCTCTTAGTCATTGAGCCCTCTCTCTCCAGACCCTATAATTATATTTTTTTTGTCAGTTTTGATAGTTAACTAGAGGTGGAGTACTGCTTTGTCCTTCCTATAGTTTTTATTGACTTCTACCTGAATGTGTCAAGCATTGTGAAGTTATCGATTATTGAGAAGACATCAGCAAAGAGCATTGCAAGTATCTTACAGTAGTGAAACATTTACCAAATGGCTCTGTTCCCTCAAAGCAAATTTGCAGAGGACACATTTAAAATCTTCATTGTTGAAGGCTGTAATCAGCTGGATCCCATGTGTTTGTGTTACTTGTTCTCTAGTTACATAGTTTATTTCCCTTGAATTCTGTATGTGAACTTTAATTGATTCCTGTCTATAAAGAACTGTAACTTTTATTTATTCTTTTCATTGAGTAGGTGGAATCAAGTCATGCATTGAGTTACTGTTGTTTATATGTGTGTTCACAGCCTGAAAAGGTGTGTTTTGAGGAGTATCTTTTTTTGAGTTTATCTTTGATATTTTCCTTTTATTTCTCAGGCTCATTGAGGCTCAAAAGACCATTGAGTTCTTTTATTCTGATATAAATATCAGAAAAGTTGATTTGTTCGTTTACTTTGTACTGATTTTAAAACTAGTACGTTTTCTGGGGTCATGGTGGGGCATGCTTCTTATCCCAACTTTCAGAGTATGAGTCGGGGATCAATAGTTTAAGGCTAGCATGGGCTCTGTGGCTTTAATAAGACAAACAAACCAAGAAGTAGTTCATCCTCGCTGCTTTGTCAATTTTTTAAAAAGTTGAATAGTACAAAGAAGCAAAGATCCTATCTCCTGCAAATTTCATCACAAAGATAGCCTCTGATAACGTGTGCTTCTTCCCTGTTGTGATCTGAACCGTCACATGGACTTCAACACTCGGGTCCTGACTCAACAGGATATTCTGTAATTAGCTTCGGCAGTGAGCAGGGTGCTTTTTATTTTGTATCAGTAGATGTGGGTTGTGTTTAAATATTTCTGTTCCCATACATGCATGCAGTTTACATGTACATCTTTCCATACTTGCTCACAGTTTTCTTTAGTATAAGTTTCCAGATACATAGGCCTAAAACCAGAAAAATTTGTGGACTCTAGAACTGAAAATGTTACATGTTCCTTTAAAAGTAGCAGAGATACCATTTACAAATAGCCTTCTCTGTATCTATTGCATTTAGTGTCTATATATAGAATAGGTTATTGAGTTGCTCTGAATAAAGTTCCTGAAGTTCCTACTCCCATACTTGAAGAATCCTTCCTCCTTAACTCAGTTGAGGATACCTGGGAAATGTTGACTAAACGATGTAGTTTTGTTTGCAGATAGGTAGCTTGCTGACTATTTCTCTGTAGCTTTTGGGAGCCTGTCCTGGAACTAGCTCTTGTAGACCAGGCTGGTCTCGAACTCACAGAGATCCGCCTGCCTCTGCCTCCCGAGTGCTGGGATTAAAGGCGTGTGCCACCACCGCCCGGCTGTCCTGCCTTTTAAGCTGATATTTAAAGTGTATTTCCTCATAGGAGCAAAGATGCATCCATGTGCATTCACTTGAGTGACTAGTAGAAATGTTTTCTGCAAATGACAAAACTCACCCCAAACTAGTTGGCATAAAAGTTTTAAACATACTCATTTAAAGGCTGCCTCTCAATTTGAAGTAGAACTTGTAGTGACCCAAATCATGTCACCAGGAATTGATTTCTTTATTTATACATATAAGTTTTACTCCATGTGGATTGGATGCATGCACAGCCATCCTGGATTTTTCTGAGAGAGCTGTGGATTCAAATTCAAGTCCTCATGGTGTCAGAGTGAGCGCTCACACCCAGTGAACCATCTCATGCGCTCCCCAGCTCTGGCCATGCACTTTACAGTATAATTGTTAGGAAAGCAAATAGAGAACAGCAGTGCAGGAATTTTCTTCTTGCACCAGTTTTCTGCTTCTCATGGTGAATTTGGCATTGAGGTCTGGGTCCCAGAATGGCAGGTCATGAAAGATAATCTGAAGCTTCACCTCTTTTCCTAAACACTCATTGAGTATTGGGCACAGAAAGTTTCATTAGAAGTTTTTTGTTTAACTATCTTCCTGAAAATTAGACAAAGTATGCCATATTCTGGGAGAAAAAGATTGCTTAACTCCTCCCTGTTGTCTCCTGTCAACCCATGGATTACTAGCAAGGCCAACGAAAGTTTTGCTCTTCTCAGTGCTGTTCTGACATCAGTTTTTGCCAGTTTTACTGACTATCTGTCGTGGAGGTTAAAACCTTCTAGTTACTATTGCAAAAGCTTTCTGCATATGTTGCTCCAAAATCTCTTTGAAGTACTTCTGATATTTCTCTCTGAATAGTTACAACTTAAATTTTCTCATTGGCCTCATTTCCTGGGTTTAATAATGATAAAAATTAAACCGTTATCAACACTATGTGGTCTGTAACTTTTCAGATTGAGTGCTAAGTGGCCAGTAGGGTTTTTTATTACTTACTGAATAAATCCTGTTGCTGGAGATTTTATTGACTCTATTTCATTTATTTTTTAATAGGAGCCCTTTATGGGAGCTGATATATATATATCCATTTCATTATTGAGGAAATTGAAGTTTAGAGAAGATGAGTACATTTATTTCCCAATACTGTAGCTTTTGAGAATTTCAACATGATTTTCTCTTCACTGTTTCCCCACTGTGGAGTGCTGACTCTTTGCCAGGACTTCTCCTGAGCCTGGTGATTATAAACTCAGTATGGATGCCACCAGCCAAACACAGCTGTTTACATTGAAATTAAGATGGAGTTCGAGAGAAATTTAGTTCCTTAGTTGTGCTGTTCTCAGGCTAAATGCTTCATACCCACCCATGTATGTATCATATCAGACCATGCAAATATGGAACGTGCGCATTGTCACCCTCATAGAGTCCCATTGGATGGATGAGCTGCTTTAGAGGTTTACATTAACTCTTCATTCTAGCTACCTATATTTAGAAACAAAATTTTTAGGGGCAGCACCTGCCTGGGAAGTCAAGACTCCTTAACGCTAAGGGTGATATGTCTGAGGCCTAAGGGTAGTGCTGTGTCGCACTCTGTGACCCTGACAAAAGTGACTCTTGTGTGACCTTTCTCTGTTGATCTTCTGAGGAAAGCTCCAGGGCAGCCTGAGGAGACAGGAAGAGGCTGTAATGGCTGCCTCCTCACTGGAACACAACTTGGGCTTCCCCAAACACTTCCTGGAAAAGAATTTTTGTGCCTCAATTTCCTTTCTTGTTTCCCTCAAAATTCATTCCCTGTTTTTTGAACTGTGTTGTCTTTTCTGATGTGACATCTTTGCTTTTTGTGCCTGTAAGCCCCCTCACATGTTCCTTTTTATACAGTAACTTGCTGTCTTTCTCTCCCATGCCACTTCTTCAGATCTGTCTTTCTATATTTTGTTGGAAAATAACATTTCAGTTCTAAGATACAGTGTCAAGGGTATAATCAGATCTCAGCCCACATATCTTAGCAGATTCTTGTGTGGCCTTCTGCTGTACCAAGTGGGGTATTAGTAGCAGTACTGTAAAGAGGGTTTGACCCAGAGTAAACATAGTTGTCAGCTAAACTCGAAAGGCTTTCAGAGGAAGTTAAGTGCATATCTCTCTCTCTCTCTCTCTCTCTCTCTCTCTCTCTCTCTCTCTCTCTCTCTGTGTGTGTGTGTGTGTGTGTGTGTGTGTGTGTGTGTATGTGTGCTTGCATGCGTGCACGCGTGTATAGGGGAACTTAATCTTCATTTTATGCCTTGAAATAATTCTTAGAAGTGTCTAAGCATGCAGACAACTTTTAAGAAAAGCCAGGAAATATATTTGCTAATAGCAATAAAACATCTGAAAGTGATTCTATTTATTTATTTTTTTCATGTTTGTTTGTATTTATTTATTTCTATATTTGGGGATACATGTGCCATGTATTCATTTGTGTGGGGCATCCATCCTCTCCACGTTGTGGTCCCCGGGATCAAGTCCGTGTTGTCAAGCTCAGTTGGCAGAGATGCCTTTACCTGTCTCAATTGCCCCAGTTGGCAAATATTTTAAATTTATTTAAAGCTATTACAGGTCCACTTCTACCTAGTGTTTTTATTCCATTAAGCTGTCACTCTGAATGAAAGAATAGACCTTCAATAGCCTCATCTGATCCAGGATTTCACAACTAGAGGTCAGTGTTAACATGCTACCTGATTAACTGTCTCAGGTGTGAGCCTGAGGCCAGTTACATATTTACCCAACTTTTATGAGGGCTGGATCAGAAACTAGATGGAAAAAAAAGACAAAATTCCTAAGAACTATTTATTTCAGCATGAACTCCTTAATTCTACATTTGAATTTTAAAACTATTGATATTTCTTCCGCTCAGTAACTATGTGTGAACACTATCTGTTAGGCCAGAGAAGAGAATGAACTTGCGCCTTTTACAACCAGCTAAGTTCTTCCTTACAGCTTTTCCAGAAAAAGAAGGAAAACTATTGCTATTCAAAGTAAACTTCCTCAGAAATGGAAACATGATGCCTTTGTCATTTCCATATAGATCTCGCCTTACAACGTTGACAACAGTGTACATTGTGTTGTCTAACCAGAATGTCTCACTTTCTAATAAACTGTGCTTCCTATTCATAAATATGAAACCCAGGATAGTGACTGAAATGTCGTGGATTAAACCCATGCACAGCATTGGATCAAAGACCAGAGAGCACATCCCCCTCTACTTCCAAAACCCTGCTGGGTTCCTTTCCCAGTTCTTGCTCCTTTGAGAATAACTCTTGGATCCCAAGTGAGAGAGCTCATGGGCACAGTTTTAGAGCATTCTTTTCACCTTGACATTTTCAAAACTTTTCTCTGCTTCTCAAAGGTCTTTGGAGCCTGTGGATTTAAACTATTTTATTAGAGAATATTAAGATGGCTTTCTTTGGAGTCCAGTTTTAGATATTGCCATAAAATGATCAACTTGCTTTTTCCATTGTTATATATGAGTTTAATTTCTCCTTAGAAGCATACCTAAACATAACCTAAACAATATTTTAAAAAAAATCAAGTTGAAGTTAGCATCAGAAATGTGTTAGGACAAGATGAGCATCCTAATAAAAACAACAAGCTGTGAAATACTCCAGAATGAAAGACTTTTTAATAATCATCTTGATGTCACAAGTGGAAAATTCTACTCCATCTCATATAATTGATTGGAGTAAAAGAAATGCCCAGAAACCAAACATTTTATATAAAATTGGGGCCAGTGAGATGGTTCAGTAGTGGCTCATTGAGTAAACGTTTACACAACATAATAAACAAATAAATAAGTGATGATTTTTTAAATTAAAATGACCTCCAAGCTATGTGTACAAGGTTTGTAGGAAGCAAATGAGTTTTGTGTTTATAATTGGGTCCTACCCTCATGCTGTCTTGCTATGTATATGCAAATATTCCAAAATCTGAAACATGCCTGGCTGTCAGATACCCTTCTTATGTGTGTTCAGTAGGCACTAGTTTTATAACAGTTTAAACACTATGCTCCATCCACGCGAACACTGTATTTGCTCACTGACTTTCAAACTCCATTCTCTTCTGAGAATTACTTTTCAGTTCATCAGGTTTTGGATCTCCACATGAAACACTCATTTGGCAGTAGCTTTTTGTCAGGTTTTATGTCCTCCGGACATATAATACAAGAGCATAAAATTGCTTATTGACTATGGTATGGATTCCGCACATGATTAGATTTTCAGTCGACCTAAAAATAGATGAAAGTCATGCTAGCCACCTCCAGGCGATCCTGCCTGCTTCTGTGGGGAACTGCAAGCAGGCGGCACCATGGAGACTGCAATTTATCTTATGTAGCAAAGTTGAATTCTGAGTTCTCATAGTGATTAGTGACTTACATTAGTAAGTTTCATGGTTTTTAAAATTAATCTGCATACCTTTTGGCTTAGAAACCTTTTTGTTTTAGGTTTTGAAATCTTTCATGCTTTTAAACAAAGATATGATTTATAACCTCAAATATATCCTAAATCAAGAAACTAGTTATTAAATTTAAAGTCAGCCAGAGGCAGCTACCTGTGGTATTAAGTAGTCTAGTGCCCATGTGTAAGGCACGGAGGACTGTCCTTTTCCACAGACAGGAAGTACCTGGGGACACCTGAGTGATTTGGGCCTACCCAACAGAATATTCACATGAAGACATCTAAGTCCCTGTTTTCTCCTGAGCCTTTCTTCTAGGATTCAGTGTAAGGCTGCAGTGACCTTCTGAGCATGGAAGTCTTTCTCTGCCTTTTGTCCTGTGATCTGTGCAGCTACTTGCTTTGTGAGTTCTAACTCCCTAGACCCTGGGAATGTCTCTACCAAGTAAAGCTGCTTGGTAATCAACAACTGGCTAATAAAGAGAGCTGTTTGGATCTACTGGTAATCTTGTGCTAACCAATGATTTTCTCAAGTTTCAGATGCTTTTTATATTTAAAATTCCCCAAGTTTTCTCCTGATTTTAGACAGGGTCTATACATAATTGATTTTGTACATGGATTGAGGTAGCAGGGTGATAACCATGAGGTATAACAACAACCACACTTACAAAGTTCAAACTTTTAATTACAACCAAAAATATGTTCAGATTCTTTGAATTTGAAGCTGTGTTGAGAATATGTTTCCTTAGCAGCAAGGTGTACCTTAATCTGAGCCTCTCTTCCTCTCCAGTCTCTTAAGTTCTGTTAAAAATGTGTGTTTTTAGGCTCTGAACCGTTTTTTAAGTTGGACATTAATGAACTGACCATCTAAGCATGGTGATTCTGTTGTGTGTAAGTTATATCTCAGTAAAGCTGTTATTACAAAATAAATTTATATTAAAGGCCTTTTCAGTGGTATTGTGAATCAGCTTTTTCTTAATACAGGAAAGTGAGAACACATGGTTATTTATTTATATAAAGTTTTGAACAATGGGACTTTCCAGAGTGTATTATGTGTTCCTGTTTTTTATTTAACTTAGAAGACTGTGTTTGGCATAAACATGTGGCTTAATGAGAAAAGAAAGCTATGTCCTCCAGACAACCTAAGAAAGTTGAAGTTAAGCTAGACGGTGGTGGCACATGCCTTTAATCTGAGCACTTGGGAGGCAGAGGCAGGTGGATCTCTATGAGTTTGAGGCCAGCCTTCTCTACAGAGCAAATTCCAGGACAGGCTCCAAAAGAAAAGGAGAAGAAAGCAAAAGAAAGTTGAAGTATTACTCTCAGCACTCAGCATGCTGCCAGAGAGAAAAACTGTAGGTCGTGCTGAAAGACTGCACTTCCTGCCTGTTCCTCTTGCCTGGTTCTTTGCAATGGTCTGAGGTCAGGCTGGGGAGATGGGCTGATACTGAAGATGTTCCTTTTATCATTGCAGAGAGCCACATCCCCGCACACGTGGTGGCTG
Source organism: Dicrostonyx torquatus (assembly GCA_028555095.1). Classification (NCBI taxonomy): domain Eukaryota; kingdom Metazoa; phylum Chordata; class Mammalia; order Rodentia; family Cricetidae; genus Dicrostonyx; species Dicrostonyx torquatus. The sequence continues at coordinate 1,431,239 of JAQHUG010000023.1, read as the reverse complement.
CTATTGATGTGAATACTGTCGCTAATGAGGTATACAAGCATAACTTTCCTCGCACACATTTACTGGCGAAGACTATTGAAGTGAGTAATATTATAGTTTTTATAATATAATAGCAGCGAAGATGCATATTACGAATATTTCCTGAATACTGGTTTCTGGTGGCCTAATTGGAAAATAAGTCATGCAAATAAAATTTTAGGAGAAGAATGAATGTTTTAAATTCTATCAAAAGAAAGAGTAAATTATTTAAAACACTCAAAGAGTGAGGTCACTGTTTGGTCTCTGAAAGAAAAGATTGACATGAACACGATTCACTTGGATAGTGGAGATAGCAAACTGTAGTGGCCACACCCAGTTCCTAGCTCTGTAATACAGCACATGGTAACAATAAGGAAGGGTTCGTTGGCTATTACTTTTTGAATGCTCATTAACAAACTTGTCAGTTAATATGCTTCACCAATCATGGACTCTGTTTTGAAATGAATATAAGCAGTAGATGACCAACACAAAATGAACTCAATAGTATTTTTGGAGATTTTTGTCTTATAATGCTTTGGTTGGGAATTTTTTTTTAGCGTGCTTGTCTTTTGCTTATCTCTTATGGTTCCCAATTTTTGTTTATATGGGTTTGTGTGTATTTCTTATGCTTTATCTTTCTTTTCTTTTTTCTCTGCATGTTTGTTCTATTTATTCTGTTTTTTCTTTTAAAAAAAAACTTTTATTATTGGCCTGCTTGTTTTCTAAAGAGAAAGAAGGTATGTAATTGAATGGGTAGGGAGGTGGGGAGGATCTGGGAGGAGATAAGGAAGGGAAACCATAATCAGAATAAACTGTATGAAAAAAATGTTTTTCAATAAAAATAAATAAGAACACCTTGTTTCTTCCCTATTGTTTGTTTGTGTGTTTGTAAAAGAGAGACATTGTGCATACAATGGCATCTGCGTGCGTGCGTGTGTGTGTGTGTGTGTGTGTGTGTGTGTGTGTGTGTGTAGGTCAGGGGACAACTTGCAGGTATTGATTTTCTATTTGCACCATGTGGTTTCTGAGGATTGAAGTCAGGCTTGGGGGGCGATTAAGTCCCTTTACCCATGCTCTTCCTGTGGAAGACTAGTGTCTGCTGATGTGTGAGTGTTCGCACTGAGACACTGATGGAAGTAATGTAGGACAGCTGAAGCACTTTGGGAGACTTTCGTTATCTCATAACTTTGCAGATAATCGTCACACAGCCCAGAAGTTCCGTGCCGAGCTGTTTATCCACAGGGCAGCAAAAGGAAACCCAACAGAGCCCAATATTTCCTACTGTGAAAATAAGGCCTCAGCTTCTTATTGTAGAAATTTTACATGCAAAATTCTCATGAAGCCGTCAATTCTGCACAGTAATATGGCATCCATGTGAAGTGTGCAGTTTATTACTTAGTTACATTTGTTTTCTGGATTAAACTTATTTGTTCAGAATGGATATAACAAGTACTTTCTCTAATTCTATAGCCTGCCTTTTTATTTCTTTAGCTGTTCCCATCAAAGAGCAGAAGTTATAGGATTTTTTTTTTCTTGCACAGAAATTTTTTCAGTGTATTCCATGGAATTTTTTCATTCTCCATATTTTTTTCCCTAGATTTGTAGGTTTGGGTCTTACATTTAGATCTATGATCCATTAACACTTACTTTTTGCATAAAGTATGCAGAATAGGCTAATTTTTTTCACCATAAGGGAATGTAAAGTCGATCATTTGCTGAAGGGTAGTCTTTTAGTCAGTTCCCATGACATGTTCTAAGGAACAGATCACATACTTATGGGTGCATCTTTGGGTCCTTTTCTCAATAGGATGAATTTATCAATTCTTACTTCAGTAACACAAGGCTTTGATAGTGGTAGTTTTTAATACCACTATTCAGGCAATGTAAGTTCTGTTGGATTATTGTCATACATACCTAGGTTCTCTACTTGGTATGAGTGACTTTTTTCCATTTTTTATTAAATTTAAAAGAAAAATTTACATTTACTCCCCTTGTCCCACAGGCCCTCCCGCTCCCCTATTAGTGGGCCCTAGCCATTAACAAAGGACATTAAGCTTATAGCTCACAAGCCTAGAGAAACCAAATAGCATGGTGAACCCAAAGAAAAACATATATATATATATAGATCCTCCTGGAAGTCGGAAGCAAACAAGATCACCAGGCAAAAGTTGGAAGCAGGGTGTGGGGATGGGGGTGGGGGTAGGTGAAAGGGAGGCAGTAGAAGGGAGAAGGAAGTGACTCTTGATCTTAAGTAAAATCTGAAAATTATGTCACTTTAGTAACTTTTCTTTCACTGGTAGATGTTCTTTGCTCCATCTTATGGTGTCGTGACTGCTGTGTGCACAGACTGATCCCAGAGATTCAGTGGGACAGCTGTGCAGAGTATGTGTGCTTCCTTCATCCCATGACACAGTCTAGTCACCCTGACCTCTTTCCTGTCTCTCCTCCACTGTTTAGATTACTTAGTTCTGTTTGGGAGTTGCCTCCCTTCACTGCTGACTAGAAATAATTACTTAGCAGAAAGCTGTGGCAATCGTAAGATCCTAGTTTAATTTTCAGTCTCTTCCCAGCAATGGTCGCCTGCTCTAACTGAAGTCTACTACACGCCAACAACAGCGGCTCTTACATTTAACACAGCTTTCTAGGGCTTCTGAGGTTGTTTTGGCTTTTTAAAAATGAAAGTAAAGTTGTTAGAAGTTAAATTCTTATAGAATTTCATTGTAGTCGTTCACTGCCAGGATCTTTCAACCTTTCTATCCCCTCTTCTAAGATCATCTCCAACCCTTGGGAGTGCACACATGTACACACGTGTGAGAGAGAGGAGGGGGGCAAAGGTCTCACTTAAGGCTCAGCACAGCATAGTCTTTTATTTGTCACTTTAGCAGGGTAGGAGTAGCAGGTCCTCACCCAAGGCCCACTGTCTGTCTAGATACAGATTCTTGGCCCTGATTACAGTGCGAGGTATGATAATAACTAATAAGGTGCCTGTCATAAGCTTCAGGGCCAACCAGCGTTCTCATCATGAAGGTAGCAGTATAAACACATTCAGAATAAGAATACCCAAAATATGTAATTCTGAATTGAATGTACAGCCTTAGGTAAATTTAGATTTCATAATTTCTGTAAGATAGCAAATGACAGCACTGGTTATCTTATTAAAAACTTTTATTACAAAATTAAATTTAATATAAATATTTTAAAGTAGATGTAACCAAATATAATCTAAATCAACAAATTCTCAGTATAGTACCCATTAAATATTTTACTTTCGACAATTTAATATCCTGTCTGTTCTACTCTTTAAGAGAAATGATGAAAAACTATGTGTATTTGGACCTATTAAGATCTCCAGATATATACTAATAGAAGCTTAAGGAATTAAAACTTTAATTATATTTCCTTGCTAGTTTTAATAGATATGGAAAATCATTATACATGCACAGTCTATAAAATTTTTGGAAACAAGAAAAGGGGCTGGGGGAAGCAATTCTAGCTCACTTAAAGGAGAGTCACTAATAATCTGTGTGTTTGTGAGGGAAGAAGAAGACTATCTTTCAGTTTTATCGTGCAGGCAAGAAATAGGAATGTTATATATATTTGTATGGAATATAGTTGGTATGTACTCACATACGTATGCTAAAAAATGGTTACGTTGAGCAAATTGGCATACTCTTCCCCCGACATTCTTACTTTGTGTGAGCCTGCTGGGCAGGGACAAAGCCCATCTCCATGCCAATGGCTTGGTGCTCTTCGACCACTATTTTCAACCAGTTTACTCTCTGCCTCTATGGGTTTGACTTTTCCAGTTAACATATGCAGGTGAGGTCATAAAGTATCAGCCAGAATCTAACTTAAGAGAAAACCATGATTTACCTTGGGTCTCCATGGATCAGCACAAGGTGGGGGCTGTCTCCCTGCGTAAGGTATGAGGACAGGGTGAGTGGGAGGCCAAGAAGTGGAGGAGTGCTTGGTACAGAGAGAGAGAGGGGCGGGGGAGGAAATTCTTCCGGTCTCCTTCTCCTCTCTCTAGCAGACACTAGCAGATACAGGAAGTCATTTAGGACAGCGAATGCTGTGGAACGGGGACAGTAACTAGAGTGCAAGAGCATGATTGTCCACGGCAGCAAGATCGTGACCACAGCTCCATTCAGACACTGCGATACGGTCTTGGCTGTCCACGAGGCCTGTCTTGAGGAAGGCAGTTTTTCCCACAAAGCCTGCCAGAAAAGTCTTTGTTATCATCCATGGTCGGGCTGAGATATTACACAGGTTCATAACCAGTGGTGGAATTCCTTAATCAAAGAGCTGTAGATAAAACCAAAGTACTTAGCTAGCAAGTGAGAAGTTACTAATGACTGGTGTGTAAATGTCACACGCAGACAGCTCATTAGGCTTGCTCATTGTTGTGTACAACAATGCCTGCCATGTAAATGCTACTCAGAAATAGTAGTGGACTGATTTATAAGAATTGCTAAATGAACATACTGTACGTATAAAGTGAGCAGAGAAATACCATGAAAATGCTGATAAAGGATGAAAGGCTGTTCAAAGCTGACAGCAGATAAATGATTAAATGGCAATTGATGCATAAAATACTTTCACAGGGCAGGACAAGATAAGAAATAGCCAGCCATAAGTTTTCACTGTTTATCAGTTCTATGCTACAAGATAGGGAAACCATTGTCTTATAGAGTCCATAGTTACAAATAAAACATAAACAAGTTGATCAAAACTTATCTGAAGGATGTTCACAGTAGACCCAAGTGGGCTTTCTCTTAGAAATGCACCAGTGTCAAAGGTAAGGATTCTCTTGTTAGAATTAATGAGATCCTTCTGGAAAAGAGGAAAACTGTGTCTGAGAGTATTCATAAAATTTGATGTTTTTTACTGAACATTTTAATCTCTTGTAATAAAATTAAAAAATATGAGCACTTCTCAAGATTCATATGTTATTTCCTGGCCTTATACATGTGACTAACTTTTAATTCAGTGACTACAGCTGACATGTTCCCAGTTTCACTCACCCTTCATAGAATTCAGAGCATAAACTTTCCCACTTTATCAAAATACTTATGCTTGTTAGAGATTTGTTATAATAATTAGGGAGGTTGTGGTACTGGGCTATTGTTTTTGTATTTCTGGCCAAGAGTGCTTAATGAGAACTGACAAGTGAAACACTGACATGTGTTTCTCATTGTTGTGCATATATGTGTGTTTTTATATGCGTGCATAAATGGAACCAATTATGGGTCATTTTAATTAATCTTGTCCTATTACTATTACTCTGGTAAACTGACATGGTACTGAGCTGACCGTTCTGGCTATTCATTACAGCACACTTGTGAAACAGAGAAGCACACTGAGAGATAGGTGCTTAAAGATGCCCTAGACCTTTGCCAAATATGGTTACTTACAAAATAAAGTTCTACTTGGTCAAGTCCAAAAACAGTAGTGTTACACCTGAGACCTCCTAAAGGGACAAGTGTAGAGGAAGCCACTGCTTTCCTGAGATTGCTTTGGGAAATCTGCACTGTAAAGCACGGTGTTAGGTAAACCTGTGATGTCTGATGTCCTTAGTTCTAATTGTTTAGTATTTCCTCTCTTCATTCTGTGTGTGTTTTCTTTCTTCCAAATGTTCATTCCTTAGGGTATTGCACTGGAAGAGTTTGACAAGCTGTCTTTCAATATGATTTTAATGAGCCCCCCATGTCAGCCATTCACAAGGTATGTATAATAAATATTTTCTATTAAGGAAGAGTTTGTGTGGGTTGAGGATATAGCTCAGTGGCAAATTTTTGCCTAGCATGCATAATTCCCTGTGTTCCACACACACATACATCCCTCACCACCAATAAGAAAAGAAAGGGGAGAGACAGAAGAAGGAGAAGGGAAGCATGAAGAGCTTTGAAGGCCATAGCTGCACATTCACAGCTTTAAAGGGCTTTGTAAACATATCCTTTCCTGCACTCACATAGGAGTTGACAGTTACAGTCAGGAGAGCAAAATATTTGTTCAGTAGTAAATGTTTAATACTGTGTTATAACTATATCTAAGGTACATTTATTTTTGTTTCAAATTACCTTAATTCCTATAAACTGTTGAGCATTCAGAGCCAATTCTTATCAGTGAAACTGAATTTTCCTCAGAAATATTTCATCTGTAAATTATTTATGTAAAAAATCGAAAGCCAGTTTAGCATATATTTGCAAATTGTGTATTTCTCAAAATTAACATAATTCAGATTTTTCATAGCCGCATTATAATTTCTAATTTCAGATTTATTTAGTAATTGCTAACAATGTGTTTCAAGAAATTGTGTCTTAAACCAAATTTATTTTTTCTAATAAGATATATTATTTTTAAGTAGCCACATTAATAGAGTCTTAATGTTACTATTATTTTGTAGGTGAGAAACTGAGGCATAGAAAGTTTAACTTTCCCATGACTATACAGTTAGACAAAGGTCAGAACCATTGTTTCTTAATCATTGATATATTCTGTATTAATATGGTTGGCTGAAGTGTTATATGTAATAAATATTCTGATTTCGATGAATAATCTTGTGCTATAACATCTTTGAACTTGAGCAAGCTTGTCTCTCTGAGGGTTCTTGTACCCAGATGCCATGTAGTGTGTCTGATGCTGTAGTTCCTGATCTTTGGAGTTTATAATTGAAAGGAATGGCTCATAAATTAGTGTTACATAACAGTGACATTTGGTTCTGTGAGAACCCTGCAAGACCACGAGAGCACTGAGGAGAAGGTGGCATGTGTCATGCCCAGAGAGGGAATTCTTCCAGAGTTTCAGTTCGAGCTGTGAGGAAAGCGGGGTGGGAGTTTATCGGAGAAGGCAGAGGACACTCCATGGGAAGGTGACCTTAAGCACATGGTGGAGTGTTGCCTAGTGTGCGCAGAGCAGAAGTCAGCCCGAGGACGTGTACTGCTGCAGTGGCCCAGGGTCGTCCCTCCTGCCGTCTTCACTGTAGCTCAGCCTGGTTCCATAGTTGATATCTGAACTCTGGGTGGAAAGGGAAAGAATATAGAATCTGTTTAAGACCAGTTTAATCTTCAGTCTTTAATCTCAGACCCACTGATAGATTGATAGAGGTGTCACACAGCTTAGGACCATGAGGCTACCAAGCACCAAAGTGGAAACCCTGACCCTCTGGTCCTGTTTTCCAGACCCCATCCTAGTGTTCCTTTCTACTTGAACCTTGGCCATGCTGTGAACTTTGTCCGGTGTGTTTGCTAGCCCACTGCTGCCTGATTCCATGTGCTGACCCTAGGTTGTCTAAACCCTGAGATCAAGGGTCTATTTACACCGGACGAGATTATCTCAGTGTCCCTTCTTGTCCAGTCTGCTTAAATGGTGGTTATCACCAGTGTCATCTACTGGGATCACCCCCTGCCCAACCAACTTGTTTTCCTTTCTTTTCTGTTTTGTTCCTTATGGTAAAGATCAACTTATTTGAATTCCCTTAACTGACTAAGTCTTTTTGGTATCATTATGTAAAAATTTTTGATAAACGTTTTTTGTGTTTTCTTTGCTTTTTTAGAATTGGCCTACAGGGGGATATGACTGATCCAAGGACAAATAGCTTCTTGTACATTCTAGATATTCTCCCAAGGTAATTTAGATTTTTTGCAAACTTACCTTAAATTTAAAACTGTGAGTATAGAAAAATGTAATGCTTGTCATTCTGTAGAGATTAGCAGTTGCCACATGCCCCCTTCTTCTGTCACAGTTAATAAAACGACAGCAAATGTTTCTGAATTTCATGCTTGCCTCTACAGTGAGTGACAGAGCTGTCAGGAGCCAGCTAAACTTTGTTGCTGCTGCTCATTCATTCTAGTCATGCAGATGTTGCCAGTGCTGGTGAACGCTGCCATTGGGGCTGAATGGCAGCCCTCTGAGTCATGCAGAAGCCCGTGGAAGCCAGATTATGAGCTATGCTTCAATGGAAGTTAACTCTTCAAGTGTGAACTTTTTCAAGTATAGAATGTCTTGGGAAAACTGAATAAAATAGGATTTAAAATTTATTTTTTTTTTAAATCTAGAAAGTTATTTAAGCCTTCATTTCTTACAAGTTGTGATTTTCTTTTTACTTCTTTGCAATGAAATATTTGTATTTCTGTTTGTTTTGCCTTGTAGATTGCAAAAATTACCCAAGTATATTCTTCTAGAAAATGTTAAAGGTTTTGAAGTATCATCTACAAGGTAAAGCATATTCGACCTGGGGGAGAAGAGAGAGGGAGAACTGTGGTCAGGGTATAACATATGAGAGAAGATTAAAAATATTTGCTATATTGAGAAATAAATTAAAAACAAAATGCAGTTTCTCAGGTAATGGCTTGGGAGACTTGTCTCTAAATGGCTTTGGTAGAGTTGGGTTTTTCCTGGTGATGAAGTGTTGTGTGTGTTGTTATATAAGGATGCCATGTCTAAGCAAGGGCTGGGTCTTTTCTCTTTCCAGAGAGCTGCTGATACAAACGATGGAAACGTGTGGCTTTCAGCATCAAGAGTTTCTGTTATCTCCTTCCTCTGTAGGTATCAAAACTGCAACCCCTTAGATGAGTGATCATTTAAGGACTTCCCTGCCCCAGGGAATTTGATGTAATGAACAATATAGATCTATTTTTAATATTTCATATAAGTGTTAAATTGACTCAGACATGACTATGACTTTCTGAAGAACACAGTCCATGCTTGTTGATTTACCTGTATATAAAATAGGTTCATTAAATCTCATGCGTTTTTCTTTTTGGAAAATAAATGATTGTAGGTTTTGAAAATAAATGGAGTTTTACATGTTTGAATTAGGTGTCTTGTGTGCAGTAATGTTCAAAGTAGTCCAAGACTGAAAGCAAAGTGGACTTTTATTTATAATTCCTTGTTGTTAAATGACATTAGATTGCAGGCACTGTTTTTATTTCATGTAAGAAATCAACGCACATGCTATTTGAAAGATTGATGTTGTAAGTGTTGTTGTGTTTGCCATTCCTTTTAGTTTCTTATCATTAGCTACATTATATAGCTCTTTGTGCTTAGATGAAAAGAAAATCTAGTTTAAAATTTAATATATAGCCGGGTGGTGGTGGTGCACGCCTTTAATCCCAGTACTCGGGAGGCAGAGGCAGGCAGATCTTTGTGAGTTCGAGACCAGCCTGGTCTACAAGAGCTAGTTCCAGCGCAGGGCTCCAAAGCCACAGAGAAACCCTGTCTCGAAAAAACAAAAACAAAAAAAATCTAATATATAAGTTGTCTTAACTTGCAGTATAACTGATCTCTTTAACTTTATTTTTAATCATTGCCTCTTCTAGAGTATAGTAAATCCTCCTCTTTAAAAGTAAAAGTAAGAATAGCAAAAATATTTATATTTGAATTTAATGTTTTTGCTACTATTAGATTATCAATAACAAATACGGAATGTCTGTATTTCTTCTTACTTGTGAATTATGACCTATGCATACATTTGTCTTGTGTGGGATAAATATCATCCACTGAAAGATACAGAGCAGCAATGTAATTGGCTTAGATCATTCTGTGAAGAAGTCTTCCAAAAGTCAGTAGTCATATTTGCTCTGGCAGAAATGAAGTGCATATCTGTCTGTGTCTTTATGCTGAAGTTGCTATAAATCTCCCAAATTTCATATGGTAACTAGTCTTTCTGTTTTGCTTGCAGCTTGGTATTCCAAACTCGAGGCTACGATATTTTCTCATTGCAAAGCTTCAGTCAGAGCCTTTACCTTTTCAGGTCCCTGGCCAGGTATTGTTGCTGCTGCTGCTATTACTGTTTACTCGTGAATGGATCTCAGTCTGCCAGTTTCTTCTCGGTGCCTACTTGGGGCTTCTGTGCCTATAGAGTTTGTAATACAGGTCACCTTCATATCTGCTTCCAGGCCTCTACTTCTCCTCTCTCTTCTCTCTTTGGTTTACTTTTCACTAAGCTGAATAGAGCTAAAGCTCGCCAAGGTTTTGTAAGTGTGAAATGATCGTTAGCACTGTTATCCTTGCCTCCCCATAACTTCCAGGACCACTGACTTTTGCATTTGTCGGTTTCTGTTCCACTTAAAGCCTTTGATTACTTCTGATAAAATATAGCGTACTGTCTTTAAAATTGCCTGTTTAATCATATTTATTATACTTCCCCTGATGGCAATTTTATTTATCTTAATTGGTTAAAATGTAGTAATCATTAGTATAAGCTAATATCAAATTCTCAACTGCTAAGTTGAGATTCTCAGTAAGTAATTTTATGTTTTCATAAGAAATGAGGAAAGATAACAGAGTTTCAGTGGCTCAAAGAATTTTCCTCCACATACTCGTTCCCAGTACAGCTAGAAGCCACTTGGTCTGCTATTGAAGACTAGGCATCATTTTGGCTCTCCAGTGACAGATGTTCTTTCTGTCTGGAGGATTTCAGAAACAACGTGAATAGTGTATTAAGGAAGACTTAATCATTAGAAATTCTTTGAATATTTTTCTCAGTTGTAAAATAGAAGTTTATATGAGGTTATGAGTTTCGAATCAAATCATCCACACTGCCCACCCCACCCCCATGGGATATGAATATTCTCAGTGAAAAGCACTGTGAGTTTTGTTTTATAATTGAGGATGTTGCAGCATTTCCTTTTTAATGGAGGAGTATGGTAATCTTTAGTTCTCTGCACATTTTCCAATGTCAACATTGCTTTTTAAACTTCTTTCCCCCTTGTACTGCTGTGTTTATATTTTGTGAGCTTTTCCATTAATAAATCCTCTACAGCTCACTTTCTGTATGGTTGTATGGCTGTATGACTAATAACTTCTGACAACAGCTCCTGTAAATACAAGCAGGCCACTATGTTTATCTGTTTAATGTCAACCGTATAAAGGCTAAAATGGTTTCCACATGTTCAGTTAATATTATTGATTTATCTTTTATTTTAAATAAAACTTTTGACAGTTTGTATTTTTTAATTTAATGCCAGATACTGATGGAGTTTCCTAAAATTGCAACTATACAGCCACAAAACTATTCAGTAGTTGCAGAAAATAAGCTACAAGTGGAGAGTCCTGAGCCAAGCACCTGCTTTGATAGCAGCAGCACCCAGTGTTCAGGAAAAGATACCATTCTTTTTAAGCTTGAAACTGCAGAAGAAATTGGCAGGAAGCACCAGCAGGACAGTGACCTCTCTGTGCAGATGCTGAAAGAGTTTCTTGAAGATGATGACCCAAGTCAGTACTTTTTACCACCAAAGTTATTGCTGCGATATGCTCTTCTGTTAGATATCGTTAAACCCACTTCCAGAAGGTCTATGTGCTTTACCAAAGGGTAAGTTTGAAAGTGATTCCTTCTGTGTTGTATCTAAAATAATCATGTTTCATAGCTGGTCTTTTAGTTCTCAGAGCAAGAAGTGTTTGATAAAGTGTTTCTCTTAGACTGACTTCTTTCCTAATTGCCAGTAGAGCACGAGTGAACATTCCTGGCACAGAACATTCCGTGCACCACCCACCCACAGAGGGTTCCTGGAATACAAGGCCATTTGCAAATGACCTTTGTATAGCTTCAGTACTTGTCTTAGCATGATTTCTGTAGTTTGTGAATCGGTAATTTTACATTTCTTTCTCTGAGACACATCAAACCTCAAGAGTGATGTCTATCACTATATTTAAATAAATTATATTTTAGTTTAAGGAAATAAAATTGAATCATCCAGTTACAATTTAAAATTTACTTGGATTTTTAAATAGATAATGAATTCTCATGTTTCAAAATTCAAAAGTTACTAGTATTATAAAACTCCCTACTTCCTCTGTCTCTTGACCATCTAGTGTCTTTTACCAGTCTGTGGTATCAACATACTATATGGCCTTCCGAAGGTGTTGTTATTAATATTGCTTCCTGGGATGAACATATAAAAAAAACTTCTCACCATGGCAATGATAACCCTACTACTAATGCCCAAGCCCCAAACTGAAGCATGATTCCACCAAAGTTCATTCTTGAGAATCAGTGAGTTTATTGGGCTTCAAGATGCTAAAGATGGCGTGTGCACGCACGTCTAAATGTTCAGCCCATATGAGAAGACAGTGGGAAACAGTTATTTTTCCCTGATGTACGTCTCTAGCTTATAGTTTAAATTGTCCTTATTGTGAAAAGAGAGTGCTCATGATGGAAAGCCAACTTGTCAACAACAGAAAAATAATACTATACCTTTCATTTCTGAAATATTTTATACTTCTTATACAATTTTAAACTAATTCTTAAATGAAGATGCTAATAAGAGAAAAATGGGTTAATGAGAGTTAAACTCAGGTTCTTGTAGTATTAGGGAGCCAAAGATTTTGGATGCTGAGAAGAAATTATAATTTATGCATTATAAAAATACTAGCAATATATTTTCATCTATATATTTGGTTTAATGAGGCAGGGACCTTTGTAATATAGTGTGTACTTTCTAACAAGGAACATTGTAGATATGACAATTGATACAAAGATGCTAATACATTGTTCAGTGATGTTTATACAACTCAACTGCCACGTTTAGTTTTCAGAGAAGTTTAAATAGAATTATGTCTTTTGTTTTATTTTAAATTAAAAAGCATATTTGTATGATACTATCTAAGATGTTTTAGAAGAGTATAAGTTTATGTCATTCAAGAAATATTTTATCAAGTAAAAATATTTTTAGAAAGTGATCTCAGGCTAGTACACTGTTTTTAATAAGCATAAGGACCAGAATTAGAATCGCAGAACACATGTAAACTATATCTAGGCGTGGTGGCATGCATCTGCAAACTCTCTGGAGAATGAGACTAGCAAATCCCTGGGCCTTCCTGGATATCCAGCTTAACTTATTTGGTGTGTTTGATGCCAGTGAGAGAGCCTGTCTGCAAAACCACTGGGCTGTGCTTGAGGCCTGACATCCAGTGTTGTCCTTGAGCCTTCACACACGTGTGTACATGCACACCTATATACACATAAACAGTCACACAGACTCACACACATACACACACACACACACACACACAGAGAGAGAGAGAGAGAGAGAGAGAGAGAGAGAGAGAGATTTGGCATTAAAATAATCAGGTGTCATGTATTATTCATGTGAATTTTTCAGGTATGGAAGCTACATTGAAGGGACAGGCTCAGTGTTACAGACCGCAGAGGATGTTCAGGTACTGTGTATGTTTTTTTAATTTAAACTTTATATTCAGTAATATTATATTTAATATTTAATTTAAAATATTAAAATATTTGAAGTGTTCAGCTGAGTGGCTATGTAGTTACTGATAAACACATTTTATTTTCTGTGGCGTGATTCTTTCACTTACTGATTTTCTTGTTAGCATTATGAAATTGACTTTGTTAATTGACTCAGTTTCCTGCACATTTTTATAATTTTCTAATTTTTATATTTACTGATGTGTCTTAGGTTCCTGATCAGTTGAGGAGAGCCTTTGCTTTTCCAAGTCTGTAGCCATTATTGAAGCAGTGCTGTTCACAGAGATAGTCACTTGTATGTTCTGCTCCGTGTGACATGGCAGTTTGCTTGTCCACTGCCCTCCAGCTGGTAAGTCTGGTCATACAGTATTTTTTAATTTCTCATGAATTTTTTTTAACAGATTGAGAATGTCTTCAAATCTCTTAATAATTTGCCCCCGGAAGAAAAGATAGCTAAGTTGTCAACGCTCAAACTGCGATATTTCACACCTAGAGAAATTGCGAATCTGCAGGGATTTCCTCCAGAATTTGGTATGTGAGATCCATGAGGGTCACAGCTTTCCTTTACTAAAGCTCCCAGAATTTCAGTAGGGCCTCACATGTGTGCTTCATGAGTGAATCCCCTCCTGTATGCTGTGATGGCTTTGGTGTTTTCCTGGCTTGTCTCCTCTTCAGTCATGGCTCGGTCAGTTCCCTTCTGACCCGCTTTTCCCTCTCCTTTAGTCCAGTAGTGAGTCAGCCCATTCAGGCTGAGGGCTGATTACTGATTCCCTCAGGCAGTGGATAGGATCCCTTTCTGTTTCCATCTGTGTTTCCGTAGGTCTGAACTTGGTAACTCCACACTAGCTTGTGTATGGCGGGGGATCCCCTCAATTTCTCCCCTATATTTTCTTGTTATTTTTATTAACTCAGAGCCTCAAGTATGCTGTACCCAGCTACATTCCCCTGTCCTTCCCTTTGTTTTTTTTTTTTTATAATGAGAAAGACTCTTTTTTTAAGTTGACCAGGCAGTCATGAGCCCGCTTTTTAGCCCAGGTGGTCCTTGAAATCATGCCTCAGCCCTCTCAGTAGCTGGGATTACAGTCAATGCTATCAGGCTCGGCTAGGCCCAGTTGGCATTTTCACGGTAAGGTAAAGATAGTTGAGTTAACCAGTTGTTGGATGGGGTTGTGTTTGAGGTTGATTTTTACTTGGATGAAGATACATTATCAGTTATTTGCCTTTGTTGTCTTTTATAAGGAATGTGAGGGGCTCTCAGGAGCATTAGGGGATCTACAGCAGGGGAATTCACAAACAAAAGCAGAGATAGAGGGAAGGCAAAGTCCTCACTTCACCACAGTGCAGGAAATCCAGGGATTAGTGCCGTGGAGCCTGGAAACTGTCCTGTGCCTACAGTGTTCCAAGCCCTTCCTGTCCCATTGCCGCCAGCACTCTAGGTCTAACATCCATGTTTTCTTACACCAGGGGCTCAGAGTGCTCCCCATTCCTGCCTAAACAGGCAAAGGGAAAACTAGACCTACCCAGCATGCCTCCAGGACTAGGAGGAGGAAATCTGCCTCTGAGAACTCTGCCTGAGGATTTCCATATTGAAGGGAGACTTTTAAGTCCAGTAGAGTTGTAATATTGATGCCTGTTTGTGAGGTGGATAATGGGCGAAAGAGATTGGGTGTCAGCCTAAATAATAAACTTACAGATGAGGTCTCTTGTACAGACAGCAAGCTGGCCACCCCGGGTAACTGCTCTCAGACTTTGCTTCTGTGAGCATACTCACAGCAACCAGGCTTATTTTCTACTCCCTGTCCTTTAAAAGCTTATCATTGCTGCAGTTTGTGTTTATAAATTTAGGTATTTTTATACGTGTGTGTGTTTGTGTGTGTAATAATAAAAATTGAAAAAGACCATAATTTTGAGAGGGAACAAGGATGGGGGCATAGGAGAGACAGGTGGGAGAATTGGGAAGGGAAAACACTATAATTGTATTCTATCTGTTTTTACTTTAAGATCGAAAAAATTACTATTTCTCCCCCTTTTTTGGTCAAATCATTCAATCCTCAGTGTTTTAGAGATTGTTACTAAAGAAAGGCAGACGTTCCTTGGTTTATGTCACAAACGGAGAAAATTGTAGGAGTTGAGGATTGGACTCAATTCTGGTCTCCAGTCTGCTTTCCTACTTAATATTCTATTCGTATTTTGAACAAGCAGATGTACTCTGCATACTTCTTAAAAGAAAAGCTATTGATTGTCTAATCCAAGTGAGTTCCTCAGTCTCAGTAACCTGATTATTTTACCTCTAGAGCTGTGGTCACCATGGTAATATTGAAACTTGGTAAGGGTTTGGAGGGTTAGAGTCAAACCAAGCTAGAATCTTTGTTTGTTTTACCTTAGATTATGTTTTCTTGTTTGCAAAATGTAATTATAACAGTCACTTTATGAGGTATGACAGTTGACTGAGTTAGTGTCTTTAAATGCCTACATATTGTCCTAGAAAAATTATATTGGTTTTAATTTTTAAATTATAGAGAAATAATTTTAAAATACTACATTTATCTGTTTATTTATTGTGTGTGTGTGTGTATGTGCATGCACATATGTGCATCTGCCATGGTGTGTGTGTGTGTGTGTGTGTAGGATTCTCTTTTTACCTACTTACCTAAATGTCTTTAAGTAGTGGCACTAAGCCCTCTTGGTAGACCCTAGAGATGGCTACTTTTTTTTTTTTATAAATTTCATAAATATTTTATCTGTTTTGAAATTTGAGTTGAGTAAAGTAGAATTTCTTGAGGTTCTTCAAATATCTATGTACACAAATACTATGAGGACTCTTTATTTCATTCCATTTAATTTTTTAACATTTTTAGATTAAAATATAATAACATCGTATTCCTCCTTCCCTTTCATCCCTCCAGCCCCTCCAATGTGTCCCCTCCTTTCTCAGATTCATGGCCTCATTTGTTTTGTTATTATTACATATTTTAAATTGCTGAATCCTCTTTTAAAATATATGATATGCTTGTGTTGACAGTCTTGCCAAAATGTTATCATAGAACATGACACAACTGTCCTTCATATGTGCTTCCAACACTAGCTATGGGTACAAAAATGGACATTGTCTGAGCCATTTGTCCCCTGACAATGATGGAATCATATCGATCTTTCTGTTCATTTTGTCCTGGTGTCTTGTGGCTGTTAACTTGCTTGTCTGTGACTAGCTGGCTTTAGGAGAGGGACACTGACCTTTACTGGGAAAAAGCTGCTATCTTGATCTCATGCATTCTATGTCGTTTTGTTTTTGAAAACTTTCGTTTCTTTAATATATGAAGGCTTTTAAAAATCACCTTTTAACTTAAAAACTATTATAATTTTTTTCTATCACTTAGTTTAGACTTTAATACCTGCACAAAATAAAATTCTGTTTCTAAACTCACCTTTCCCTTTGGTGAAGCCTTAACATTGCAAAGGGTTATTCCCTAGGATAGTGTAAAAGTTCCTGGTACACACATTTGTGTCAGTAGTTTTTGGAACTGAATAATCTTTGAGATTAGTAATGTGCATGCCTGGGGCTCACTATCTGTAGGACATAAGCTTTACAGTCATGCTTAATTGCAGATGACGGCTTTATTATAGTAATTACTGTTATCTTATTATAGCTAATATATAGTCTAATATTGGTGGAGCTACTTTACATAATGGTCCTTCATTACAAATATATGAAATTGTACTATTCTTAATGTTCTTAATTATTTCCTTTATATTATTGTTTAATTTTCTTTTGCTTCACTTGTTATGCCAAATCACACTGAATGTGATTAAATCAGGTAAGAGAAAATCAGCTTATGGAAGCAAACTATGAAAACAAGATATATACGGGATATATAAAGAACTCTTATAGCTTAACAATAAAAAGAAAATAATCCAACATAAAAATGTGAAAATGATTTGAATATACATTTCTTCAAAGAAAATAGGCAGATATCCAATAAACATATGGAATGGATGTTAAATATCATTAGTTATTAGAGAAAGGTAAAGAAACGACAGTGAACTATTTCTTCACATCCACCAGAGTGAAATCAATCAGTGCTAACATCTCTGCAGATATTAAATAAACATTTAATGTCAGTTTTACCTCTAGATACATATCCAAGAAAAACTCCCATAATATGGACATATTATATATAGTATCCCAGAATGGAAACAGCTCAAGTGTTTACCAGTGGATGAGTGGATAATAAAATATGTCTTATCTTAATAATAGTATTGACTAATAGAAAGTAAGTACTGGTATTTGCTCTAATGTGAATGGACCTGATAACATTATAATAACTGTAAAGAGAATGACATAAAGCATATCTCTTGATTCCATGTAGATGAGGTTAGAATAGCCAAATCTGTAATAGCATCAAAAATAGTGGTTGGGGGTGGACAGAGACAAGTACAGAGAGTGACTGCTGCTGATGGGCGCAAGAGTTTTTTATTTTGAAGTAATGAAAGTGAAGATGTTTGAGAACTCTATCCTAAAATTCATGAAGCAAATACTCTTTTAAAAGAGTAAATTTTATAATAAGTGTTGTTAAAAAACTTGCCAAGAAAAATAGTAGCCACCATTTTTCCAAAGTGTAATAACATCTTTCTGTGAACTGTGAGTATGTGTTTGCCTTAGCTGTACTCTGGTATTATTTCATATAATTGTGTTATACAGCACCTCTTGCTATTAGCATTAGAGCATGATGTTATACAGTATTCGCACCTCCAAATTCTCATTTATTTGTCAACTGTCATGGTCATATTAGCAGTTTACTATCTTCTGTGTCAGCTGTGAGTAGACTTTCTTAGAACTGTGTTCTTAGGCAGGTTCATGTGTGAGCATCATAGAGTATGCTTACACAGACACACTACAATGTCACTAGGTCCATTGTATAGCATAGGCCGTCGTTGGCCATGACACTGCCAAGAAGACATGGATGTATTTATAAGTGGCCATTGTGCCTTTACTAAAAGGTATCTTTTATTTCTGGACATTAGCATTGCAAGTGACTATACTGAAAAGGGCACCTCTGTTTTCTAGAGTTTCCCGAGAAGATAACAGTGAAGCAGCGGTACCGGCTTCTTGGCAACAGTCTCAGTGTGCATGTGGTGGCCAAACTCCTCACAGTCCTGTGTGAATCGTTTGGAAGTACCTCCAATTCTGGACAGTGATTCTAAAATTCTATTTTGAGCAAATTCGTATAAAATTTAAATTAGTTTCACAGCATTTTAATTGGAAACTTATGTAATGCATGTCAAATTGTTTGATTAAATTTATATTACCATATCCCCAAAACTTCACTTTGTTGTTTTGCCCTATGGGCAAATATTTTTATAAAGTTTTTGAGTATTTATATTAAATATGTTTCACATGCTACAAGTTAAGAATAAGCTTTTATATCTATTTTATATAGTATGACATGAAGTATATAATGATCTTTAGAAAATCATTTTTGTATGTTGATTTTCAAGTTGTTTTATGTAACATGGAGAAACCAAGTGTACCTGGAAGCGTCATCCTTTCTGACTAGATTCCAGTGTTGGAAGGTGCTGTGCATGCTATGGAAGAGAGAGATCGTCATCATTCTTAACCAGCTGGGAACCTGGTGAGCTGCAGTAATGACTGTCCTGTTAGGGCATGCCCATGGGTACTATGGTAACAGCCAGCTGCTCCCCGATTTAAGGCCTGATCAATGAGGTGGAACCATGCCTGGCACTGTGGCTGGATAGGTCATGGAACCTAGGGGTAACCTACTACTACTATTCTGCTAGATGGGCATAGTATTAAATCATTATACCATAGATCAGTATTTCCCTCAATACAGGGAAGCTTCTTTTGGTAGATGGCAATAAGAGACTCAAAACTGTTTAGCATGCAGAGACTGAGAGACTGTGGAGTGCTCAGTCTTACGTGGGACACAGCACCCTCCTTCCTGCCAAGGCTCAGGGATCCCTGCAGAACAGGGAGCAGAAAGACTGTAAGACCCAGAAGTGGCTTAAGAAACCAGTGTTTCCAGGCAGAGCAGGACAGTTGCACACATGAACTCATAGCCATTGTGACAGTGTGCACAAAACCTGCATGAGCTAAAGTCCCACACAGCATGCCAGCGTGGAGAGTGCCAAAGTGGATATCAAGTCACATGCTAGCTGAGAAGCTACCTGCATTTGATAGCTGCTGGGAGAGAGGGGCCATTTTCCTCAAGGGTGTGGTTGCTGGTATGTGCTCACACTCCGGGCAGGCTTATACTCAAAGAATATCGGAGCAACACAATTGGACTTGATTGTTTTGTTTTGCTTTTCCACCCCCCCCACACACACACACAAGGTTTCTCTATGTAACAGCCCTAGACCTGTCCTGGAGGTAGCCCTAGACCAGGCTGGCCTTGAACTCACAGAGATCTGCCTGCCTCCTTTTAATTGCTGGGATTAAAGGTGTGTGCCCTCCCCACCCCCCAATTTCCCACCCCCGCTGATTTAATTGTTTTTTAAGAAGACCCAAAGTGAGGAGTCGAGGAGGGAGGGTGAATATGATCCAGATAAATTGTACAGTGTTCACAAAGAATTAATATTATTTTAAAAAATAAAAACTTGTTTTTAAAATCTTACTTTTTGTTAATTTCTCCTAACTGAAAACAGATTCTAATTCTAGCCTGAAGAATGCTTTACTTAGTTCTATTCCTTTTTAGACAAACAGGCCTCCGGAAATGCAAGTACAGATGAGTTATCTATCTCTTCATTAATCCTGTTTGGGTTTTTTTTGATACAGTGTGTCACTGAGTAGCCCTGTAGCCTGGAATTTGCTCTATAGACCAGTCTGGTTTCTGACTGAGAGGGATCTGACTGCCCCAGCCCCCAGAGAGCTAGAATTAAAGGCTAGCACTGCTAAACATGGCCTCCTCTTTAATCTTAATCTCAAAATAAAAACTCATTGTTCTGTCTTCATTTGCACCTACTTCCTTCTAGTTTGTCATTACCTGAGTGTCTTTGCTTTGTCAGCTTTTGGGTTAAATTTGTCTGTCTTTACATTCCAAGGAATATGACGTGGCTTGTGTGGCAGGAAGGTTATAGAAAGAAAACTTGCCACTATTTCTATATGGTGCCACCCCGTCCTTCATTCTGCTGACTCTGTCTCCAACCAGTGTGTCTGTGGCATTGGCAGATGACTAGATGAACAAAGTGTGGCACATACATGTCCTGAAGAGCATCCGTGTTCACTGGAATGCGTTCATGGCCCGTGCCATGACCTGGGTGGGCCTTGGGAAACTGCTAATGAAATAAGACAATCGCGGAAAGACGGTCTAGGGCAGTGTTTGCTGGATTGGGAGGAGGGGGAGCAGGAAGTCAGTGATTAGCAGGTGCAGAACTGGGCAGATTAGGAAGATGAGAAGGTTCTGGAAGTGGGTGGCACTGATGGTGACACACTGAGAATGTGCTTAGTGCCACCGAGCTAGACACTTAAATCTGTTGGATGCCCAATTTCATGTTATGTATATTGTGCTGAAATTTTTTTAATTTATTTATTTATTTTTGTTAAAAGCAAAATTTACATTTACTCCCCTTGTTCCC
>JAQHUG010000023.1:1372920-1387941 GCA_028555095.1 Dicrostonyx torquatus | reverse complement strand
AGGACAAGGCAGAAAAAGAATGGGCTGTGCAGAAAACAGCCCTGGGCCAGTTCATGATCTTCTACCTCTGAATTTATCCACAGACCCAAGCTGACTTCCTCTGCACCTTTGGTTATACATATGTAGGGATGTATAATAAGCACTTTGTCCCTGATTTAAACAGAATTTTGCTAAGGCCAATACAGTAAACTACCTTGATGGCATCATTACTTGCCCTCTATGAAGCAGTTGCCCCTGCACCCCCAAGTCTTTACAAAGTGTACAGGATTGAAACTGGTAGCTGACGAAGGGAGAGATCCCCAGTTTGTGTGCACAAAGGTAGGCCTGTTTGCTGTGCTGACCTAAAGGCGGTCAGGTGAGCAGAGGGGGGAGGTGTATCTTAGCTGGTCACATTTCAAACAAAGGGGCTTGCTTAGAGGGAAGAGTTCAGTCACCTGAGCCGACGGCAGGAGGGTGGTAATAAAAGATGATCAGTTTTCAAAGGCTTATCTAGAGGTACCTGAGATAAGACCACTAGGCAAAAGGATGGAAATTTCCATTGCATTTTCTTACTGCAACAGGAACATCCATTCCTACGTCCAGACTTGAAACCTTTATTCCTATCTGGTAGCACATATTTCTCAGATGGGTGATGCTGCTGAGGAACAGGGAATTACCACCCCTACCCATGTCTAGAGTTCGGAAAGCGTTAAGGAAAATGACCATGATTGTTATTTTCTCAAGAGAAATGACTTGAAGGGGAATGCGAGTCCTTGGAGGAAGTCTGGAGGAAGCCCTCACCCAATCTGCAGCCTGTCCTGCGCTGTGTGCCCAGGACAAGGACCGTTCTCTTTGACTTTGACTGCCCTGTTGTTTTTCAGGACGTGGAGAGGAAGGTTTGCAGTAGCAATCCCTGCCTCAATGGCGGCACCTGCGTCAACCTGCACAACTCCTTCCTTTGTATCTGCCCTCCGCAGTGGGAGGTGAGTCACACTGTCTTTGACTTCAAAATCAAAGAGCTGCTGGCAGGTGTGTCAGCAGCGTTTCTCTGGACTCATTCAGACAGATCTAATTATCCACCAAAGTTTCTAGCATTCTGTGGCCCCAGGAGACAGAGGGAATCGTGCCAAATGGTGGTAAAGTCGGTGATTTAACCACTAAGTCCTTGGCCCTCCTGAGCAGCTCCCTCAAATGGATAAGTAAATGGTAGGGCCTGCTAGTTCTGTCAGCATTGCCTTAAGTAGTTCAGCACTGGAAAGCGCGGGCTGAATCTTGGAGTGTGTGTGTAAGTATGCTTGGCCCCTCTTAGCAGTAATGAAAATACTGCTAGCGGACATCTAAGTAACTATCCCCAAGTATAGCGTCCTTTTGAGACAAGGATTGCCTATGAAAAGATTCTCCTCATGTGGCCACTGTGCTCTTGTGAGGAACTCTTTAGATCCACTGGGTCCAACCTGAGTTCTAGAGGAACCTTAGTCCAAGATTAAAATTAGTAATATGGTATTTGACTTTACCAAGGAGTTACTGTCCATATATAAGTCATTAAATACATTATGTAAACATTGTTTTCCTAAGAGTCCATGTCCTATGGCACCCGACTGAGTTCCTTACATCTCTGCAGGGTCTTTTCTGCTCAGAAGATGTTAATGAGTGTGCCCTTTACTCAGGAACACCCTTCGGCTGCCAGAGTGGGGCCACCTGTGTGAACACAATGGGGAGCTTCAGGTAACTTCTTTGGAAAATGTCATGTGTATTTCTGAAAGACAAAGATACTAAGTTATTAGAAGCATCAAAATTAACGTCTATAGTACCAGATAAACTAGGAGTTCCCTAGGAATTACCTGACTTCTGTTGAACGATTCATGGATATTTTTGCTCAAATAAATAAAAACCTTTAGCCCCATGAAAAAAAAACATTTTGGCAGAATCTCTGAGGAAGAAGAAGGCCTCTGTGACTGCCACAGAGCAGTCAATAGGGCATGGCGACACCTGAGCAAGAAGCAGAGGCTTAAAGGGCAGCGATGCGATGAGATTACGTGGAGGGAGCAGCCCACCATTCCAGTGCCCCCAGTGCTGTGCTGACTCCGGGTTCTAGCAAGCGGGCAGCTGCAGTAGGGGTAGTTCTTTCACACTCTGTAAGAATGTTGGCCAAAACGAATCAAAGGTCGAAGTAACGTTCAGAGTTAACTCTCTGCCCTCTCAGTTAGCCACGAGGTCACAGCCACAGTCCCTGGGCAGCTTGTCTCGTTTGCAGATTCATTTTTTCCAACGATTCAATCACGATGGCATCTCTCCATCATCTTACTCACAGTCTTTCCCAGGAAACCGTCCCTTACACTGAACTAGACCCCGTGAAGCCTCTGTATTCCCACTGGACTTTAGTAGTGGTGGCCACCCACGCCAGCAGCCCCAGAAGCACCTTCTCAGAATCAAGTCATGAATTTTAGGTCCGGTCATTGTTAGATTTACTAGTATATGGTTTCTTAAAGTCATGTTTGAGAAGAATTTGACATCCGTTTTCACTATATTCTGGCTACTGTCTGTATGCTGAGTCTCTGTAAGGCTTAAGCTAGTTCTGCTATGGCATTGCAGTTCTGCTACTCATTGCAGGATGATGTAGCTTGATTAAAGAGCAAATCTTTGTTCTCTTCTTTTGCCTCTGTTATCTTATAACAATGTCCTGCAGAAATGAGTGGAGTCATTTTGTTTTAATCCCTGTCATCTCAACACGTTTTCTCAAAAAGCAGCCGCAGTCCTTTTGTTCCTTTAATCCGAGCTTTAAAATCTTGGTTCACTCTAGGTTAATAAACTCCACTCAACTTCTTCTAGACATGTTTACAAATTCAATTATTGTGCAAAATCCAAAATGACCTCTACCAGAAGTCTAACTCTGTGTGATCTGAGAGGCCATAGGGCACCATGAGCTGAGGCGTTCACAAGTCACAACCTTGAAGGGACAACCAGTGACCTCGTTTGAGGACTTTGCTGTTTGGACTTGGGCTCTAGTTGCGATGACGCTGGTGTTGCTACTGTCACTCACGCTCTGTCTCTGCCTGATTCCCTTGAAAGCATCACTTCCTGGTTTCTGTTGATGGGCATTTATCATGGAGAGACCCGTGACAACTGTCCCAACTTGACTCCTAGCACACGTAATTGCTTTCTCTCCAGTATCTAGCAATGTCCTGGAGATTAGATATAATTCCCGTCCTCACTTATCATCACTGTTGGTGCTTTTCATGCCAGTTGAGTGGTGGCTGTGTGGGTGGAATGGGAGCCGTGCACACAAGCCATTACTGTGGCTCTTCAGGGCACTGTTTTTCACACTTACCCCTATGAGGGTAGGAAGTGGGTACGACCCTGCAGCACCCACAACTCACAGTCCTTCACTGCATGCCAAGGAGGAGACACTCACAGGGGAAGATGAGAGGAGGAGGGCGGGAGTGGGAGCCTGAGTGACAGGAAGGAGAAAGGGAGTGAAAGTTTATTTGCTGAGAGTTGTTTCTCATTGGTAGGGTCCTTTGCAAGACAGTATGAGACTTGTTCTGGTCCCTGTGGGAAGAAAAGCACACAGACTTCTTGTGATTCTGGGCTGTTTATTGTTTCTAGTCTCCATCCCGCACAGCTTTGCTGGGGAACATGGGAGAACAGAACACTTAACAATGCCCTCTTCTTGGTATGAGAATAGTTTATAAGGCCTTGAGAACCCCAATTGAGTACTTGTATCTTAAACACACGAATTTAGGTGTATCCCATAGTGTGTGTGTGTGTGTGTGTGTGTGTGTGTGTGTGTGTGTGTGTGTGCATACATGGGTGTGAACATCCATGTATGTGGAAGACAGAGAACAACCCCAGGTATCACTCCTCAGGCTCAGGTGCCATTCACCCTCTTTTTGTAATTTTTATTATTATTTCATTCTTTGTGCCTGGGTGCTTTCCTGAATGTTTGTCTGTGTACCACATGCATCCCTGGCATTCACTGAGGTCAAAGAGGAGTTTGTTCCCTGGATCTGGAGTTACAGGTAGTTGTGAGCTGCCTAGTGGGTGCTGGGAATCGAATTCCTGTACTCCGGAAGATCAGCAAGTTCTTTTCACTGCCTGCCCATCTCTCCAGCTCCTGCTCTTGTTTTTGGAGACAGAGTGTCTCACTGGCCTGGTGGCTGGCCAGCCAGCAAGAGTTTGGGATCTACCTCCCTCTCCTGCCCCAGCTCCAGGGTTATAAGCACAAGCCACTGCACCTAGACCTTTAAAAAAAATGGATTCTGGGTATTGACCCTGGTCTTCATGCTTACAAGACAAGCAATTCACTGGCTAAGCCATTGCCCCTATCCTTGAGTAACATCTTGTAGGGATAATATAAAATAATGACCATAAAATTTAGTTATTGCTTTGTGAATAATGTAATAAAACAATGAGCATTGAGTAATTTTTGAATTCTGCTAATTATATGAGGTTAAAATGCTTAATAATTGGTA
Organism: Dicrostonyx torquatus; assembly: GCA_028555095.1. Taxonomy (NCBI): domain Eukaryota; kingdom Metazoa; phylum Chordata; class Mammalia; order Rodentia; family Cricetidae; genus Dicrostonyx; species Dicrostonyx torquatus. Next base: position 1,383,490 of record JAQHUG010000023.1, on the reverse strand, counting down.
GTTTCGTTGAGGTTAGAAACCCTTTGGGAAACCACTGCGTGGATTTGATAAGAAAAATGTGAGCTGCTGCTGAATGATCTGGATCTACAGTGTGTGGGTGTGGCGGGCAAAGCCGGCTCGAGCCTGAGGCCGCCTCAATTGGAAAAACTCTGTGAATCAGTTCAGTTGAGGGAAAATGAAATTCTTTATTCATGATTAATAATGTATGATGATGAATACCTTTGAGAAGATGAGGCACCATGCAAGTCCGGATTATTTGGGGGTCCCTGTTTCATAGCTATTTTCTTTTGTTGAGGTAAAAATTCTTCTTTAGAGTGGTAAAAGAAAACTTTGCCTGTTTCCACCAATCCCTGTGGCTCGAATCTTGCCCCCAGCTACCATGAGAGCTAACAGGAAGATCATTTTTCTCTTCTTGGTGTTATGGTTTCATCTTCATTGTAAAAGTTATTTCTGATTGTTTCCCGACTTGCTTTATATGTAAGACAGCTCTTGGGGTCTGACATATTGGCATCCCAAGATGGTATATGTACCTAAGGTGTAGATCTACAATGCTTTCAAGGAAGAAAAAAAGCTGTGTTTGCTTCCTAGGCACATGAAGGTAATTCTGTATATCTTATTTTATCTCCATATTATTGGTGCATTTTAAAATATTGCAAGGTTTAGATAACGAAGATAATCCTGCTTAGGATCAGATAGTAGTTAGGTATTAAACTAGGTATCTCTTTAGTTACTTAGTATACTGATATTGAGTCATGGACTCTGAAACAAGTTATCTAAGACTATAGAAGGATATTTGGTGGCTTCTCAATTGACAAGCGCATTGGTATTTCCTCAAATAAAAGGTTTTTGAAATAACTAATAACTAAGGGTTGGAGAGATGGCTCAGCAGTTAAACACACTTGCTGCAAAAAAAAAAAACTAATGACCCTAATAGGATCCCTGGATCTTATGGTCGGAAAGAACTGACCCCTGATCTCAACACACATATCTACATGTATGATATACACATATCCACACTCAATCCCACACATCACATACACACATGCACATACAATAAACAAAATTTAAAAGGAATTACTATCAAAGGCAAGAATATTAATTAGTAAGGTAGTTTTAAAATGCACATATGGATTTTATTATTTCTTGATATGTATTTATATGATGAATTACTCTTTTCCTACAAAAATCATACTGAGTCACTTCGAAAACATACTTTGCATGCAAATGCTGTTAAATTAAAAAGACACACAGTTGCAAAATCTTCACACTCATTTACTTTACTCATGAGAACAGAAATGTAGCATGGAAAAACAATGGCACTGGAGTAAAACAAACCTGGGTTTTTATTAAAGCTTCTTTCAAATATTAGCGCTCTGTCTGCAGGCAATGCATGTCTGTAAAAATAAGATCACAATTCTTGCCTTTGAAGATCATGGCAAGGAAGCCTACCTATAGTTTAATTGCTTTATTTTCTGCCTCCTCCTCTTATTAGCTAAATGAAAGAAGATTTAAATCAAAGAAGATTACCTTGTATGTGGTTTAAGAGAGTGTGAGATTAGTATCCGCTCATTCCCACGTGACAATAGTTAGGCAGACGGCAGTGGGAACTAAGGAGAGATGGCTGCCCTCGGATGCATGACCACAATCTCCTCTGGCATCTTAAGTAATCTTCTAGTGGTTAAGTCCTTAGCTTTAAGAGAAACACTTCAGAGCACTTGCTAGAGAGGAATGCCATTAGAAGGGGTAGTGAGATCGTTAGCAGTGTCAGGGGCAAACTGACTGTTCAGGATTTAAACCTGTGTCAGTTTGTCCTAGCCATTCCCAAACATCCAAATATATATTTACATGGCAAATACATTGAGAAAAACTTGCAATGATTGGTTCTGAAATGTTTTTTTTTACATGTCAAATACATGGATAAGACAGAAAAATGTTTAGCAATGAATTAAATGCTTAAATAGGTGTAAGAAATGCTTGAAAATACTGTAATCCCAAAGAGTTTAATTAAATTCACTGTAAGAGTACTCTATGTTAAAGCGAGATCCACAAGAAGAAAGGGAACAAGGCATAAGGGGAAGTGTAGAAAGGGGTAAGTAAGTTGTAGGGTAGGGAGCTAACATCTGAGTGTAAGTTTGATCACTAATTATTATTAATCTATGACCTGGTCTTAATGATAAAAAAATCCTGGAGTGCTTGTAGATATAATTTGTTGTTTAAATAACTTTTATATATAGTGGTGCTGTAAATTGCATGGGTCATATTTACATATTTTGGAAAATATTCATTTACCTAGAATAGAATCTTAACTGTGTAGCCTGGTCTTTTCATTAGGTAGATCTGGCAGGTCTACATGTTGTGCATGGATGCAGCTCCTCACATTCATATTCTCCATGTCTGGCAATACCCATTGGTCACTTTTTACTTGGAAATGACTCAATTGTTTCTGGGTCTAGCCATGGCATGCTTTGTTTTATATCTAGGCCTGCCTGCTGATTGTTTTAAACTCACTTCTTGCACTGTTACCACACTTTGACTTCTGCGACAGGCTGAGCCCCCAGTACCTTAATGCATATTGCTAAAATAACCCTTCCACTTTGTAGCAAGCATTCTTTTCCAGAACCATCAGAAACTAGCTCCAGGTTGCAGTCATGAGAGACAGACGTGCCATGCAGGCACCCCCTCGCCCTTGTCTGGCGTCAGCCCTGATGTTCAGTTCCCTTCATGATGATTCTCTGCTGGAATCTAACAGTGACCTCTGAGCTTCGTTATTTCACTCTCTAGGGTGTGGCCGGATTGAGCCTGTGTGAGTCCTTCATCCCCTGACACACCTCCTAACTCCTGCTCCTACCACACTGCACATATACAGCTAAGCCAACAACGTGAGGAGTCACACAGCAACTTAAGCCAACTTGCCCTGTTTTACTTTTGCCCATCTGGCATTCTCTAGTGACAGAACGTCTCCTGGCATGTAGCTATCATACGACAATTATGTTTTGCCATGCATTAAAATGTGACTATGAAGGAACTATCCCACTATCAGCTACTTATCTTCCTGACATAATGCAGCTTGTCCTCTGTAATGTACAGGCACTGACCATAGATAAACGTCTACACTTGCTGACAGGTGCCAAAGGATGGATGCTGAGTGTACTTGCTGATCTTTCCTTTTCCCTCCTTGAACGAACTCTGTCACCCATGTTTTACAGGCATCTGACCTTTGAGAGTACTGTTTGATGACTTGAGATCAAAAGAATTTATGTTCCACAAGACATTGAGTTGCGATTCTCTTAAGAGGCGATTTGCAAAGATAGTGTGTCCCCTCCGCACTCTGCTTGGAGAAGAGCTGGGGACTTTCATCCAAAGGCTGCAGCCGACCCAGCAGCAGGGCTGGCTTATTATTAACGTTATTGGTTTGCAATGGGGACATTCTTTACTGACGCTAATGGACAGCTTCTGGTATTAAAGGCACAAACCCTGACACCGTGCTCTTGTATGATCAACAGATGTGACTGCACGCCTGATACGTACGGACCCCAGTGTGAATCCAAATACAGTGACTGTGAACAGGGCTCAGAGCAGCTCTGTAAGCATGGCATCTGTGAGAATTTAGAGCGGGTGCAACATGGCCAGGTGTGTTCTCCACCCCTCTCCCACCCTGGGCTCCTTGTGGAAGCCACAGTTGCCCTCTTCACACCTGTTGCTGACTCTGCACCAGCGTGGTGCCGGGAGTGACCCAAGAGGTGAAGTCACTGCCATCCCTTAGCAGGACACACACAGGCCAGGAGGGAGATGACATACAGAAAACCGGACTCAGAAGATAGCAAATAAGTCTGCCATGTAAAATATGAACCGTCTTATTATTCCTTGGTGAATCTGTCTGGGAGGCATGACCTCCTGACCTGTGAGTCTGACAGCGAGAAGACGGGTAATGTTACATACAGGCTGTGTTGTCAACAGCAGCTGATGTCTGGGCTGATCTGGCCTTGAGTCATGAGTGAGGCAGATGAGTGGGGCAGACTTTATGGGTCCACACCTCTGGTGTCCTCTGTGCTCTGGGTCCTACATGCCTGACGCTCAGGGTAGCCAGGGCAGTTTTGCTTTTCATAAGAATTTTAGTTATTTATTCTTAATTCATTTAAAAAATTCTTGTGTGATAGAAAACAGTTCCCTCTAGAAGTAGGGGAATAGGGGAAGGAATGAAGGGGATGAGAAATTTTCAAAAAAGGAAATGATTGTCCCAAGTCTGTGCCTACTTGGGTGTTTATCTCTTAAAAACATAGCCGACTGGGTTCAGTGACTTTAATTACAGCTCTTGATTATTGTTGCTCTTCCCTGGGCATCTCTGGAATAAATTATAGGATCCTCTTATTCTAAAATGAAGACATTCCCTTCTTGGTCTGGTCTAAATGCTTAAATCCTATGGGAAGAAGAAGACTCCCCTCAACTGCTCTGATGCAAATGAATGTTAGAAAAGGAAACAGTTTGGACTTTGGTGAGATTCTCCCCTCTTCCTGGCTGTTTCCTTACTTTATTGATTTCCTGGCAGCCAAATTTTCACTGCCTCTGTGATGCCGGGTGGACCACGGCGCCGAATGGCATCGCCTGCACAGAAGACAAAGATGAATGCAGCCTCCATCCCTCACCTTGTGCAGAGCAAGTGCAGTGCTTCAACACGCCAGGCTCTTTCTACTGTGGGGCCTGCCCGACAGGTACATTCTTGGGGACCCATGATAGGCCCTGAATACCACACAGACAGGGGACCAGAATCTATTTCTCTCTACTAATGATGGATAAGAAGATCATTCTGGGGGAGTGTCTAAACCTAGCTACATGCTCTACTGAAGACCATCTCACTGCTAGAGCAGGTCCCTGGTGGGGCTGGGAGATAAGGCAGGGTAGCCAGGGCCCTACAAATCTGTCCTGAGTGGTAGTGGTGAGCTCATGCCGTTGTTGTTAAGAGAAGCTTGCAATTCAAACTTGGATGTCAGAGTGCTAACATCCTACTTTGGGGCACAACCGGACATAGAATTTGTAGGGTCTAATCTTGCATTGCCATGGCTGTCCGCTGACTAGACTAGTTGTTAACAGCCATGCACTATAGTCTTACTTCTACTAGCCAGCTATTTGTAAATTTGGGCAAATTCCTTGACTATTTTGCATCTCTGCTACAAACCAGTAGTTCTTGCTTTTGTGTGTCCTTGAATATCCTATATCCTTGCTATAAATAGAGGTGTTCAGCTTCCTCAGTCCTGAGCATTGAATCTTTAAGGGAAGCCGTTGTGTTGAGTTGCAGAAGAATCTGAACTCTGTACTCAAAGATGGCCCAAGTTTGAATCAAAAGCTTCCTTTCTTAACAACAACGGCATGAGATCACCACTACTACTCAGGACAGATTTGTAGGGCATGCCTTGAGAAAAGCACTGTACTGGGGCGTGTCATAGCTGTTAACCAGACTTCAGGAGCTTTTAGGGTCACTTTCTACTCCTGGGTGCACTGAAAGAGCAGAGCACAGATGGAAGACCACAATGAAAGTAATTCTTTGATGCAAATGCCACTAAGGTACCATCCAAGTGTTACAATTCTACAGTTACAACAAATACCAAGTTATGGTAAGAAGTGGTTTATATTTTAAATAGGAGGAGTGGAGCCAAGGAGAGATTAAATGGCTTCCTCGAGCACACAAAGCCTACAGTGGTCCAGATCCAAATCCAGGTCTGCCTGGCCCTAGATCCGAGTTCACCTGCACAACATCTCCTCACTCTGTCACACCGAGGTGTGGGCACTCATAGTGCTTTCGTTTAGAGATTTGTAGTTTAGTGAGTGCTTACATGGTGTTGGTTCAGAACTAGCAGAGCTAAGGAGGTTTGACTCCCCTCATGCCTCTCAGGGTGCAAAACTTGCAAATAGCTGAATTCTTCAAGGTAATTGAGGATGACAACCTTTAAGCAGTAGAAATCAGGAAAACAGATGGTTCAAACTAGAGAATGGGCATTATGCATGCAATTCTTCTTTTTCTTATATGAAGAAAACAACGAGAAAAAAACTTATAAGGAAGAAACTGAAAGCTAAGTTTTTGTTTTTAATCACTCCATTTTCCCCAAGTCTTAGAGGTTCTATCTGTTGCTTATAAACACAGGGAACAACAAGAATACCTGTATAAAAGGAAAGCAAGGTAGCATGCCTTAGGGGTAGAGTGCAATTCCATTAGCTCTTCCTTGGGTATTCACCTAACCATGTTCAGACAGGATAATTTCCTTAAGTCAGTGTATGAAGTGGACCCCACTTAGAGCCAACATTAAAAACATGCTAAGGATTTGATGATACTTAAACATGATTATTATTATGATATTGGGGAAGACCGCTTGTTCATTCCCAGCTGCCCAGACCATGAAATAATCACACAGAAATTATATTATTTAAAACACTGCTTGTTCTATTAGCTCTTGCTTCTTATTGGCTAGCTTTTACATCTTAAACTAGCCCATCTCCATTAATCTGTGTATCACCACGTGGCTGTGGCTTACCCGGTAAAATTCCATCCTGCATCTGGCATCTGTCTCCAGTGCGGCTACATGGTTTCTCTTGGCTCTACCTTCCTTTTTCCAGCATTCAGTTTAGTCCCTTCCCCCAGCGCCTAACACAGACCAAAGCAGCTTCTTTATTCATTAACCAATAAAAGCAACACATATACAGAAGGACTTTCTACACCATTTTGACAATGAATCATGAGAGTTATACTAATGTTATCGTGATTGATTACTGCATGAATATCTAAAGATGACTCTCTCTTCAACTTCAATCTCATCTTTCATTGTTTTTCTTTTGTTTGTAGAAACACTGGCACAGTTTTAAGCAATTTGTGGTTTTATTAATATCCAATCAATAGTCTACAAGCAAGCCCCATTCATCCAACACCTTGCCAGAATTAGATTATGTACATTTAGAACAATTTTTGGATAACTTGTTAGGAATCTCTCAATTTAATTGATAGTTTTGTGTAGAACAAAATTTTCTTTATTAATCTTTATTATTCGTAAATAAATAAACAAATAAATAAATAACTCATGTTGGGGGATGCATGCCATAACATGCCTTAAGAGGTCAGAAGACAAATTAGAGTTATTTCTCTCCTTCTATCCTGTGGATTCCAGGGACTGAACTCAGATAATAGGCTTTTTGTTAAGCGTCTTTAGCTGCTGAGCCATGTTGCCAACCCAGAACTATTTTGTGGATGTGTTAACTCTCTCCATTTCTTCCTCATTGAGGTGTTGACAGTGCTAATCTTGCAAATCTTTTCTAGGCTGGCAAGGAAATGGCCACGAATGCCACGACATCAATGAATGTGAGATAAACAACGGTGGCTGCTCTGTGGCCCCGCTTGTCCCCTGTTACAACACACCTGGATCTTTCAGCTGTGGGAACTGCCCACCAGGTACTTCCCCAGGCTTCCTGATGCCATCACAGCCAATACACTTTAAATAGAATCTGGGCTCACTTTAAAATGTTTTCTAAGAAAAGAAATGGTCCATAATGTTTAACTTAAAGTGTAGATTCAGCAGCATGCAATAATACAGCAAAGTAAAAACGGAATAGGTAATAATGTTGGCAGCCACAGCAAGCCATGAGAAAACACAGGACTGGGAAATGCTTCTGTGAAAATCTTTAGAGCCATTTCTCCATCGTTACTATACATATGTATCTATTTAATACATGCACTTGTGACCTGCTCACAGGTAAGGCTCATACATGTTAGTTGCCTTTTCCTTCTGGAAGAGGTCATTCTGGCTATCCTCTAGTTTAAATAAAACTAGGTTCCAAGGATTTCTTGACATTGTTTCTTACTCTCTGCTTTGGTCAGGTTTCAGCGGTGATGGGAGAGAGTGTACACCCTTGGACATCTGCTTGATCAATAACGGAGGCTGCCACCCAGAGGCGAACTGCTCCTCAGCTCTCGGTATAGGTAATGACTTAGCCTCTTTGTCCTTGGATGTTTCAGTCAGACCCTCTCAACAATTCCATATTCTAAAAGTAGGAATTTTCTCCTTGAAATTCCTTTGAGGGAGAGCAAAGTTTCACCCTGTAGCTCAGTTGACCTTGAAATCATAAGTCTTCCTGCCTCAGCCTCCCAAGTGCTGGTATTATAGGCAGAACTATTATTTACAGCTGTCAAAACTCTTAGTTTGACTTTCCAACAAAAATCTGACACATCACAAAGCTATACACACATTGAAATGCAACAATCTGGTACCCTTGAGTGGCCTACTTTGGTTGGAAATTGTTTCACATGATAATTAATCCAAATAATCACTTAATGACTTTAGTAAACAGATGGAGAAAGGGAAGGACACGCCACCTTCTTTTATGACTCTTATTCTGTGGCATTAGCTGGAATTGCGCCATCTGGCTACACCTGGCAGCAGAGACAATATAGTATTTATTCCAAGCATCATGGATGCAGCTGAAATAAAGAGTTTACTTCTAGAAAAGGGGAAGTGGATCTTGCTGTATAGTTGCTGTGGTGCTGCGTAAATGAGGGCCAGCTCATCTATGCAGCCACACACCTCTCTGAGAATTGTATCATTGTATGTCCCAGCCAACAGTCGGTGAAATATTTATGTACCCCAACTCTAACACTCTAACAATAAAAAAAAATCAATTTTTTTGTCATGATACCTTGTTTGTTTTTTCGAGAGAGATTTTTTCTTTTTCTTTTCTTTTATAATTATTATTATTATTGTGTGTGTGTGTGTGTGTGTGTGTGTGTGTGTGTGTGTGTGTGTGTGTGTGTGTGTGTGGCTGTGCTGGTACTTTGTTGACCAGGCTAGTCATGAACTCACAGAGATCCTCTGCCTCCCAAGTGTTGTGATTAAAGGCATGCACCACGACCTCCAGGTATCTTGATACATTTTATAGCCAACAGTTAATTGCTCTCTTCTTTTGTATGCTTGCTCGGTTTTGTTTTTGTTTTTTGAGACAGGGTTTATTTGTGTGTAGCTCTGGTTGTCCTAGAACTCACTCTATAGGTCAGGTTGTCCTAGAACTCATTCTCTAGATCAGGCTGGACTCAAACCCACAGAATTCTTCTTGTCTTTTGAGTACTGGAATTAAAGGTGCACACCACCACTACCTGACTCATTGCTTATTTCTTTTAAACTGTACTTTTGTGTGACTAATGAATAATAATATTCACATTTTTATTGATCACCTTTTCTATTTTTTACATGCTCATTTGCTTGCTTATTAATTTGTAATTTTCATTTGTACCATGGAAATTGTCTTCCCATCTGTGTTGTATTTTACAATACTTTGTTCATAGCATGTTGTGTTCTCTTCTTGGTTTTATCCTAGTGTTTTCCTTTAGAGATTTAAGAATGTCATAGTCAAAGAATTAATCCCTTTTCTTATTTTTCTTATGTTAGCATCATGTTGAGAGAAGCCTTTCCTATTGAAATCGTTGCAAATCATCTACTTTGTTCTTATGTTTTGGTTTTTTTTTTTTGCCACATCAGAGTCTTCGACAGTTTTAGAATTTGTTTATGTACACATAAACATACACACTGTCCACATAGGAGTGACCATATGATTTTTAAATGATTAATGGAGTAGTAATGTGGTCAAGAAGAGAATTTCTCTGAGAAAACCATTTGATTTCTCCCTTGGTCCCATCATACTTTTCCTGTCTGACAATGGTCAAGGCACCTAAGGTCTCTACCCTCCAGTTCTCCCTTTGTAAAGTAAGGGCAGTAACAGTATTCATTGTATAGAGTTATTGAGAGACCAAAAACCAACACTTATAAAAATAGTTAATTTTTAAGGACAGAATCTGGTCATATCTTAGATGATGTGATGTAGCATTTCATGTTCTTCCCTGATCTTCACTGAAGCCTGTGACCTTGCCTGAGGAATGACAGCAGATGTCCAGGCAAAGTGGAGCAGTGTCCAACTTTGCCTACACCGTTTCCCTCAGTAAACACTTTTAAAGAAATAAATATGTAAAAGACCACATCTTTATGCAATCCTTTATGTCTTACTTTTTAAATTCAAATCTTGCATGTACTGTTACCTGCAGGCACTAATCATCACGATCTGTGTTATAAATTGGTCATGTTACACAATTTATTCCATTTGAATTTTTCAGCAAGACTATCCATCCATTTTCATCAGTGTTTGCTGGTAGAAGAATGTGCTTAAATTAATCATCATATTAATTTTCATGCATTATTCCAGCTATTTTATAGTGATAGAAATAATATTTCTGCAGTGACATGTGACCTTTAGCCATTAAGAAATCAGAAAGTCTCTGGACACTACATCTGGTAGAATTTTTTAAAATATCGAAAAGCATTACTGAATAAAATTGAAAATTCTAGATGTTTTAATATTGTCTTTAGCTTTTATCTCACTCATATCATAATTATCAGTGGTACTGAAAGATTCAATCATTTTTTCATTTTTTTTTTTTGTTTTTTGACCAACTTCTTCCTCTGACTGTTTAGATTGTCATTGCTTGAATCTTGTAACATGGAAGCAAAGAGTTTAGAAAACCTGCTGAAGAAACATGGGTGTTTGC